>JAQFJA010000010.1:3243650-3255433 GCA_029874485.1 Naso brachycentron | reverse complement strand
AACCAGGTTTCAAAAATGCCTCCTTACTGCTCGACTGAATTAATACAAGTGTCAAGCCTCGACATGCCAAGTTGTTTTGATAAATGTCACTGACGCCATGTTTTTGACTCCTCTGACCCTGACTTCCGTCTCAGGAGCTACAGGCTACAATGAACAGTGAGGCTAAAAACATGGCGGCAATGGTGTTTTTCAAAACAACTCGGCATGTTGAATGGACACTTGGATTATATTGGATGAGCAGTATGGAGGCATTTTATGTTTTTATTACGTATTTTTTTGTTTGAAACTGCAACACCTTTTTCCTGCAATACTCCAGCAGTGTTTTGTGAACTAAAAAACTTCACTGTGCCTTCTATTAGCATGACAGTGAGTAGATAAAGACTGTTCTCATTTTTGGGCGCACTATCCTTTTCTTGCCAGCAGCTTCAAAGGTATAGGGGTCGACCTTTTGATCAGGGTAAAAAACTGTTGATATGTAGACCCAAATCCATGACAGAAATATTTCATATTACATATTTTTTCAACAAATTTGTAAGTGAACTGAACCCTAGAACTCCCTCAGGAGCAATTTGTAGTCTCCTGATTTCTTATGAGTTGCCTGGGCATGAATTATCTGTCATGCTGTGCATCACTTCAGATCCAAAAACAGTTAATATAAAGTCAAACAGAAATCTGAATTCTCCTCACTAATTTTCTAAGGGATAATGAAAGAGCTTTTTTTGTTTTTTACAATTGCAGAAAAACAGCAAGATAAAAAAATGAATAAACATTTAACATAATTTTAAACTGGAATGCAATTTCTTGCCAACTGAACTATTCTGTGGACTTGTTAGGGGTTGGATTTCAAATCAGAGCAACACTAACATGCAGCATTTCAAGTTTTTATTGTTCATTGTTATTTTAGGCACATGGCTAAAACGCCACCACGCCTTCCTGTGCTTGGCCTTCGTGTGGATCTATGCAGCTTTCTGGGCCACCATGCCGCTGATTGGCTGGGGAAGCTACGCGCCCGAGCCTTTTGGGACATCCTGCACATTGGATTGGTGGCTGGCACAGGCCTCTGTGTCTGGCCAGAGCTTCGTGTTGGCCATCCTGTTCTTCTGCCTCATCCTCCCAACAGGCATCATCGTCTTCTCCTATGTCATGATCATCTTCAAGGTTAAGTCCTCTGCAAAGGAGATTTCCCACTATGACGCTCGCATCAGAAACAGCCACAACCTCGAGATGAAACTCACAAAGGTGAGTGAGAGGTTAAAGGGAGGGCGTGAGAAAGAAAACGTTTCAGTGGTGCTCATGAAAGAATTGCACTCAGGACAAATTTATGATCGAAAATTTGCTTTGTGTCCTCTCCCAGGTGGCGATGCTTATCTGTGCAGGCTTTCTGATTGCCTGGATCCCTTATGCAGTGGTGTCAGTGGTGTCAGCGTTTGGTGAGCCAGACTCGGTGCCCATCCCTGTGTCTGTCATTCCCACGTTGCTGGCCAAGTCCTCAGCCATGTACAACCCTATCATCTACCAGGTCGTGGACCTGAAAAATTCCTGCATGAAATCCTCCTGTTTTAAGGGCCAAAAGGAACGCAGACATTTTAGAAAGTCAAGGTAAGACGTGTTATTGTTCTGGTTTATTTTCCTGTGAAATTGTTGATGAAGCATAGCATTGCTTCAGGCAGCAGTGCCTTTGTATACACTGACTGGCATCAGCTGTGTCATTCATGCTCTGTAATCATAGATTCATGCACCAGTTGTGTGTCTATCAGCTGAGCAGATACATCTAGGTGTAAAACCCAACACTTTACCCTGTTACTCTGTTAAGACACTGGTAGCTGCCCCTGCTCCATTCACCAAACCTCCTCCATACATGCTATATAGCTGTGTGAATCCATGTTTCTGTTTGGATTCTTTTAGACCTGTGTGAAATAGCTTTTACTGGACTGCATAGATTTTAGTGTCTCTGATTGAATTTTAATGAAAGAGTTGTTTTGCTAACCCTTAGCACCCAGTTAATAAATTCAACCTCTATGGGCCTGATTAACTAAAGGTTTGCTTGTGTAAATTCATGGCCAAACTTTATATCACCCGCAAACAAATGTGAAAACTGATCTACGAAGGGTGCACACAGAGGATAATGTTTTTTAGATGAGCAGGGCAGCGCACACTGTCGATTTATAACCTTTCCCTTACTGAATATGGAGCATCAGGCGTTTTTTAACGAGTGTGCAAAATACAGGGAGGAGAAAATGCAAATACATCAATTTAGCGCAAGATTTGTGATTTATTGAGCCTGTTCAAAGGAGCCCCAGCAGCACTTGTGATGTGAAAAAACAACTTTATTTGAGCTATTTGTTGTTTTTTCACATCACAAGTGCTGCTGGAGCTCCTTTGAAAATTTTCCACTGTGTTTTCACTCTCCATGCACCTTGTGAGTTGGTGAAGTTGCGCGAGAAACCACTCTCTACTTCAAGGAATGATTTATTGAGCCTGAAAGCGATGTCATTATGTTTACATGCACTGTTAAGTCGAGCTATGGTTGTAGCTCGATTAGGCCATTTAATTGGATTGCTGTCCTTGTCCCAGTATACACACACTGAATGAGAATAGATTTTTTGTCTGAGCCCACTATGGTAGGCGGCGATTATCCCCATTCAGCTGGTTACTATTGAACCTTCATTTGGTTAGCCAAGCAAACTACAAACAAGTTAGCAAGCAACTGGCGGAATCCATGTTGAACAGTGGATAGATGGACACCTTTACAGTGCCATACGCTTCATATTTACGCTTTACTTTTCGTACAAATTCAGTGCATGCTTCTCCTCGTGCTTATGGGATTTTTGTTTTCTTACTGGTTTTCTTCTACAAACATTTGCTGTTCTAGATCCGGGTAAAAGACCCCGCGAGGACTGTCGGTCATGCACAGATTGCTCAGGCCAGTCCGTGTCCGGTTGAGTCGTACACTTGCAGGAGTAGTTCGACTCCCAATTGCATTATCTGAGTGTGTTGGCTCAATTTTGAGAGATTTGATTTAGTACGATTTCAGTCGGACTGACATGTTTGCATGCATTTTAGAAGTCATGTAAACATAGTGAATGACTGCAGTTTGCGTCCGTATTTGATACATTTAAAAGGGAGGTTTTAATCTGCTCAGTGTTAGGCACAGATGGCTGCCGTTACTGAGGAAATGAGGAGTCATAGACAAAATGAAAGAATGCATAGAGAACTCATTTATACCACTCGCGTCAAGATTTTTGGTTTGACAGAATCAAAATTAATACATATTGCCTGTCCAGCAAAGCAATTTTGGAACTTTTGGATGAGCTCAGGGCTGTTTTCGAGCCTTGTATGAGACGCTCCAGGCTGCTGTCTCTGCAGTCTCATATGAGGTAATTTACGCTTTGTAAAATCATTCCTCGCGAAATGAATAAAGAACATGATTTAGGATAACAAAAACGTGATAAAACATTTTATTTTATTATCTGTGTTTTTGTTGTTTCATTCATTATAATGTAATTTTCATTGAGTCCTTCATTTTGAGAACGGCTCTTATCTGTTTTTGCACATGAGCTCTTTCAGCCAAACGAAACTGATCATTCACAGCCACTGTAGCCTAAAGAAAATTAAATGTATATTTGTCTTTTGCCGTTGGCGTGCCTCGCCTCTAGTGCACTCCTCTGCAAAAACGTAACCCTGCTTAATAAAGCATTCATTTGAGAACGATGACTGTCATTTTAAGTGCCTGAGTAATGGACGAAATTTGCAAACTATCTGCCCATTTTGGTGACTTGTGATCTTGTGATTTTTGCCGCACAAAAATCTGAAGTGGAAAGAAATTAATAGAGGAAAGAAAGAACAAAACTATAATGAGAGTGACGCTGCTTGTAATACTAATAAAGCAGATTAAATTTGTTTTCAATGGACAAGTTTCAGGAAGTGATTCAACCACAAGTTATTGAATCAGCATCACTTCTCCTAAGGGAGTCTCAGAGCTGCTAAAGGCTGATCATTAGAGCATCGGGTAAGGAGAAGCTAAATTTGCCATTTTCATAAGCCAAAATGATCTCAACCAAACAAAAGACTGGCACGTAAAGATGAGAAAGTCCCCATCTTGCTAAAATATGCTCAGTAAACTGTCTGTGAGCATTTGATTTAAAATTAGGCTTACAATCAAAACTCCTATAGGCCTACATTATTATCGCTGATGTCATCAAACTGAGATGACGCAGCTGCAACACAGTAACTCTATTCATTCTTCTTCTTCTATACATCTCACATGGAGGGAGTTTGTAAGCGCAGTGCACGATTGGCTGGCAGACAGAGGATCTAAAGTCTGTACTTATTGAAACGTTTTTTATGTTACCAAGACTCTAAATTCACACTGAGTTGTTCATGAAAATAAACGGCTTTTTCTTCTCAAACGGTCAGTGGATTACAAGTAACAGAACAAGATATGAAACAAAACAAGTTAAGTAATGTATTACATTTACTCGTGTTACTACAATTGATTTTTTTTGTGTGTGTACTTGTACTTTTTTAAGTAATTTCTAAGAAAATGTTATTTTACTTAAATAGGTTTTGTTTGAAGTGTTGTACTCCATTTTAAATCATATCCGTTACTTAGTTAAAAAAAAGATGAAACAATTAGTTCCTCCAAGTTTTCTATGATCTGGTGCTGCGACTGCGTGCCAGTAACTGTCCATCTGATTGGCTCTGGCTGACTAACTGCAGCACCAGAAGGTGAACAACAGTCAGTCGCACACACCCAGACAGCAGAGGGACATTTGTGCGCAGACATGCAGCGGGATGAAGATAGAGAGATGATGTTACAACCCCGGTGACCCCCCAAAAAATAACTAAGTTACTTTTACTCTGAGTACATTTTAATTGAACTAATTTTTGCTTTTACTTTAGTACATTTTTACACTAGCAATTTTACTTCTACTTAAGTAAAATTTTATTAAGGTAACAGTACTTCTACTTAAGTAGATTTTTTTTTGTACGTTTTCCACCTCTGGAAATGAACAGCACATTCTACCCTTGTCTGTGTTGGTTCACTCAACTCTAGATAATCTGAAAAATAATCTGGCACAGTTTTATGTGCCAGCAGAGATTAATTGGATATTTCATTGGTACTTTTACCCGACCTGAGTGAAGTCCATGCCACCCTGATTTTGGCTTCCCTTAGAAATTTAAGCACAGCAAGTTGTGCAGTGCTGCACCTGAAATAAACACTCTCTCTAGTCTTAACAAAGCATGCCCAATTGGCCTCCAAATAGGTTGTGGTGACGTGACCCTGACCGCGGCTGACCCATAATAACCCCCCTTCTTCACCTCAGACAAGCGAATGTTGCAAGACTCAACTTATGTCTTTGCTCGAGACCAGAGAGATTTTTTTTTAAATTCTCTCTGTGTTTAGCTCGCATTACTTTTTATATCTTCTTCTAGCTGAATTTTTGACAGATGTATCATACTTGCTTTCAGCTGCATGGTTGTTCTTTAATAAAACCAAATCTACTAATACTGCTGGGAAGAGGATTACAGGAGCAGTAGTGATAGACAGATAGATAGATAGGTAGATCATACAATATCTATTTTAATTACATACACAGCATGTTCTGCTTGAGCAAAACTTTTGCTGTACTTGAAAAAACTTTAACTGACGTAAACGGAAAGAACAATGCAACAAAATGTACATACCAGTGATTCATATGTAGCCTAAATCATGATCAAAGGCTTCTTGTATACCAAAACCTGCTTCTGAAGAAGCAGAGGCATAAAAACATTAAGGAGAGGCTCGACTAATTTCAGTCTTAAGTTAGCAAGTGACTAAAAAATAGTTGAAAAAGTCTGTTGTCTGTCTTTTAACTAACTATCCATAACATTTTGTGACATAGTTTAAACGGTCAAATACGTTGCTAAAAGTAAATATTAAATGGCTAAAATTGTTAGCCAAAACGTAAGAGAAGATTTTTTTTAAAAAAGGTGAAAAGTGGAAGTTGTCCTATCGTTAATCGGAAAATATTGAAATAGTTGGTTCAGTGTAGTTGATAAATAACTTAAAGCAATGAACAAAAATTGAATAAGAGAGAGAACACCAGATAAATGACTGAAACAGCTGTAAATAATGGCTAATTACTTGAAAAAGATGGACAAAAGTTATTGGTAAATGGTTCAAAAAGCTTGCTTTAAGTGATGAATAGTGAAAACAGCTAAAAGTAAGTCTAATGGTTAAGATGCTTGAATATCCAGTTTCAGTCACTACCTAGTGTTAGTAAAGCAGATTGCACCAAATGTTTACAGTTTAACTGCATGAAAAATTTAACATAACATCCATTTTAAAATCAAATTAAATGCCACTTGAGTTCAGCTCACAGGGTTGAGAGGGATGCGTAACAGAAAAGGTTGCTTTGTTCTATATTTCTGTTTTGCTGTTGTCAACTCTAATTTTCCAGTAAGCGTAAATGTGTTGAAGCAAGCTGTCTGTGGTGTTCCTGCCTCTTGGACAGTGTCAGCTGGGATCTGCTCAATCCCCCTGTGACCCTCAGAGGGATAAGCGGTTATAAATAATGGAAGGATGGATGGGTGTTGTAACCATGAAGTGAAGCATAATTCAGAGTTTTTGATGAAATGCACTTTAATCTCATTCTCAAGGGCATCTGATGGTGAGGGCTGTCACAGCAGCTTGTTGTTAATGAAAGCTTTCACTGTTGTTAACTTCACTGTCGACTCAAAGACATATAACTAATGAAGTTCACCACTGCAAGTGAATCGTAGGAAATTTCAGTCATTTGAACTATATTTAATTGGCTTATTAGCTTGTCTTATTGTGCAAATAGATGCAGAGTAGCTTTTGGGTCAAAGAATTTTTTTTTCCCCTTTAAATTATGTTTGATTTAAATAAATAGTGCTGATAGTAAAGGTATCTATAGCATTATTTTCTGATGTTAATCTTTGGATGTGTTAGATTGTGTGGTTATATTTGTTCAAATAAAAACAATTCCGCTTTAAGGTTTACTCCGTCTTTAAAGAGAAAAAACACAAAGCTCTTCAGAATGGTTGAATTAGTGGTCGTGTCTGTTTCCAAGTGGTAATATTGGAGCAAGTGACCACTTTCGTCACGCAAGGATAATTACTTTGTGCAGTGGCATGGAAGAGAGTAAACCCCCGCTGATTTAGTTTTATCAGAATTAACGTCATCAGTTGTCAGTGGAATTCTGTCCACATTTCTGCATTTGACAACCAGCAGATGCGTCGTTAATAAAAGGAAAAGAGAAGAAATGGAATATAGTGGTTCGACCTCTGACTCCTCCAGTCTGCATGTCAGTGTCTTTTGCTCTCAATAACTGTTCCGTTGGGTGTTGGGGTGTAAATGTGTGTGTGTGTGTGTGTGAGTTCCTACTAAACAGTTGGCACAGTTTAGAGAAGCCTGACTTGTTTAGAGAAGCTTACTTATGTTTTAAAGCATCTTGGGCAATCTAAGCCACCGTGCTGCCCCACCGAGCAGCAAGTTAGTGGTTAATACTGTTGACTCACAGCAAGAAGGTCCTGGGTATGAATCCAGGTCTCTTCTCTGTGGAGTTTGCATGTTCTCCCCTTGCTTGCATGGGTTTTCCCTGGGTGCTCCAGTGTCCTCCCACCATCAAAGACATGTATGTTAGGGTTAATATTCCCATCAGTGCCCCTGACCAAGGCACTGACATAAGATCTGGAGTTGGTCCCCGGGTGCCGTACTGCGGCAGCTCACTGCTCCTAGTGTATGTCGTTAAGGTTAACCATGAACAGGATGGGTCAAATGCAGAGGATCAATTTCCCCAAGGGGATTAATAAAGCTACTTCTTCTTCTTCTAAAGATTAGAAAAGTGCTCCATACAGTAAATGCAATCCATTTACCATTATTAGAGACAAAGGCTGCCTTGTCTTGATTCGTTACCTTTATCCATCAACATACATCAACTGTTATAAAAGTGACTCAAACCCAATATCTGCATTTACATTTGGTGACAATTTGAGCAGCTGTTCATCAGCTCCTTGTTGTTCCATTACTTTCACAGACAGTATGAAACTACTCCCAGACATATTTAAAATTGATCCGCTGTTAACAAATGCTGAAAATGATCATCGCATCGCTCAGCAAACTCGTTTTTAATTTTGGATAGCAGTAAGCTAACTAAGCTAACTGAACACTGTATATCCTGTGATAAGCCTGCTTCAAAATAAAAGTAAACTCGCGTTTCGCCAGTCAAATGCTTTTTATGTGAAGCTGCAGATGTAAGAAATGTTCAGTTGCATTAGCAGCAAGGTAATACTGCACGCTTCAGGTTTGTTTTTGGTTTTGGTTTTTTCCCTCCATGTAGAAAGCTGGTGTAACGGGGATTAGGCTACCGGTGGTGTTACAGATCAATGGAAAATATTTGTCCCCGCAGCAACCTTATTTGCTGACTATAAAACTGCACTCCTTCAACTGAAACCTTCTTGTAAACACAACTGTTCCTGTAGAAAAGCTGTATTTTGCCGTCTCTTTGCCCTCAAGACTTAAAAGACAGGTAACTTTAATTAACATTACCTTTGGTAACGATTGTTAGCTGTCGTTTAAGCACTCATCCATTGCACTTTCACCATTTTGATTATGTTTTCAACAGAGAGCACTTGGAGTCCTTTGCATGTGTGTATTCCTCAATAAAATGCAGAACTGTCACATTTTCAGTGACGTGGGATTCGCACTGACAGATAATATCCGACCTGTCTGCTTAGACCACAGTCGAAATGACACATATCAAATTCATATCAGATTTATTTCCACAAATGGATGAGGCCTGGATCTGAGAATATCAGATTCCATGTGCTTTTTTACTGCTTACACGTTCATAGTACAAATCCAATCCATGCCACATGGGAGGAAAAAATCGGATTGGGCCACTTGAGCCATGTGGTGTAAATACAGCCTAAGAGAAGGAGGTAGTGCTGCATGCCAGACTAATTCGCAATATGAGTTTGGAGTAAATAAAAGTTTAAGAGGTGCTTGTTGTGTTTTTAAGTAGAAAAAAATGAAGGCGCTGTCACAAATGTTCTCAGATATACAATTTGCAAATATGTTCCAAAGTCCATTTGGATGGTGATTTAAAAAGACATTTATTTTCACCACTTTTTTTTCATTTCCTTGCAGGTTCTACACCATCAGTGGCTCATTAAGGGGCACTCCACCAGCCAAAGATGCTCATATCGAGATGTGAGACAAGAGACTCTAGACCATGTGACCCTCTTACCTCTTCTACTTCGGACAATTTGCCTTGTTGCTTGCGCCTTGTGCCCTACACTTACCCAGTCACACGCTGCCTGTCATGACATCATCAACTGCTGACCTCCGTTGCCCCAGGTTGTGGAGTCCTGCTGCTTGTCTCTGCACCCACGCTGGATCGCCATGTGCTCCTAGTGGCTCCTCACCTCCTCTTCTTCGGAAGCACACCTGCTGGATTTTCCTAAATCTGTGGAGTTGCAATGTCTTTATAGTGTATCACATACAAGTGACGTGTTGTGTGAGCTTCCTGACGTCGTATTTCAATATTACAGACACACTGTCTGTCAGTGCTACAAAAGAGACAACACACATGTTACTGACTGACTGACAGCAGTGCTGTTCTCATAATACAGCAGCAGTTTTCATGACATGTGACATGGAGCTCCGGTTTTATTTTTATGTTTCAAAAAAAGCTTTAAAAAAAAAAAAAATGTTTTTTTCATTTGACTGGAAATTAAAGCAGATAATAATAAACTTGACATGAGCCCCATCTAACCGGGTTTGGCTGTAACCATCAAGCTCAAAGTTGTATTTCCGTGGTACTGACTGTTGGCCTCTCTAATCCTACACCTGTGCAGTGAATACAGAAGATATATTCCACAAAGCACTGACTTGCTCCTGCTGATGTCCTCATCAGCTTTTAAACTGCACAGAAGGAGACTTTATGTGACTCTAAACAGTGGAGCTGAGATTTAAACACTGCATTAACAGGGTATTGACATTTGCAGCACTGATCAAAATCTTATTTGTTCCCGAGACAAGTGTTCAGAGGTGGGCCAAACAGCTTTAGGTTTAAAGATTCACTAGAAAACACAGAGAGAGAGAAAGAGAAAGAGTGCACTTTACTTGCCAACCATTCAGTGTGAGTGAATTAAAAACCCCAATATACAGTATGGTGTGTTCCTGCAGGGAAGGAAAAAAACACACACATATGTTTATGCCATTCAACTATCAAACCACAGTTTTGGTCACAGGTGCAGGACCAGTTCTGGTTAATTCAGGGACCAGCTGTCAATCCTTTAATCTATTTATGGTTAGTTTGCTGTTTGTGTCTTGCCACAGGTAGAAAAAGCAGTATCATGTCCATGATAAATTAAAGATATAGTTTGACATTTTAAGAAATGTTCTCATTTGCTTTCTTGCTGAGAGTTACATGAGAAGATTTGTATCACTCCCGTGTCTGTGTGTTAAGCATGAAGCTAGATGTACCCAATTAAAATCAGGATCCACTTAGCTTACTTTAGCTTAAAGAGTGAAAACATAAAAATGATCAACTTCCGAGGAACTTGCAGGGACTGCTATGACCTGCAAGGCAAGGGTCATGTGACTGATGTGACCGTGGTAACTGAGTTTGCAGTGCCGCTTCTATCTAGCAGTATGTTTACTGCCATTTGGCACTTATTGATTGTGCAAGCTAATTCAACTTTATTTAAAGAAAAAACTCCAACATCTGGTTTGACGGTGTTAATGTTACAATAAACACATCTCAGCAAAAATTACTTATTATCTTTTTTATTACAGTGGCATTCATTATTTGATACTGGTCCTTGTATTTTGAACGAAGCTGACAAAAAACAATTCATTTCTGAATGACGCTCTGTAACTCAAAATGTTGCTGTGGAACTAAGCTACAGAACACAAGGTTGTCCAAATCAAGCCTTTTCTTTATCTTGAATGTAACGCAGAAAATGGATTATTCTGAGTGAATACAATCTAAATATATTTGTATTTTACCTCTAAGTAAATTGGTAGCCTCTTAATAATAAATCTTAGTTTGTAATCTAGGTAAAATCGGTTTGGGAATAAAATATTCCTGCAGCTTTACTGTGTTTTTAACTTTGCTGGATAGGGATCTTCTTTTCACAACGATAGCTGTCATAAGCATTTCACTGTTGTGTTTGCAAACATGCTAACAGAGCAGAAATAAAGCTTACTGATGCCTTCGGCTGTGACTCGAACATGACTAATGCTTTGCAGATAATAGCAGTCAGTCGAGCGTCCCCCACAGGCCTTCTTATCTCATCTCTTGGCAAGAAAGCAAATATCATGTTTACCATTACATCAAAAAAATCCCTGTAAAGTTAACATTCATGAGGCTGTATTTCTCTTGTTTTCAAATGAGGTCCTATTCAGGAAAGTGTTGTTTATATCTGTTTAATGTTCATTTATGCATATTTCTAGAATGAAGTTAAATATTCAGTTTAAATATTTAAGTATTAAAAGACATTTTTAAAAAGCCTTGCTTTACCTACAACTGAGCACATCTGTGTTGCGCACCTTTACAGTGCCAATGTGAAAGTGAAGCTTTATAAATGTCATCCTGTGAGTAAAAGGAAGAAAGTCAATCCCAGTGATTGTTTCTTCATTGACACGTACAGATGCTTATGAATGCACGCAAGGTTCAACAGTAGAAGTAGTGGGAATGAAGTGGGTGGACTGGAAGAATTGCAGCATCAGGGTGATTCGAAGGTCACTATCAAGTCTAAAGTCAGATCGG
>JAQFJA010000010.1:3230224-3243550 GCA_029874485.1 Naso brachycentron | reverse complement strand
TAGGCTATATGTTAAATAATATTCATTTAGCTGCTTTGCATGTTTATGATGTGCACAATGCCTTCTTGTGCCATTTCCAGTCAAGGCCGTTTGATAAAGTTTGATGCTATTCTGATGCTTTTGATTTTTTGTCAGTTGAATTTGCAGCGCCCCACATCTGCCGTTAACACTGCCTAGTTTCAACATTGGAAAATGGTTAAACATTGAAAACATTCATTAGAAATTGAGGAAAGTAATTAAAAAGTAATCAAATATAACAGGTTACATTACTTTGATAAAGTAATTGAAATAGTAACATTACTTATTACATTTTAAATAGGGTGACTGGTAATCTGTAACCTATTACATTTCCAAAGTAATCTCCCTACCCTGCTGGTACCTGTAGTAACACTATCAATGATAAATGTGTTGTCTTGACAAATTGCTGTATTTGTTTGAAACATTCAGTAAAAATGACCCACTTCTCTCTTCATAGCTGTAGCTGGCAAGGACTGATTTGTCGCAACAGAGCCACTTCCTCTAGTTTAGACAACTTCCTTTTGGGCAGACCCATTTCTCTGCATTTCAAAATGAAAACAGCTTTGTAAGGATACTTCAACACCTATACTGCTCAGATTTATTTTTTTGTTTTTTAGTACATTGATGTAATCCATAAAAATGTGATCCACAAGAGCTTTGAGTGCCACGTTGACAAAAATAAACTAAACATTTGTTATCTCATGATAAAGAAAAAAAAAAAAAGTGTTGTCAGAAAAAAAACAGGCAGTTGCTTTTATCTCCAAAGGAGACAGCTGAAGTCTCACTGTCTGCCCACAGTCATGTCATTATGGCATGCTGAATAAAATTCACAGAAAATCAAATTAATATTAAAAAGAAGAGACATCACTCACATGTGTTTCATAGACAAAAGCTCTTTTAATGAAAATCATGTTTTTTTCTGTCAAGTAAAAAAGATTGATCATATGCATACTATTTATAGCTTTTACATAGCAGGCAGTAGAAAATGAGTTTACATTTAAAATATTCAGAGCATTCAAAAGCATATGTCCTCTAATAAATTGAAACTGAGACATTCCCGTACATTATCGACTCACTACGTATCTACTTTTGGCTGGTCTGATCGGTAGTGTTCAGATCCTCGCTATAAGAGAAATGTGTACAGTATGCAAGCCTGGGTAGAGATGGCTGAGCTAGACTGTCCAAGAGGTCTTTTCTGCTGATAAATTTTCACCTAGATGTCTGCATTTATGGAAGACTGCTTGTTTATTTGCTGCTGCCATTAGGCGTTTTGTCATTTCACATAGCTGATGTGGACATCTGAGAGGAAAGGTGAGTTCATGATGTAGCAAAACTGCAACAGAGGTGACACACGTCACATAAATATACATAGGCTAACGGAAAGTAAACATTTTCATCCAATCCTCACCGGATATTGTGTGTTTATTTCAGACCACCTGCAACTAAATTTCTATTAAAGGGCAACTACATGACAGCACTTCAACCTGCTGTGGGTGTTGCCGCTATATCATGCAGTTCTGCAAGTTACTAATGCTTGTGTATGGTTAATTTCTTGACTGCAATTGAAGATTTGTGTAAATTTAAAGTAGTTGTGTACAGTTACTGTTCAGGCATATTGACACTAAAGAGCTGGAGAGGATTTTAAGTTATAATGAATATTACTGTATTTAACATTACTTTGCTTTGATGGATATAAAGTATTAATTCATAAATTAGTTAATTTACTAACCATTTTCTGTTTAGACTCCTTAAAAGATGTTTTTTGTGGTTAATTTTAGAAGAACTTTTCTTTTTCTGACTGCAGACCAGCTACTTTGCAGTCACACCAGCACTTTTGAAGTCATCAGACATTACGTCCATACTAAGCCAGCTATTAAATATGTATATATATACTCCATCCAATGTAAAAGGACTGTGAACTAAGAAAACTGTCTTCTTTGTCTCATCCTTTGGCTGTCAACCAACAAATCACAGAAAAAACATTCCAGTTACAGCTTGTTAACCATTACAAAATTCATCTTTGTTTGACAGCAGATAACATCTGAGAAAACTACTGGCTTGTTGCGTAAATAAAAGGTATCAATAAAACTGCACAGGCTCTAACTTATACGCATCTTTGAGTGGTTTTTACTTCTACTTTTGACCATGCACTGTTCTAGTGCTATACATAGCTGACACAGAATATGATTGTATGCTTTCATTCAGAGGATTTGAACAAAAATACCAGTATGAGACCCTCTACCCCATTTTTCATTCAGTTTGATTGTTTTAAGTTATGATTAGTGACACTGTTTTATTTGTATGAAGTTGTCTTCCAAAATCATACCACCAACCATAAATACATCTAAACAACACCACCCATATTGATTAAGCTGTTAACACTAGGAGCCAACAAAAAGCCTTAACTTTACAGCCACCCCACCCCTGGCCTTTTATGTCATTGTTTCTATAAAAGCCCTGTTTACATCTACAGGAAAATACCACTGGTGTCAGGTGTTTCCACTCAGGAGAGGAGTTTTAAAAAGCTTGGTTTTTGGGTGAGAAAAACACCAGCTTACACAGGGCTTTACAGCCTGCATAGAGAAAACGGCACTTTAGCAGAGCAGAAGCTTCTGTTCTCCGTCAGTGTCTACACAGGCTGCATTCAGGCACAACATTAAGTAAAGTTCCCCCACAATTTTGCAGTGCTCAAAGCCCAAGACACAATCAGGGTAACCACGTTCGCAAAACCTCAGTGTTATGGATGTGCAGTGGGAGTGAAAGGCGAGTGTTTACACAGCCTTTGCAAAGAGCTGGATGTGATAAAATGGGAACAAACCTGTTCTGTCAGACAAATGTGAATCAGGCAATGTGACTGAAATGCCTCCTGTGTAGACATAAGCAAGTACGTTTACATGCGCAGTTAAGTCAAGCTACAGTTATAGCTCGATTAGGCCATTTAATTGGACTCTTGTCCAAGTAAACACGTGCTGAGCGAAAATCAATTTATTGTCGGACTCCACTATGGTAGGCGGCAGTATGCCTCGTTCAACTGGTTGCTGCTGGACCTTCTTCCATTTAGCCAAACAAGCTACAAACAAGTTAGCAAGGGGCTAGCAAAATCCTTGTTGAACGGTGAAAACATGGACAAATTTACAGCGCTGTACACTTTGTATATAGGCTTTACTTTTGGTACAAATTCAATGCACGCTTCCTCTTGCGCTTACGGGATTTCCGTCTTCGTACTGAATTTCTTCTACAAATTTCTGCTGTTCGAATTCTGGGTCTATCAGGGACTACAATCATGCGCAGATTGCTTAGGCCAGTCTGGGTCCGGCTGAGGCGTATACATGCAGGAATAATTCAACTTCCAGTTGCATTATCTGGGTGTGTTAGCTCGACCTTGAGAAACTCGATTTAGTACGATTTCAGTTGCACTAACATGTTTGCATACATTTTAAAAGTCCGGTTTTAGCCGGACTAACACAGTGAATCGATTTTCTCTTACGTCATGTAATTGAACTGACTGTTAGTATAAATGAAGGGCTTAGTGTGGACGTACTCTGAAATTTCAAATGATCATAAGACTGCAACATCTTTGCATACTCTTTCAGTTAAGCTAAGATGCAGAATTAGAACTAGAGTCACTGGGATAACCAACTGAGCCTGAACTTTTCTTTCACTATCTCAGTTCACTACCAACAACTTTCTGGAATCATAAATATAATCGATGCTTGACACTGTTCATTGCCAAAAGTCCTCTGGAACTCTTTTAGATCTTGTTTTAGGTGAAGTGAGAAAGAGAAGTCTGTGGAAGAAATAATCACTGCAGTTCTCATATCCTCATATATCAGCAGGGAATTCCGACTACCTCAATAGGTTGTGAAGAAAAGCAATCTAAATGAAGGGGATAGAGTGGAGGGATGCAGTAAAAAGGCAGGTAGTGATGTTAACAAGATGACCTATTTAGACATATATATATATTTGTATATTTGAGGGGAATGGCAAGAACTGCAGATAGCCTATATCATATGATTTCACATTATGGAACTGATTGGTCTACAGCCTGGGAACACACACTTGAAGGCTGGGACTGTGCGGGCACAATAATGATGACATAAAAGGAGGCGCTCAGTGGGAGAGGATGGGAAAGTGTAAAAGGAGGAAGGCGAGAAGAGGTGAGAAAGAGAGGAGGAAGGTGGGATAAGCAAGAGGGGGTTGTGGAGGAGGGGAGAGAGGAAGCATGAATAATCCATTGGAGAATCACGACAGGATTAAGACAAGGTGGGAGCCAAAAATATCCCCAGCCAAGGCAGCTTGGCGCAATAACGCTGCATCAGAGCACAACACGACAGCAGCCACTCCTGCTGCCTGTCTCCGTCAGCTCAGGAAGTAAAACGTTAGGGGGATTATAAAAAGCCACTATGATGTTGCTGTGTACAGTAAAACTTCCAGTGTCATGCGGTATAAAGCCCAGACTCACACAAGTCTTTCTATTTTCTCTACTGCCAGTATATAAAATATAGAACTTTTGGTAAATATTAACATCAAATATGAGAAAAACTGGACTAGCACTTGTTTTCTGAATCCAAACAAAAACATGAGCCAAATTCTTATTTAAAGGGGCACTCCAGCATCTTAAAACATCAAGTTTAGCGTACTAGTCATGAAGAGTACTGCTCACTATGTGAAAACATCTCTATAATGAATTTTATGTTTGTGGCTCTAGAAGCAGCAATTAAAAAATAACAACAAAATGAACATCAATGAACGTTTCATTGGCTTAGGCTTGAAACCTTTAACGTTCTACACTGGGAGTGTGAAAGACATGGGTGTTCAGGCATTGAGGTTCCAATGAAAGATGCTATCGAGGTGCATTATGAAAAGTGCAGGGTCCAAAATATGCTCATCTGTTTTATCAGAATGTACAGATATAGATTTGACTGACAGTGATCTTGCAACATAAGTAAACACCTCCACAGCTGTCATCACTGTTGCAGAATTCTGAAGTGTCCATTGAAAGATTATGCAGGATCCTATTATAGAAAAAAAAAAACCTTTATAGTATTTAGTTTAATATCATGCTTAAATGGTACACTTCTTTTGCAAATAAGTCTTAAGTTAAATTGTCACCGAGTAAGTGACGTTAAGCAAACCTTGGGCAGGGTAATATTCCAGTTAGCAAAAGTGTTTGGTTTCTAGGGAAAGTTGATGTTATGGGGTCTAAATAGTAACCTGACATGCTAGATGTTTTCGTTACCCATCCATCTTGGATGTTTCTCCTTTGACATTGTTTAGAAAAGGGCAGGTATTTAAAACAAGATGGCGATGCCTAGGTATGGCTGGACCTGGATATATGGGAGCTGGGATGTGTGTCGATGAATAATGTACAGCACTAACTGTATATTAGGGAGATTATCTTGTTTAATTGCCAGTGTAAATATTGTAGTTTAAGATGTTTTCATAATGTGTTGTACAAATGGCGAACGTTAGCAAAACATGAAAGTGTGACTGTATGACATCTGCCGTGATGTAACAGCTATGATTATTGACACTCGTTTAACACAGTTTGTGTGTTGCTGCAGTTATTGGCTTATCTACATTTCTCACGGCGATACTGGCGGCACTATTTTATGAAACAAAAATTCACCATTTGTACGACACATCATAAAAAGTGTCTTGAACTACAATACTAATGGTTAGAGTGAACACAACTTGGCTTTTAGAATGAAATCACTGGTCTGCTCCCTTTTCTTTTTTCACAGCATTTGGCATCCTGCTCGCTAGTGCCCCCTTCACTTCTGGAGTGTGACTTGCACTGCTACTTCACTCACCCATGTGCGTTTCAACAATGGGGAGTTAGTCACAGAGTCAACCAGTCGGTCAGTAAGCTCCTGACACGTTTCTAGGGCTGCTCCCTTCGGTTCAGCCAAAAATACTTATCTGGTAATTGTACCAACCATCTGTCTATCAAGGTCTATTACAGGCTAACTTAAACAGATCAACAAAAAAGGACATACAGGACAGCACTACCGCTGGAGCCAGCTGATAAATCAAACTCTTGTCAATGCCAGTAAGGAGAGGATTGAAAATACCTTTTAATGTGAGAAAAGCATTCAGAGCCTTTTTTTTAAAAACTTCTTTCAATAAAGAAATTGTCTCAGATTTTGATGTAAGTGATGCTAAATCAGCATCCATGCTACCTTCTTTTGGAGCTGCAATGATTTTCAAACAACAATAGCATTTTTGTCTTTTCTCTTTCTGGCTGTCACATGTAAACCAAGCTCCTAGCACCCATTAGTTCCTTAAGGGACAATGATAGTCTGAACCACTGTAGTTCAGACAGAAACCTGGTGGATGGATCAGGAAATCCTGCAAATTCAGCTGGTTAACCAGATAAGTTTAAATGTCAGTTTCTTTACAAAATGGCATGTTTTATTAATAGGAAGAAAACAAAACATAAAATTAAATATTTTCTACATATTGAATGTAGTGGGGATTTGGGGTGGGGGATTATTACAATCTGGAATATGCCAATAATAAGCAATTACATTGATTTAGATTTTTAATTTTAGTGTAGTGCCAAAAAGCAATTTTCATAAATGTCACCCTATTTGAACAGTTATAATAACATTTTTTTTTAAATTTTCTTTTCCATTTTTGGAGTTTTAAGTTTCCTTTAACCAGCTTCAGTCCCAAGAATGACTATTTAATTTTTATATCGTTTTTTTTTTTAAATAATTTTAACCCTTTAAATGTCAATTTCTTTACAAAATACCATGTTTTTTAATGAGAAAATATATAGAAAGATAAGTATTTTCCATATATAGAGTGTTAGGGTGAATTCTTTTGTGGAGGACTATCACATTCAGGAATAAGTCAATAATTAGCAACTACATTGATTTTGATGATTCGTAGTTTTTATCTAGTGTCGGCAACTAACTTTCTTTCCCCTCTCCTACCTAAAAGTGTTCCAGAAATATAATATTATTTTCCATGTTCTGGGTTTCAATTCTTTAACCAACTTCAGTCCTATCCATAAATAAAATATTGATTAATTTTCATAATTTAACAGGGCACCACAATTATTTTGCCTATTGCCCCCTAGTGAGCTAATTTAGCCCTGCATAGTAGGAACTAAACGTCAAGCCATAATAGTCTTTGCTTATTAGTTTTGACCATTCTTCTTTATTATTATTGTAAGTCTCATATTTAATGGAAATGCAGCACTAACATGCCAGAGTACCCCTTTAAAATATCCCCTAAACATGCAATAAAATCTGGGATTAATCTGAGGCAACTAAATTTAAATCAAGAGTGACTGAAAACTAAGAGTGACGTTGTCTTGACAGTAGTTGAGAAATCCGCCATTTTCAACATAGTCACTTTGTTTTGAAACAAGCAAATTTGCATCTGTCACCACAGACAGCAGCTTTCTATATGTAAATAAAATAAGCCAATAAGACTCATTGGACCAGCAGAGGACTCAACATGAACATATCTCGCAGTGCCACGGCCAACCCCCATTCAGAAGACATCTCCCTTCACCAGAAAACTTCCCATCATCCCTGCTGCTGGAATCTTCTCAAATTCAAATGAGGGCTTACCTCCTGTTTTGCTTGCAACCTTTTTCTTTATCTCTTCCTCCCTCCAACACTTCTCTCATCCTTGAATACATTTACTCTCACTCTGTCCCCCCTGTATTTCTCTCTCTGTGACATCAGTCAAATGAGGTTAAATCTCCCTGCTGCTTGGTAAGAGGCATAGATTTGCGAAACAGACTTCAAGCTCTGCCAACACCTAAGACGGTGACCAGGAAAACAAGCAAAACAAATACCCAGCTGGTAATTTCCTGTTCTCCTTTAAAGAGTAAACCTTGGTGACACATGTGCACGTGTTTGCAAACAGTACATCATGCAGAGCTGTACACTGCTCTCACAGCTGAGTGACATTAGCATTTACATGACATGGGGAATGCTAACAGGGACTAGACAAGATGAAAGGGGAATTACAACTCATTCTTTTGCAAAATCTCAACATGTGAACTGTTATTTTTGGGCACAAACACGCATGCTCGTCTCTCAGTTTAATGGCAACAACATAAACACAACTTCATGTGACTGTGAACGATTGTTGTAAGCTGAATAGTTATGAGAAAGGCATTAAAATGAGAAATATAGAAAAGTCTAAATTTCACAGCACTGCAACAATATCTAATGACAACTTACCCTTCAATTTCATACATTTGCACTGACCTATAAAACAACACTCAACCAAAATCAGACAAAATTGTCAGCTCATCACAGTGTATCTTTACTTCACCTGCTTCAAAAGACATACTCCACACTTACATTTCAGTCACGATGTCAGAAAAATACTCCACCTTCAAGATATAACATCTGTACTGAAATACTGGAAAACATATGTAAGGCAATGCCACCTGTTATATGAAGAGCACACACTTATGTAGCAACCCGGCATTTACATCACTTAAAAGAGGAATACCGCCCAGTTTGAGAGACCACACCTGATCATGACTACCTCACAACCAGATTTCCCATTAATGCAAAATTTGAGGCAAATGAAAATTATGTCATTATCAGCTTACCCTCAGGACTTAGATACTGCGAGCTCTAGTTGGCCATGCAAGCTTTAGATGGTGCACACACACACACACACACACACACACACACACGCATGTTAAGACTGCTCCCATCTTAGGAGCCACAGGCTACAGTGAACAGTGAGGCTCAAAACATGCTATCAGCGACTTTTTTCAGAACAACTTGACATGTCAAGGCTTAATGACACTTGAATCACTTCCGACATGCATTATGGGCATTTTATCATTTTACCATTCACTTCAGTTGTTTGGAAGATGACTACAACATCTTTTTTTCTGTGATACACTTGCAGTTTTTTGTGGACTAAAAAACTTTACCTGACCTTCAGTCGGCATGAGAGTGAGGTTATGACAGTTTTTTATTTTTCGGTGAACTATCCCTTTAACTGTGGAAAACTGGAGCCTTATCTAAATTATCTACGTCTGGAAATATACGGTAATCTCTTTTCGAAGAATGTTCTAAAAAATATGAGTTTACATGCCATGCCTTGTTTCAGAGACATAAGACCAATCCTTAAAGTAGTTTAGTTTTTTCTTTAGATTTTTGTTTTCTGGTATGGTTGCGCTGTCATATTAAGCCTGCAAGATTAAAAAGCCTCCTGCAGACTAGATAACCATGAACTACCTGCTGACTGATAGAAGAAAAGAACTCCTTTGTGAATTTGCTAACAATGTTGCAGTGCAATTAGTATGGTACAATGTAAACAGATGGCAGAAGACTTGAGTTTTTCACGTTACTGCTTCACTTAAACTACCAAATTTATGTATTAACATGTTGTTGTATGTTAATTCCTTCACAAGGGAAACATTGTCTGTTGGCAAGACTGCCTGAGGTGTCTTTTATGCACCAAATTATCAATGTCTACCTCTGCAGATGCTGCAGATACATTAAAACATATATTTTGTGGTTGGAAGGAAAGTACCACGCTAAAAGACTGACTGTATTTGCCACAGAAACCACGGAGCGCACCAGTATGTACATTCTTAAACTGAGCGGTATACCCTTTTAAGCCACAGTATATAAGGCTCAGACCTCGACAAAATCAAACTGAGCATAATCTGCCAAATACAGGGTTACAAGAATAAGACCAAACAACTGACTCAACTAAGTTACTAGAGGTACAGAGATATTATACTAATGTTTGCAGGTGATTGGGTCACATGTCAAATCAGACATGTTTTACAAGACCATCAGTGAGACATTGTTATTGAAGGAATCAGTATCACAAAATTGCTTTTTAACAGCAATGCCAACCTGTAGGCAAGGTATTATGTCAGTATACAAATAAATAATGAAGCAGACAAATTATATAATCATATAAACATAGTGTAGATAGATAGATAGATAGATAGATAGATAGATAGATGCTGAAATGTTATTGTTTTCATGAAAAAGTCTGGACAAAATGCTACCAAATAAGAGATTTGATGAATGGGGAGACTTTTTGCCTCATTTAGTTGACATATAAGATAGATGAGTTACAATAAAACAGAATTTTGTCCTCTGAGACTGTGGTCGAAACAGATCTGCCATGTAGATTATTCAACAAGCAAAGTAGTAATTGCATATTTTTATTGCCTGCATTGTGGAAATATTGTGCTGTTCCTGGCTGTGCACACTGAAAATGTGCTGGTGCATGGTCAAAGGATTCTGTGAGACTCAGAGTACACCTATCTACCTGCCCAAACGTTGACTTCCAAAATATCTAAGATTTTAGCATATTTATTTCTATTTTAATTCTGTTCGATGACCATGTATTGTACTCATTAATTAGTTTAGAGAAAACTAGATTCTAAGGGAATCTCACCCTGCATCCTGTTTTGAAGCCCATCTGTCATATGGATATTTTAGCTGTGCTGTCACAGTATCAAATTCTTTTAGTCATAATATTCCCATTTCAAATTATGAAGGGCTACGACACACCATATAGCAGGAGCTTACAGATCCAATGAAAGTAAATTGCAACATTAGAAAATGTGCATACTTGAAGAGGTATGATTGACCAAAAAATGGTCACCGTCATCTATTGTTAATAAACGCTGCATTTATGGATATAAAGTAAACCGTATTTACACACAACCATATTGGTACACAATATATATCAGATGTTAATATGAAAAAAAAAAAAAAAATTAAAGGACTAAACTGTTGGAGCATAAAGCATGCCAAATTTAAGAGTATCTAGTTTCTGTTTTTTAAAAAATAGGGCTGGCTACGTTCTGGATCTTACCTTAAACAAATTCCTTGAAAAGACCAAAATGACTAAATATGGGAACCAGTGGGCTGGTGGCCAATGGCGACAGCCAGGGTGGAAAGGTCAGAGTGTTGAGAGACACATTAAAATATTGTTGGTTTTGGTCTTTGGTCAAGGGATTTGTTAACTACAGTGTTTAATATGCCAAGCTCATACTTAAAGCAGGGGTTTCGTCAAAAGAAAACCGAATACGCTAAATAATGTTAAGTGCTTTTTCAATAACCCACTGGTAAGACTGTGTGTTGCGAGAGAAGAATCATTTCTAAAAATTACTGATGATGCTATTTAATTACACAGTAGATCATTCTGCAAACAATGCTAATTGTAAGAAAGCTGTCAAGTGCTGAATGTGGCTACAGTAGGTGTGCCAATGACAGGTTACCTAAGAGGGTACCAAATATATATTTAGGACTGATTCCAGAAATTTTGACAAGGATGCTAAATATTGAAACTTTGAAACTTAACCTACCAAACAGCCAAACGTAATAGATATTTCAGATAATATAATATTTCAGACGTACATTTGAGATTCCTTCTATATTCTGTAAATATCTCACCTACAGTTTTGTTAAAAGGGATCATTACACAGCTCCATAATCTGTTGTGTTGTTTAAATGGATGATTTTCTTATAGAAAGACACGGCAGGAAAAGAGGGTAACATTTAAACTAATAGATATCACTATGAATCTTCCACAGTGAATAACTTATATTAGAACATTTATTTTTGTATCACAAGTTCTCTGAAATTTTATTTTTAAATATATGAATAAGGAATTATCTATTAATTATGCCAATATTTGGATACATGTTCGAAACAGAAATCTTAAGTATAACACCTTAATGTGTAATTTGGATATTTTCTTTTCATGACTCTAAAGAGGGCTAAGCGGCCTACCATCTTACAATTGTCAACAGCATTTTTTTTTTTTTACTGTAATGTAACCCTTAAATGTGACGACCAAGTACAGAATATGAAGGAGTCAAGACATAAACAATAAAGTGACAGCCACAGCTTCCCATATAAAAACGTGAATCATCAACAAACATTGACACTGTAGTGTGCAAGGAATAGGATCTAGTATACTGGTAACATTCCACTGTTTATTACTGGCCTACTGTGTTCAACTTTTTTCCCTTTTTATTCTTTTTTTTAAGAAAATTCTGTCCATAAAAATCTGTCTGTCGTATATATTTTTTTCTTAGAAAATATAGAAAAGAGTAATATACAGTTATTTTACACATGAAATGTCCTCTGGCTTTTGTTTTGGAACAGATATAACTCATTGTTCTTTGTTCTTTTGCAGCACATGGTGTTACAGAATATGCATCTGAACAACAAACATAAGTCACTACAGCGTAGCAAAAATGAAAAATACGCAGACTTCAAATGAAATACATGCATACATACAATACAGTGCCATGCAAACACAGTCCAATTTGGGAAGTAAAGTATTAAAGATTTGCATTTCTTTCCCATGTTTGAAACATTTCATGCCTTCTTGCTGTACATACATCACATGGCTTTTACATAATGTAACATCCACTGCAGCTGCTGCAGGACGTAGCTTGCCAAAAACTTCTTATTTCTAAATAGGGCAATGTTTGTTTATTTAAACTTATGAGGTTTTTATCATTGACAATTGAGTTTAATCCTAATATCACAAAGCAGGAAAGGTATTCGTGGTAAAGCATGATGATTCTTTTCCACCTTTGCCTCTCATTTGTTCAATGATAATAATTTATGCGAGTGGGTTACCTCTCATTTTAATTACCAAAATTTCTTACTTGAATGAAATGAAAATCTTCTCTCATACTCCTTTGTCAAACATCAACACCTATTTCTCACTGACATTTTGTTTGATATAAACATTCTTATCCCACCCAAGCTGTCTGACTAGCTGTCCTGTGTGAGAGCAATTCACTTTCTCAGTGGTAGCACAAAGAAACCAGACAGAAGTGCCCCCACAATGACAGCCCCTTCAGATCCAGCCAATCCCCTAAGTAGGTATTGACTGGTCTGCAATCAACCACATCTGCTCACATATGGGGCCTCTCTATCACATACCACCAGCTAGGGTCTATGTGACAGGGGTCACTGAGAGATTGGTATCTGTCAGAGCTGCTGACCTTGAGTGTGTTTGTTTTGAGATTGCAACAGAGATTCTTATCGGACCTTGGCCCACACAGATAACACTGTTTACCCTCTGGGGAGACAACAACCATTTAGAACTTCTAGGACTAGGTGTTTGGGCAATAGAACTCAATTTTTCAAAGTGATTTTATTTTAAGTATTTGGGCAAAATATACTCAGTTCCAACATCAGCAAAACCTGTAGGTGGCAGTAGTGGTCTGCACCTTCACTTTTGCAAAGTTCGGAATAGAGAGCTGAAGTTTTGACTTGACTTCCAGACACATTCTTTTTAGTTTGCTTTCCATATTCTAAGATCAGA
>JAQFJA010000010.1:3155371-3172225 GCA_029874485.1 Naso brachycentron | reverse complement strand
TACATTTTCCAAGTAGCTTGCCCAACACTGGCTCTGTGTGTGTAGCATTAGAGACAACAAACTTTCATTTTGTTGTGCAACTCTGTCCTGCACAAGGATGAATAATTTCCCTGATACTTTGGACATCTGATATGTTGTTTTGTTGTAGATTTATGATGCACCATATCTCTATAAAAATGTGCAGTATATGTCCTTTCTTGCTCAACTTTGCTCCTGTGTTGTTGTTTAGAAACAGCTGGGAAACACAAATACACCGTGTTAATAATTGATGCCGCGAGCATACGAACATGCCGTAACGATTGCACTTCAGGACGATGCAGAGCATGTTTTATGAATCTTCAAATGCAGTACATAACAACTCCCTGAAGGGCTGGATTTTAAGTTGTGCAGAAGGAAGAGAGTGAGAGCTCGAGATACCCTTCTGGGTTTTTTCCACCACCCACTCACATAAAAAGAGCTTTTATTCCACAGAGACAGAGCAGTAGAGCCAAGAGTAGAAAAAAATGGAGGTAGCTGATAGAAGGCAACCCTTGCTGTGTGGGGGATGGAAGAAACCGAGTGCAGAGTTAGCATCTTTCTGGCCCCTGAGCTTCACTGATGCTCTAACATCACATCACTGCACCTGCGGGGAGAACAGAAAGTGATGAGCAATGTCCTTACGGGAGCAGGACTCACAGGTTGTAGATACAGTAGCCAACATGCCGGGAGGATTTTCAACTTTATGAAACATGATCTGTGTCATACTCTCAGAGCGCCGATTGTCCTTCCCATCTGCTTTTTGTGGGTTACGAACACTGATACCGGCAGTCCCTGAATGGAGGGTAGTCACCTCTCCTTCCTGCATTAGTGCTGACACACACATGCACCACGAACACCTCCAGATCAACTGTCTGTCAGCGTTTCCACCCATTTTACGAAAACACTCCAATCTCTCAGTCCGTCCGTTTTAATTGGCAGTGATCCTGCTCAATGGCTGTTCAATTCAGAGCAGTGACAGTGGGCGGGGGATTTACAGGAATGCCCCAGTTTTTCACAGAAAAGAAATAACAATGAAGTCTTCAGGTTTAAATCTAGAAACAATAGAAAAGTGTGCTCAATCTGCTCTTCAGTGTCGTACCACATGGGTGTTACGAGTTATTAATAACTATGCATTTACTCCCACCAATCACACCACTTTTTCCACACATCCTTACGTGTTGCTATCACATGTATTAAAAGAAAGGAGCCAAACTACTCAAAATCTTCTGAATGGAAAAGTCCAGAAATGACGGCTGCATGACAAATTTTCCGCCCCTTTTTCCAGGAAGCCAAATTTTCCGTTTTAAAACTATGTTACAACCCGGCCTAAG
This sequence comes from Naso brachycentron, assembly GCA_029874485.1. Classification (NCBI taxonomy): domain Eukaryota; kingdom Metazoa; phylum Chordata; class Actinopteri; order Acanthuriformes; family Acanthuridae; genus Naso; species Naso brachycentron. Next base: position 3,170,876 of record JAQFJA010000010.1, on the reverse strand, counting down.
TGTGCCAGGGTGCAGCGTAAAACAGAGCCAGAGAGGGAATGACAGCGTAGCAAGTGATTTATTTACTATGTACAGCAAGCATGATATACATAAGTGAAGCACTGACTTCAGGTTGAACCAAGGCCAAAATAACAAACAAAACAACTACCTTCTCCGGTCAAAACTACCTAATCCCTAAACATAAAAGTAACAAACAAAAAAGACAATAACCAACCCTTACTCCCTAAACTAAACAAAAACAGAAGAAAACAGTGATAAAAGAAAACAGCACTTCACTCCAACAGCTTCATGACTAAATCCTATGTACAGGTGTCAGTGCTTTACGATGTATACAGTTAGCTTTAGAAGTGACTCAAGGGAGCAAACACAAAAGAGTTAAGCTAACACTCACTTTGGCACTATCTCACAATACAACAAAACCAAGGACACAGCGAGGAGGGTCTCTGCCCTGCTGCCGGCAACAACTCTCAGCAACCTCTGCATCCGCAGGCCTTTAGAAAGGCCAAGCCCCACACTCGACCAATCAGCGACGGCCCTGTCACGGCAACCCAACCAATCGATGCAAAAGGGGACGGCACCTGTAACTGACAGAGATGCAGACACAGACAGAGATCCTTGGAGAGAGATGATGGCCCGCTCTCTGAGGGGTAAAACAACAAAGGAAGAACACACACATTATATACGAAAACACACAATGCAATATATACAACAAATAAGGCCGGGGCCGTAACACTCCCCTTGCTAAAAGTACAAACATCCCTCACCAAGAGGTTTGTTCATTAAGAGACACGGGAAAGGACATCAGTGAGAACGCTGTCGGTGCCTTTCTTGTGCCAGATTTCAAGGTTGTAATGCTGGACCAGCAGCTCCCAGTGCATCAATCTCTGGTTGGAGTTTTGCATGCGGCTGAGGAACACGAGGGGATTATGGTCAGTATACACGGCAACTGGTAAAGGACTGGAGCCAACGTACACTTCACAGTACTCCAAAGCGAGCAGTAAGGAGCGTGCCTCTTTTTCAATAGTGTTGTAGCTGACCTGGGCACCACTGAACTTTTTGGAGAAGTAGCAGAGGGGATGATCGACACCCTGCTTGTCCTCCTGCAACAACACCGCAACCACCCCGCTGGCACTAGTGTTCACACTCTGGATTGAGCCATAAAAGATAGTTGGTGTCATTCAACCTTGCACTTGAGGAGTGGAGGTGTTACATGTGGGACCTTAGCATATTGAACCTTATTTTGGGGCAAAGTCACCACTTAAGGACAGTTTTTTTTTGTTTGTTTGTTTCAAATCTGATTTGATTGCCAATTCTTTCTGTCTCCCAAATAGTTTAGATTTAAATCTGATATTGTCAGCCACAATAACTGCCCAGAAGGATTGCCAAGGTAACTGCTTGTGGCTGGACTTGCCTAGAAGGACTTTGGTGCTTCCAAGTGCTGGCCTGGTGCAGTAGGGACTAATTGCAGGGATAGCTGGTAAAAACTTACTGCCAGCTCGCTAGCAAGCTTGGAACATGAGAAGCTATTAGTCTCAACAGAGAATTTCTTAAAATACTGTACAGTTGGGGAATTATTTTGGCTGGAAAAATCTAACTAGTTGGGAAAATTACTGTACAACTCAGTCACAGTAGCAGTTTAAGCTACTCTCTTTATTTTTTTCATCATTGACTCCTGTCTAATAATGTCTGTGAACCTTGTCACTTTTGTTAAGCAGCTTGTTGTGCGATAAAGGATAGTTAAATTAAGTCCTTTGATAGAGAAGGCTTTGAGAGACTGTTAGATGTGTGCAAATAGCTTCCATTGTTTTGGACTGCATCAGATGTCTGTATTTTCAAAATGGTTTTCGATTTGACAAAACAAATTCACATGTCAGCGTTCCCTAAACTAATAATGTGCAGAATAATATTAGATTTAAATTCGATTCGATTAACGGCTCATGTTCTGTGATTATGACCCTTGGCCCGCTCTGTGGTTTGGGAAATCAGGAAGTGATGCAGCAGTAATGTTGTGGATGGCAAGCAAATACAAACCTCCCTGAGCAGAAATAGTAAAAAAAAAGTCTCTTTTGAATGACACTTTTTTTTTTTTAAAAACTATTTCTGCCCTGCCAGATGGTTCTCCCGACAAGACCAAAGTTATTTCCATTCACTCTTGATGTGAACTGAGTGACCACCGGAGTACGTCGAGTCTCAGATGCCAAGTATTCAGCTGATGCAGAGAGCCTTCCTCCCCCTCACCAATGGAAGACCATGGCAGATAGTCTGCAACAGAGACGCAAAGAAAAAATATCCCTCATGTGTGTGATTAATCGCGAGTTAACAATGGACAATCATGCAATGAAATATTTTAACTGATTGACAGGCCTAATAACATACACATTTTTTTTGACAACGGCAAAGATTAAAAATAGTAGGACATTTCTTATTTAATTAAAGCTGAGGTTGCAGGAAAGTGGGCCATTATTTTTACTAAATTTACTTAGTTATGCTGTTGAATTATTAATAATGTACTGATACTATGTAAAAATTACATTTTTCTGCTGTAGTGTAATCATACAATTTGACACCCTAAGTTTGATGCTGGCACATGGATTGGTTGATGGATCTATTGGTAGTGTCCTAAGCCATTATACACAGGCTTGTCATTTACAGAAGTATCAATAATGAATAAAACAACACTGGGAGTAGCAAACAGAAAAAAAGCTCCACGTCATTGCTCCTGACCATTTTTTCCCCTCTCCATTCAGTGAAGCAAACGACCTGGCACGCGAATGCTCCTCCTTAGGAGGTGAAGCGTCACAGAGCAGAGGTCAAAGTCGACTCAGAGAACACGGGCGAAAGCAAATTACCAATGCTTCAGTGAGTCCTGCTGCCACCATTGGTTTGTATATTCCAGCCGTGTGTCATGCCCTTTTCATGTGTCATGGTAGCTTTAAAGACTGCTGCACAGAATACACCTGTGCGTCTTCATCATACCTCCTCAGGCGAGCCTCCTCTTCCTCTTGTGTTGCTTATTAGACATTGAAACATCTTTCAGGGTGGTGCACTGAGATGAATTGCCGCGTCACAGGCAGGAGGGTAGAAAAAATCGAAGGTAAGTTGGCCCAAAATAGAGAACTGAGAAGAGTGTCAGTCTGTCGGGTGTTGAAGTCTCACCTCTGGCTCAGCAGAGGCTCAAAACTCACCAGTGATTACTGTAAAGGTCATCCATGATGAATATTTTATTGCTTAGTTTTGATTTAGATTTGCTAATGTTATTATACTTAAGACCCAGCACTATTGCTCTGTTCAGTTTTGACTGCTCTGAACAGACTTCAAAGAAATCTCTCTTTTATTTGTTTTTGTTTTCAAACCAGATGTCATTAAAGTTTGCACAGTGAATTACATTGAATTATTGAAGATCAAAAGCACTGACATTCTAAATACTATATTCCAGCTTGCTATAAAAAATCTTGACTTGGATAAGTGGAAAAAACAAACAACCAAACAAACCAAAAAACTTCTATATTGGAATCATAACACCTAGACAGCTCATTACTGTCAGACACGCAGTGAGGCCTGGTCAGTCCTGGATACTCCTGTGTTAGTAACACATTAAGTTTTACTAACGAAGTACGAGTGGTACTTTGAACTCTGTTGATATTTAAATGAAGACGAACAAACATTCTATACCTCAAGGTTAGAAAAACAGTGCTTACGTACTGATACTTCAGTATTCACAAACCTTGATCTACAGGTCTGACTCAGCTCGTCATGAAATATTTTTCCACCATGAAGCACATAAATAACCCGGGTGATGGGGTGATTGTGTTTGCCAGAGGCACAAGGTGCCTATTCTAACCACGGAGAATCAAACCACCTCTGCAGCGCACAGCAAAGTGGTCTTCATCAGAAAATATAGCTGCTCGTTAAATGACGTCGGAACAGTCATTCCTAATCTCATTAATCATTCGCACTTGACGCAGCCGATGCAGAACCATGCTGACAGAGCATTTCCTGAAATTTATTGCCCTCCAGGCTAAGGGGGATTTCTCTGTGCAGTCCTCGTCCGTCCTCCATCTTCCTCGTTCACCAGGCTTCCGGATGTTTTCTCCACCTTTTTACCTGCTTTGACTTAACCTGCTCTCCACCTGTTAAACCATCTTTTAGTTCAAACTTTAACTGTCTTTTTTGACTCCACAAATAAGCTGTAATTTCCTTATATGTAACTTTTGTGGCTAAAGCCAAAACACAGTCATCAGCCTCCAGCTCTCTGCTGCATCACTGTGTCAGTGTTGCAAAGGAAGACAGCTAATAGACCGATATACATCTAAAGTTTTCCAGCAAGAGACGGAGCAGATTTTGGTTATATTTTGTGTATTAAACAAAAAATCCAAGTCTGGCCGACCCCTTCTGTCAGCTGGTCAAAATGCTCTTTTCAAGTCATTTCAGATTTATTTATTTTATCGCTAAATCACAACATAAGTTGTTTCAAGATTCTGTTCGACCACATTTTAACTGGTTGAACAGTTGTTGGTTAATTTGCTAAAATAGAAAATATTTCCTCAATCCACTATATTTGGGGACCTGAGGGACATATGCAGACCCGATTTTATTTATTTGAGATAGATAAAAACATGGATTGAAATCCTATTTAAATGTATTTTATTTAATAATGTCTACAGTGATTTAAACATACAGACTTCTGTTCCAGTGTTTCCATAATCAAGAGGTGTTGTGTCACCTTGAGTACACTTAATTAGGGCAATTATGACTACATTTTTTAAAACAATTATCAACAAATAAATTTGTACGTGAAATTCCTAAACATTTTTAATCGCAAACATTTGACTTGCACATGTAATTCATGACTGAAAATATTTAAAAATAGTTTATCCATCCCCATGGGAAATGCAGAACTATTGATTTAATAGAATATATAAATGTGTAAATAAATATGAAGCCTTGAAAAATATGTGTAAACATCAACATTTCCCATAAATGGGAGATTATATCTCTTCTTCTTCTTTTCTTCCATGCAAGTTTTTCCTCTGTTTTTTACCCTGTACTTCCCTTCATGCTCCCTGAGGCCTGACCAACCTTCCCCCTACACCTCTACTGCATTTCTCCCCTCCGTCTTCACATGTGGGAAGTTGCTAATTAATTGACTAGGGCTTTTCCTTAGGAGGGTTTTTCCTCCCTTCTTTGAAGGTGAATAATGCAGCAGCCTGAATGAAGAAGAGGGATAAGATTTTTTTTGCCTCTCTTTCCTATTACTTTCCTCCTATATGCCTGTCTCTCTATCATCCTATCCATCACACTTGCCGTTTTTTTTCCCTCTCTCAATATGTCATTAAACGACCCCCAGCCCCCTCCCTTCCTTCGTCACTCTCCTGGAGGTGACTCACTGTGGCGGGTGTTGATCATGTAGCTGAAACAATCTGTCTGGGTGAAGGTCATTTGACTGTCTCTAGGGGGTAGGGGGGGCGGGGGGTCCACAGAAGGATGAAGAAGGAGGTGGCCTGTGCGATGGCAGAGTGAATAACCTTTGCCGGGCTCACAGCAGCATAAATCCATGGCTAGAACAGAAAGAAGACACTTAATAATGAAAACAGTCTTAGAGAAGGGTTTATTAAAAAAATAAAAAAAAAAAGAAAAAGACATGATAGGAAATACACAAATGGAAGAGCACAGCGTAATGATCTGCTAAACAAAAATAAGGTTTTATTCATGTTTTTACAAGCTTTGCATGTTTTCAAAATTCAAATGAAGTTGCCCACTGGGCTTATTTGTCCACTTTCTACTCATTAAATTTTAAGGCAGCTCCATATTAACATTATCCTACACTTTTCAGAACTATTAATGGCAAATGAACAAGAGCAGAATTCATTGCTGCAAATCTATTCTACTCTAGATTAATTTCTCTCTACTTTGTATTAAGTTTGACCTCTATATCGCCCCCCAAAATGTATTACACTGTTTTTTCAAGTCAGCATGACATGAAATGAATCTTGAATGGATGTTAAAACAGAAAAATCTTACAATATAAATTTTTTTCTGTATAATTGGTAATGAAGGGGAGCTATATTTACATATAGGCCTAACTATGGCTTGATCTCACTTTGTTTGCAGAGTGCAGTGTTCAGTCTGACTAAACTTTTAAAGCCAAGTCATGCCAGCATTGAAAAACAGCAAAATTTTTTGTAGAATAGATTCTTTACAGCGGAATCAGGACAATCAATAGATTTGCTTGTTGATGTGTAGTAAATCTGCACAAGTATATTTTTCGATTTCAGACCCGGTGAATGCACAAATTTACACCCTGACCAATAGCAATTACTCTTGAAAATGCTGACCGTCTAAAAAAAGCTGTTGTCAGAAGAGTCGAGGGAAAGCTTTTGTAGGTGTAGGTGAGTTGTATCATCCATTTTTGATTAGCCCTTTTCTTTCATGTCCAGCCATCAGCTAAGACCTGATCTGACTTTGGATTCAGGTCAGTACATGAAACAGAGAGAGGCGGATGCTGCCTGGCCACTGTGAGTGCAGAGACAATTATGGGGTGGGGGTGTGTGTGGGGGTGCTACATAAATTCCATATGCTGTAGAGTCTGTATTCTGTGTAAAAGTTCAATTTTGAAAGAGTATGTATGTTTGTGGGGATTACAATGCTTCTGTGCCTATTTGTATCTCTACAATTCATCCAATTCATCATAATGTCACTGCAGTACGCGTGCGTGTGTGTGTGCACGTGTGTGTTTGTGTGTGTGTGACTGTATTGAAAGTATGTGTGAGCATTGATGCACACAGCAAGACAGACAGATTTAATGAAAAAAATGTACAATGCACTGTGGTATATGCACAGGCTCTCTCTCTTTCTCTCTCTCTCTCACACATACACACACCCGCACACACACACAAAGAATACAGAAAATACAGAGATAAGAGATGACAGAGAGGAGTTGGAATTTGGTTTGCATTTTTAAATTGAAATTGTCACACTTGGCCGTGTCTCTCCCAGACTAAAGTGAATTCTGTCATGCAAAAATTAAAAAACATATGTGGTACTACTGGAAAAAAAAGAAAAATCTGTATTATAAAAAACTATAAAAGACTGTGAGCAAACGGAGCAAAGCTGGCAGAATGAAGCTTTCACAGAACACTGATCCATACGCATCATGTTTTTTGTAGGCATTCAGATATCTTAGCTATAAATGGATGCTGTGTTGTCAGTGTGTGCACCTATTTGGCTTTCACATGACTTACCCCAAATAAATTTCCATTTAACCAAAATACATAATTTTGTTGCAGTTCCTTACATACAAAACTATTAACTATTTTCTTAGTTAAGTATAAATAAATACTAAATTCATCATTAGTTAAGCATTAATAAATATCGAATTATCATTTACAAAGCATCGTTCCTACATGAAAAGTCCTTAGGGTAAGTATGTAGTTATTTTAAAGTGTATATATATATATATGTTACTACATGAAAAATATTGTTTTTTAACATTTTGTATTAATTAAAAAAATGATGCTGATAAAACTGCAACCAAAAGCTAAAAGTAAGTATTTTCAAGCATTGTACTGTAACCGTTATGCATGTTGTCATCTTTCATGATATTCTCTTTTAAACCACTTAGTGTAGCTGTGAATATCTTAAATATTTTCACCTGTCTATTTTCAATTTACCTCTTTTTCTGTAGCCTCTACTCTTTCACTGTCAAAATGACATTTCTATCACATTTCTACATGACTTTCCACGGATCGAGGTTTGATGGAGCTCTTTTAGTTGTGACATGACTTTGTACCTTTTTCTTTTAGTTCATTGTTGATACCCAACTGAAGAACTGATTCCACAGCCCAACTCCTAATACTCACAATTAAGGAAATAAGATCTGTTTTTGTCTTTTAACATTTGCACTGTATCTGGATGAAAACTTGACAGAAATGATGGACCTGTATGCTAAGCAGTTTTCCATGTAGCCTAGACTGCATTTTAATGAATCAACACAGACAGTAGGTGGTATCATGAAACACATGTCACATATTTAGTAGAAAAGAAAGAACAATAAAGATAAATTTCAGAATGACTGGTGTTTTACTCTTAATGTGTCTTTTATATTATATTTCCCTTTTACTGTTGTTCTCTCTTAGTCTGTTTAAAACGTGGAAATTGATGCAGCTCCACAGTATGAGCTTTGTGGAGCAGCTTTTCATGACACTCTTTTTGCATCAGCATGCGATTTTTATTTTCCTGATGTCTGTCACCAGCTGTGAAATCAATAACATTCCCAGATGAGTTCTACTTGTAAGTCAGCAATCATTTCATCAGAGCTTTTCAAATGCTTGATGTGGGACTAATGTCTCCCTCGCTGCGCGTCTGTCTGCTTTGCTGCTCCGTCCCAGTTTCTCTGTTTGGGTTTTTGTTTCTGTTTTCCACCTCCTTCCCGTTGGGTCGGCACAGAGGAGGCAGACTTGACTGCGAAACTGCACAGAGCCCAGATGTTGAAATTGTGAGAAACTTTTCTGTAGAGTGGAGATGAAATTTGTCCAAATTGAGGGAACGCTGCTTTGATGAAAGGACTGGATGGGAAGCTAATCATGTCTAATTTCACTAATTAGGCTCTTCACCAGCAATGCTAAGTAGGGCATATAGCGCCTGGGAATGCATGAACTTGAAGGAGAAAATGCTGCAAATTCTAGGTAGTGCTGAAATTAAGACATTAATAATTTAGAAATAAGGTCACTGAATTGTTTCACTTACAACTTTGGTGGCTATATTTGATCTACTTTTAAAATGTGGTTAAAAGTTTTTTGAAAATGTTGTGGAAATTAATGTCAGGTACTTAAGTTTTGTAATAAAAGGATTTAACTTATTTCTCCCTGGTGGAGGAAGGGTTGTGAATTTCGTCAAAGATAAAAAAAGAACCAATAGCAAATGCTCTTCACTGAATTAATAGAAAACATATAGAAAATGCCATAGACAGGCTGCTTTTTAAAATTCCATATCACCTGCTTTCTCTACCTGAGAAAGAGTAGAGAACCCTCTGCCATGAGAGAACATTGATGAGAGTTGAAGTGTGCTGTTCACACATGGGGCTCAGTGCTTGTTCATTTGGTAATAGACAGTCAGCACGTTTACATACACAGTTAAGTCGAGCTATGGTTTTAGCTTTATTAGCCATTTTATTGGACTACTGTCCTTGTCTACTGTCCAATACACATTGAAGGAGAATCGGTTTATTGTCTGACTCCACTATGGCAGGCAGCGATATGCCCTGTTCAGCTGGTTGCTATTTGATCTTCTTCGGATAGCCAAACAAGCTACAAACAGAAGTTAGCAAGCAACTAGCGGAATCCATGTCAAACAGTGAAAACATGGACAGCTTTAAAGCACTGTACACTTCGTATCTGCGCTTTACTTTTGGTACAAATCTGATGCCTGCTTCCTCTCGTGCTTACGGGATTTTTGTTTTTGTACTGGCTTCCTCCTACAAATTTATGCTGTTCAAGTTCTGGGTCAAAAACCCCTGCAGGGACTATCAATCAGGCACAGATTGCTTAGGCCAGTCTGATTCCGGCTGAGGCGTATACATGCAGGAGTAATTTAACTTCCAATCACATTATCTGGGTGTGTTAGCTCGACTTTGAGAAATTCAATTTAGTACGATTTCAGTCGGACTAACATGTTTACATGCATTTTAAAAGTACGGTTTTAGCCGGACTAACACGATAAATCGATTTTCTCTCACGGTCGGGCTGAATGTGCGCTATGCCCGCCCTCCGCCCCAGCTGACAATATTGCTGTGTGTGAATACATGGAGCAGTACAACAGAACTTTATACACACCACGGGATGATGCCATGAACACAGACAAGACATTGTTAAGTTTTCCAATGTTTCTAGGACTCCCACAACTGTTACAGTGCAGAAATGAGGAGTATATCGGCTGGAGTTAATGACAGAACCCCCCTCTTTCTTCCCTGTGTGTTTATTCATGAAGCTGTGTGACACATTAATAGACCTCCATTTACTTTATGAACATAGACACATTGTTAAGCTTTCTAACATGTCCAGGACTTCCACAACTGATATATTTTAGCAAACACGGTTATAGCAGCCGTAGTTAATTCTAGAAAGTTGCGAGTCCCCTCCTCCTCTTAATGGGCTTCCCCAAGATGGAGCTGATGCATGCCAGCTGTAGGTTTTTGTCCGTATTATTAAAAAAAAATCGAGGAAGCATTTTCATTGCACAAAAAATAAAAAATGCCTCCAAGTGCAGGATGAATCATTACGAAATTAAAAATGTTTCCCAATCGGAGAAAAGATCAAATTTTGATGTAAAAAATACTCGAAACGATTTTTTCAACAAATGTGGTATATAGAACGAGATACATGGGCAATTAACACATGGACACAGGATTAAAGCTTGGAAAATGTATTTTTCAGTTTATGGTGACTTTACCTAAAAATAAAAAACACTGAACAGACATCCAGACCATTATTTAGTGTCTGCTAAAGCAGCTATACTGCCTCATTCTGAAGGCTGAGAGTGATAGTGAGCTGAAAACACTTCACACAACTTTCAAGTCAGTCAGTTTTGTGACTAGAAAGGCTGGTCACCTGAAAAAAAAATACTTTCACATGTGAAAGATTGCGAGTCACAGATTGCTATGAACAGATAGTCACGGTCTCCAGAGAAAAGAATTACTCTGACTTCTCAGCTACTGAAGCCGAGATAGTTTAAAGGCCCTATCTTCCACCTGGTGCAAAGGCGGCACACACGTGTCATTACTGTTTTTCAACCGTTGCAGCTGTCATTTTCATGTCCGGCGCCCATGTCAGTTAAACGGCAAATGTAATGGTGATCATCTGTGCGCCAATGGGAGTGTTGGTCTTAAAAGGAGGTGCGATAGGGCACATTATTATTTGTCGCACTGTAGACCAACAGCAACCATGTCTTAAGTCTTCTTTTCAGAGAGCGCAATGTTAAGATATCTACACAGGCCTGATCACAAATGCTTCTGCTTGTGACACATGGGGACACAAAGCAAGACTCCTCATGTTCAGTTAAATAGGCCATCAGTGCATCACTGCAAGCAGGGAAATAATGGAGTTTATTATAACCCAACATACTGAGATGATTGCTGCTTCAGTAAATGATCTGCTCACTTGCTTTCACCTTGTGCACCAGCTGATCAGCGTCCTAAGGGCTTAAATGCTCACTTCTGTGACTGACTGCCTCTGTTATCTACATATGTGTCATGTTGTAGAGGAAAAAGGACTGGAGCACACTGATAGATTTGCAGCCTTTATTTATGCAAACAAATGATCAACGTTTCGACGCTTGCCTGGTCTTCTTAAATAGTTGCTATTAAGATAGCCCCAATAGCAACTATTTCTTCCTTTCTATAAAATCTATTTTTTGATTGTGGTGTCCTTCCATAAACCTGTTTCCGCCTGTAAATCTGTTCCTATTGTATCGCTTTTATATGGCAAACCTTTTTGTTTGCCAGAAGAAGTCACTTTACTGGCTTATGCTTCAGTGAGCATGTACACACGGACCTGCTGAGTTTACAATGCTTTCCCCCACATCTTTCTGTTTGATCTGTTCTATCAATAAACATAAAACAATAATACAAACTGAGATGCAATATATCTTTCTACTTGTGGGTGTAGCCTCCACCCTGTAAACTTATCATTAATTTTGACTTTGGACCAAATAAGTCGAAGGAATTGTCCTGGTAACCTTGAACTATAGCTGAACCAGGCCTGTTTGCATGACGCTGGGATTAACAGACTAGGTATTTTGGGTGTTTGGTCATTTTTACGCTAACTGTTATGGTTATGCTAGCCTCGGAATCTGATTGTGTGCCTTTTAAATCAATAGTGTGTCACCATATGCAGTGGTTGTTTTATTGCCTGTTTGATCACTTGGTGCTCTTATTATATTAAGCACTATCTTTGTCAACTTGATACAATTTCTTTTATAAAACATGTGGAACCAAGCAGATTCAGATGTCCTTTGATCAAACTGTATTACACTAAACCTGTCCCTCAATAGGAATAAACACCTTCCAAGATTTGAACTCATCCCATGTCAGCGGTGATGGGCTTTCCAGCTACAGTGTGAGCTACTGGTTTGTGTCATTACAATTGGCAGACAGGAAAGAAAAGAGGAAAAGAGAAAAAAGACAGACCAACAGAGAGGGAGGAGAGATCTGCAGCAGAGAGGCAGAGGGGAAAATCAGTAATAATCAGGAGGATTATTACAGCTCCACTCTGCTGATCACAACCTGAAAAGGCAATATTCGGTTCATCAGGGGACAAGAGAACAACGTACATGTGGTTTTCTATGTACCAACAACACACACACACACACACACACACACACACACACACACACACAATGGTATTGTGTTAATAAAGACCAGCAAACATACTGAGGGGGATAACGATGGTTAAGGTCAAAGTTTATTCAGAGGCTCCACCCCTGCACTGCTGGACACAGGTGATAAGACGGCATGCAAACACACACAGTATTGCCGACACACAGAATGCAAGAGACCTCCAAGTAAGCAGATACTGTGAGTTCTGTAGAGCTATACTGACAGACTTTAAATGCTTCTCTAATGCCTGCTTGCATGTAAATGCGTTACTGACTGCTGAGTTAGCAAGTTACAAATGAGAAGATGGGAGGGAAAAAAAATTCCACTTCCCCCCAAAAAAGAACAAAGACGACAACACATAGCAGATGCTCCGGCAAGTTAAATTTCATTTCATTCCTATTAACATGAATATCACCATTTACAAGTGCAAGACACTACAGAAGGGACTCCTCCTCTGTTTTAACTTGTACGCTACATAGCAGCTAACAAAGCTTTGCAGTTTTTTTCCCCCCTAAGGCCCACACACAGGCTACTGAAGATTCTGAGAAAGTAGCCAAATGAGCACCAAAAAGGTTTTGAGGTGCATCAAACCGCCTTGACGCCACTACTTTGACCCCCTTTTAATTTTGGAGCATCAAAAGCTTTTTCTCTCTGCACTCACATTACCTGCTTAGAGAGCTGAAAGGAATAAAAGCCAAGAGTAAGAGAGAAAGTGAGTGCTCAGCGCTGCACGATGCTCAGCAGCCGCTGCACGCCATACACATGGCCATGAATCTCTCATCAGTAATGACCAAATTCAGCTACTCTGAATATGATTTCAGTTTAATAATGTTGAAGGTAAATGCAATAATGTTCTGTCGTGACTGCGAGGAGACGGAGGGAGAGGCGATGTAACGTGACTGTGAGTGTGTGTAGGGTGGTTGTTCACAGTTTAGGTCCTCTGTGTGTGTTCACTATAAAACAATATGATTATTAAATACTGAAACCTTCCCAAAATGTAACTGGTTCTGTGGTGTTGGTATTTCAAATCTAATGCCTGCATTGCACCATTGGAGCATCAAATTACAGTCGTCAGTTATTAGTTTCAGTGCATTTTGGCCTTTATAAAGAATTAGTTTTATCCTTCAGACGACTGTAGAGATTGTTGAAGAATTTTTGTGAAATATACTCTGCTTGTCTGCTTTCTTCCTGAAAGTAAGAGTGATATCATTCATTTCTGTGTTATTAACATTATGTTATTGCAAGACAGTCAACCAGTCAATCAGTCAGTCAGTAAGCCTTGACATGTCCCTACGGCCGTTCCCTTCGGTTCGGTCAAAAACAGACAGCGCAACATGAAGCTGAGCTAATATTGGTGAGACATGTCAGTTACTGTTTGTTGTATTTTTAATAACATAAGAAGTAATGTAAGGAATTACTTTTGGCATGGAGTAATAAGTAAATTAATTGTATTACTTTAAAATATTAGTTTTTAGAGTCCAAGCCCAACAATGAACCTAATCCAGGACTTCTGATGCCACACATTACCAAAATGTGACTGCGTTCACAACAGAAACCACTTAGAAAGAATCTGGACCACATATTTAGAAAGGCAAGAAGAAAGGCTGAGCACTGATGCAAAAGGGTAGCATGTGCGTCTGTGCGAAACACCAAAAGTCGTGACAAAAGCGGCAGTATTTGATGAGTTTAAATGAGAACATGGAGCTGGTTTCTGATTTTAGGCATGTCAACAGCTGAGCAGGTGTCACATACATGTATATACTTATATTCACAACAGTTTCTCACCATTTCCTAATCAGTAATAAAATACGTACAGACAATAATGAAATTTGGATAATTTAAGTAAAAATGTCCCTTTACTTTCTGTAGAAATCCAGTATCAAATAACTCTGTGACAGGAAAATACTTTTCACACTTTTTTTAGAGTCTGAGCTTTGCATTCCAAACAAAGATTCTCGTTTAATCAAACTTTGCTCTACTCGTCTAGTATTGCATCTGAAAATGTGCAAGTGCTTCATTTTTATCTGGAAAATAAAATGACTGACTTCAGACTCAAATGCAGTCTCACGTGTTTGCATGGTAAAGCCTGTCGAGTATTCATGATATTTGCATGATAGGAGTTTTTGGATGAGTATGTACCTTCATATCTCTTGTGAATGTCTTTCACCGCAGGAGTTCACACACACACACACACACACACACACATACACTGTGTGTAACACTCAGATTCTCTGTACTGACAGAAATCCAGACTTATACTTGTATTAAAGCCTACCAAATGTTACTAAAATAGCCTTATTTTTTGTGTTTAAAATTACTGACGCATGAAATGCAACAACAATCAGTTCCATTTCTATCATCTGAGGATAAGATTCACTCGACCTTGACTGACTTATAGGTAAGATGCTGCAGGATTTGGGACGGTGAGGGTGTCAGGCACAGATAAGCAGTGACTTGTGTGATTACATTTAGTTAAAATGACACAGTGTACTTTCTAATCACCTTGTGATTACAGGGAGGGATCCGTTCCTAAAAGGAGTAATTGGGAGGGGCAGAGACGTGATAAAATTGTTGTCGGTGCTGGTAGATAAGCTGTCAATGTGTCAGCAACAATTTAACTGTGCGTGACAAGCATTCACATCTCCAGTAATTGATTATGGCACCATGGCTGGGAAAATATCCAAAAATTGTTGCTTTCACATTGGGTGGCTGTCGAGCTATTTTCAACTAGCTGCACAGCTGACAACATATGATGCCAACATAGAAGCTTATTCAAACAGAGGTGGGTGAACCTTTGGGAGCAGAGCTCATTTCTGTCCTTAAAAGTCAGGTTATTTTCATGTTTCAAGTTCTTGTCAAAGATGGTAAATAAGGCCGACTTTTTCTGTATTTGCATTTGGAGGTACAGTTTTAAGAATTATCATCAAATGGGTACTCCAAAGTGTATTATTGTATTGTAGAAGTGGGTATACCAAGTCATACAAGTAATGGGATAGCAATGTCAGTCAGGAAGGAAATAACCTGACAAGTTTTACAAAGATTGTCAAACATAATCACTTTCTCCAGAGGATGAACTGATGATTTCGGTGATCCTTCTTCATGTAGCACCAATAGCATGTAGATTTTTTTCATTTA
>JAQFJA010000010.1:3084069-3099472 GCA_029874485.1 Naso brachycentron | reverse complement strand
AAGTTTGTCTCTATAATGCATTATAACACATTATGAACATATATAACACATTGTAACACATTATGAACATACTTATAATGCATTGTATGTGGTTCCGGTTATTGTTAGGATTAGGGTTAGGGTTAACCCTAAACTTCCTTATAACTATCATTATACCCCACTATAGGCACATTACAATGCATTGTAAGAATGTTCATACTGCTTTATAGATGGATGCTTTAAGTAAAGTGTTATCAGAAAAATAACATGTGGGAATCTTAAAGAAGAAGTTTGACTTTTTAGCACATTAAGCCCCAACATAGGGTTCATTATGATCATATACAATGGTAAATAGCGATATTATGACGAACGGCGCGCACACACACAGACCTCTCAGGTGGTGCTGTACGCCAAGGAGTAAAAATGAGTTTTACGACAAAATTTAAATATTTCTACAGTGGGGGCCATTTTGACATGGATTGGTAATCATTCCACAATTAAGGGTCTGCTGCTGAAAAGGCACTGTCCCCTCTGGTTTTTAGCATTGTGTTTGGGACAACAAGGTGCAGCTGATTGGCAGACCTCAGAGACCTCGAGGGGACATGTTTTGAGGTGCCACCCCACTAAGAGATTTAAAAATAAACAAAATCTTAAAATAAATTCCTAAAATGTACAGGAAGCCAGTGGAGGGAGGCCAGAACAGGGGTAAAGTGCTCTCACTTGTGTGTTTCCATTAGGAGACAAGTAGCAGCATTTTAGAATAACTGTGGGCGTGCAAGAGGCTAATGCCAACATAAAGTGCATTACAATAGTCCAGGTGAGTAGTGATAAAAGCATGAATTACATCTTTACTCAAAGCCCTTTAAAGGTAAATCCGATTTGATCTCAGATTTAGTCTCAGATGATAAAAACTGACTCTAATCACAGAAACAATTTACCTGTCCATTTAAAAACACTTTAAATTTTGACACATAGGTTAGTGACCCTGGATTTTACATATTGTTTCAGGGGGCCCAGGTCCAACAGGGAGGCATCAGATGCACCACTGGGTCTGAACACAATGACCTCGATTTTACTTTCATTAAATGTTTAAAAAATTCATCCAGGCTCTGATGTCTTCAGACACTGTATGGATTTCAAGGAAATGTTATTTCTTTTCAGAGGTAGGTAAATTTGCGAATCGTCTGCATAGGGATGGTAAGAGATGCCATGTTTTTGTTTTTTTTTTTAAATCTGACCTAGAGGGAGAAGGTACAAAGAAAAAAGGGTGGGCCCAAGAATTGAGCCCTGGGGGACTCCACATGGAAAGGGGCCAGAAGAGGATGCAGAGTTGCTAAGTATAACATAAAAACATCTCTCAGACTGACAAGATCTGAACCACTCTAAGGCTCTGTCCCTCAGACCTACACAATGCTTGAGGCAAGAATTGAAGGTCATGTGGTAAAATGTGTCAAAAGCAGCAGAAAGATCTAAAAGCATAAGGATGGCAGAGTTGCCATAATTAGTGACATTAAGAGCATTAAAAAGTGCAGACTCAGTACTTTGAAAAGCTTTAAATCCTGATTTAAAAATCTAAGGAATGCTGTGCTCATCTAAATAAGACTGTAAGAGTGTGTTTTTTTTCTAAGATTTTTGGAATGAAAGGAAACTTTGAAATGGATCTGTAGATGGAGAAAACAGAAGTGTCCAGATTAGGGTTTTAATCAATGTTTCAACAACTGCTTGTTTAAAATGCACTGGTACTATGCCCGAATCAAGACTGCTGTTTATGATTTTCTGGATATTACGTCCAATAGACGGGTTTTTGTGCAACGTCACTGCAGATATGTGCGTACATCCAGAGGGCAGAAAGCGGACACATTCCCATTGTTTGCAAGCAGAGCCAAGCTGCAAAGCAGAAATGACGAGGAGTTGTTGTGCAGTTGACTGTACCACAAAAATAGATTAGAAAATAGAAAAATAGAAAATAGAAAAGGAGATTGGTGTCCTAATGATCCTGAAGGCAGCAAGAGCCTGTGTAGTAGTGTCTGGTAAAGTTATGTTTGTGTTTGACAACATGAGCTAGCTAAATTAGGTAATGAATTAGTTAGGAGTGTGTGTGATTCATACCATAGTTAAATGAAACGATACTGGTTTGGTTCAGAAGGTAATTACTAACCAGCCAACTTAATTGTCTGTCTTCTGCTTAGTTAAGTTTAACTTTGGCTATCTACGAAGTAATAAGTTTAGCTTTTGTTGTTAAATGCTTACATTAGCTGCATGGTTGGTTTAGTTTTCTTGTTCTAGGCTGTAAATCATATGGAAAAGTGTCTTCAAATAGCTAATGTTGCATGTATTGTATGATTTTGTTACTGTGAAATAATGTTAATGCACATGCTGTTGGGGCTCATTAGCTCATAATTTGTAAAATATCAAACTAATGTCAGCTAAAATAAACACTTTTCTCTTTCTCCAATCAGGAGAACTGTCCATGGATTTACTATAGCACAGATTTTGTTCCATCAATTTTTTCACCAAGCAGCAGTTAGGACAACACAGGAAAGGTGGCAAGGTCAGTGTCATGTCATGTATTTTTAATATTCTACTCTCTGGGTGGCTTGTTCTGAGCAAATCTAATCACATCTAATTGTTTGGCCCTCTTTATTATATTATTGCATTATCTCTTTAATATCTTAATGATTATTTAACATGTTAACTTGATTGTATATTATAGTTTGTGCTGGATATGAAAGGCAGAGAAAGGAGCTAAGGCCCCTGTTGCCTGCCCCAAGGCGAACCTCAGGCAGATCCTCTTGAAAACTCTGAAGGTATGCGTAAGTCATACTATATAGTCTGTTTGTGTTGGTTGGTGGGTGGGTGATTGGAGTGATAGAGAAACAGACAGATATTCTGTGTGTGTGCTTATGTGTTCGTGTCTGTGTATGTTAGAAAGCTGTTGTTTTGCACATTGAGAGTCAAGTAATTTTTCTCCTTTTTTGTGTTGTAGATAAAGGCAAGTTTGGACCGGGAAAAAGAGATGGACCAACTCAACCTCCAGTACAACCAGTTCCATGATGACTATGAAACTAGACCCACTGCTTTTACATTAACGTTAACGTGTATTTTCTTTATTTCTGTTTTTTTGTTTTGACGTGCAGTATCTTCCATTTGGCCAGTGGAGCAATGAGATCTGTGGATTCATATCTGTTTAACAACACTTTGAACTAAGGTGTCTGTGCACTTAACAACCCTGTGAATGCTCCTGCCTGTTATATGTCCCACTCTATGTATTTTCCATGTTGTCCACATAGCCTGCTCTACAGTCACATCCTGTAAATGTTCCAGTGTGTTATTTGTCCATTGCCCACATTTTCTCACAACTGGTTTAAAACTTCTCCTTAAGGTCAGCTGGTTCCTAGCAGACAGGTCGTACATGGCTGTCAGGGGCTAAGTTAGTTTGTTTTCTGTTTCTGAAGCTGTGTCTGTGTCTGAGTCTGCAGCTGGGTTGATGGATACAAACAAAGCAACATCTGGACATATGCTTTTGAGTCCCTGTAAATTTTCATTTGTTTCCTGTATGGAGAAATTGTGTGTGTGTGTGTGTGTGTGCGTGCGTGTGTGTGTTTTTCAGCTCTTACAATTTTCTGATATTTTCTCCAGCTGTCCTTCAAAATTTCATGAGGCACATGAGGCATGTTTTTCTTCCACCTGCATTCGACTCTCCTACATTCTCATCTGGCAACACAGGTGGTCTCAGTAGCCCACGCCTCTGACATGGGTCTGAGATGTATGTCTCTCAGCAGAGCGAAAGAATCGAGGATGGCGGTGGAGAGAAGTGACGAGGTAAGTTGCTCAGTGCTAAAGCAAGCAGAGGAAGTGTCAGTCAGAGCTGAGTTGTCAAAAACAGATGAAACCTGAGCAGCAGTGGAAGGTTTAAGAAAAAGGCATTTGCGTGCAGTAGTGCACAGTTTCAAAGTTTGACAGGGCACATTACAATGAAATAAAACAGGCATGTGATCAGAGAATACTGCATCACCCACCTGGACATTCAAAACTGGCAAGCCATATGATAAAATAAGGTCTAATGTGTGTCCTTTCTCTTGCATGGGTCCAGAGACATGTTGAACAAAATTAAAAGCATCATGCCAGCCAGGCTCTCAGTCTGAGCCGGCCACTGCGTGTCCCTCTGTGCCTTTGTCACTAAGGACACGAAGCCGCAACACAGAGCAGGTATTCTGGCACACCTGCCAGGAGCAGGGGGAGGGGAGTATTTGGTCCTCTCAGGCCATATTCCATCTGATCATCCATCATCATTTATGAAAAATATGATACATTTAAAAAAAAGATATATGTGATTTTCCACTCTAGTATTCTGACAAGCATGCTGTCTTCACCTCAGCTAAACATTTAGAGGAACTGCTCAACATAAAAACAAAAAACAAATGGTGCTGAAATGAACATAAAATATCAAGTATCAAATATCAGGTGGATTTATTTGTCCTTATACAACATGATATTGAAAAACAAAATCAAATAACGTATTCTTTTATTTTTATGGTAGTGAACTGACAAAAAAAAAAAAAAAAGCCTCTTTGGAAAAAAGAGTACATCCCAAGGCACATTTGCGGCACAGATTTTTGCTTGTGGGGATTTTTAACCTGTGAATCCAATGTTTGTTGTTATTTTGTTGAAATGAAACCTTAGGCCTTTATTTTGATGTCGACTTGGGTGCACTGAAGTTATTTCCTCACCTGCAGGGCTTTTGTAACTTGGTGAGTCACCATGCGCCAGCATGATGCAACATTATGTAATAGAGGCTGTTTGAATTCAGTTTTATGGCCACTAAAATATCAAATTACCAAATCCCAATTTATATGTGGACCATTCAGGTCACGTTTATGTCCCAATATGAATATTAAAGAAGCAACTTTTGTTCTCTGCGTAAGTATTTCAGGGTTTTAAAACAGTCAAAGCAAATGGCGATGGTGCCAATCGATTCACAACATGTCTAGTATAGGCCATCGCTGGTCATCTGCACTTGGCAGCATATTTAAAATGCTGTATATTTGAAATTATGCAATAGAAAATAGGCAATGTTTTTTCTGAAGGATTCCTTCTCCAAAGGATTCCCAAACTATCAGTGTTTCGTGACTGAAAGAGCCTTGTGTCTACATAGGATGAGAGAAGTGACAGCGACTGCCACAGACTAGTCCTTACATCACAGACTTATTCTGTATGACAGTGTGTTGTTTTTGATCCCACTCAGTGCCCAAGTCCTCCTGCCACCACAGGTATAGCATAAAATTTTGAGTTTCATTTAGCTTTGGAACATTAAAATTTAAGTTTACATGGAGAAACAGAACAAAGAAATACGTGAGTCGGGAAGATGAATTGCGTAAAAAAAAAAATCCAGGTCATATTTTCGGTATGATCACAAGCCTCTGTCCAGCGTTTTAGGTTCTGCATGTAAGCTGGGCAAAAAAACATCAATCTGTAACTATGTTTCCATGAACATATTTGATGGGCATTTTAAAATATAGCATTAGAAGTTTTTGCGCTAGATTGAGATGGTTTTTGCCCTGCAAGATTTTAAAAATTTGATTAAAATTCGACTCGAGTTAATGGAAATGTGGCTTCTGCCTCTCTGTCTCTCTTTTTCACACACACATACACAGAGAGAGACACACACACACACCCACACACACCCACACACATACATACATCCGTGCAGAACAAAGTGCATTACTGTGTGTAACAACAATTTGGATGCCTTGATACCAGATGTTTTTATCTTAACAATGGCATTTTATCCAGTGTAATAATAATTTGGTGAAATAATGATAACAATAAAGGGCTGCAACAACAGCCAACATTTGTTGTTTTATTAATAACTATAATAATCTGATAACACTCATTTATTCAGTTGGTCCACAGGGGCACTTTAGCCAAACAGGAAAATTGTACAACCACTTGAAAAAAATGTAGGCATTAACCCCTTTTTACACAGCCTGTTAAAGGCAGAAATATTGCACCTCACCTTTCTGCATTAAAGTTACATAAGCAGAATGGGAGGTTATTGTCCCTGAAATAACAGCACCAAATCAACATTTGTGCAGACAGCTGAGTCTGACCAGTATGGTAAATCATTGTTACTGCAGCGTCAAGTCATGGTTATTGTTTAGTGCTGCCTGACGGGCATGTTAAACATAACTAGACAACGATGCTGTTGTGCTACATGTCATACCTGTCGTACTTCTTTAAATCCCAAGATGCAGGTAAGCTTAAGCAATAAGCCCCAAGAGGTCCAATCCGTGTTGTGCCTAATGACACCTCTTCGCTGTACTAAAATCCCTGTAAATCATGACCTCGTGGGGCTTATTGCTTTTATAAAACGTTTACTACATACCTGGCAAGGTTACATGAAATAAACACACAGCAACAAAAAAATGCAATGATTTATTAATAACAAATAATCATTCTTCCGCCAAGCAACGTAGTTCTTCAGTGACATTAAGCAAAATGGTTGCATAGCAACACACAGACACAGTGGAAAGCATGCTTAAAGATGGGGTGACTATTAACATTTATCTGGATTCAGTGAGAGTGCTTGATTTCTTTAAAGTGTGTGTCTGTTAACGCTTGGTGGTGGGATGTTTGTCATGTCCTTCCAGGCAATTTTTTTTTTCGTCTCCAACGAAAACATTGTTGGTAAACGCAGGATCTTTCATCAGACACCAGGAACAGCTGATCAGTGGATCACTGATGTAGTGGTCAAGTCCTACAAGTAGGCCAACATAACTGCTGAAACCTCAAGGTTTACCTTTCCCATTTTCACAGGAGCATAAAACTGATGACGAGACGGGTTTAGCTCCATTTTGGTGTTTGAGTTAAAATCAAAAGTCAGATCTTTCTCGGCACAACAGCAAACTGACCACAACGTCTGTTTAATGATCCCAGCTTCGTTTCTTGACTTTTCCAGCTCTTCAATGTCTCTCTGATTAATTTCAGTCTCCTTGTCTCCTTTTTTTTTTATCTCTTCCTTCTCCATCCTGTACGTCTCTTTCCACCACTCAGCCAGGCTAAGCCCTCACAGTAAATCAAAATTAACAACAAAATCTGACATTTTGAAACAATTTGTTTGGCTGGCGCAGTTATACTATTGTAATGCCGTCACAGCTGTGTGTTTGTAGAGTATTTTAAAGTGGTTTGGAACGTGACTCAGCCAATCAGAATCAAGGATGGGAACTATCTGTTTTACAATATAAAATCTAACACAGGGCAGCATTATGCCAAAATTCTTGCGCGATCCTGTTAAGGAAGTGCTATGTGTGCATATCATTATTAAAGTGCATCAAACAACATATTGACAAAATCTAAATGCATTCCTGCTTAGGCGCCCTTAGTCCACTGACAGCAAACTGCCACATAATCACAAAGTTTAATTTCCCTGAGAGACTGGCCTAGTATCTGATAAAAGGAACTGTCACATAAAACTACATTCATCGATTAAGTATAAACATAAAACAAATCTGAACCATATATAACTGAGCTGACACTAAGCAGAGAGCTTTCTCAACTAATGGAGTCCAGTTAGAGGTTTATCCAAGACGCTTCCCTGGAGAGGGAAGCAGCAGACAACAGTCCATTATTACTTACACAGCACAGGCCTGGGAATTCAAAGTAAAAGGCATTGTATCACTTAATACAGTGCATTAATGGAGTAAGTCACTAAAAATGATGGCTGTGTTTTTGATAGCTATAAGGCTACCACCATAATTAAATATGATCATCTAAAAAATTTTTGACAATTTTTCTTGATGCAAAAACACTCAAGCAACCTACACAATATTTTTTATATGAACATTGCATCAGATTATTATGTTTATTGTGAGGGGGGTCACTTCTCGTGACAGACAGAGAAAAATTACCTGACTGCCACCCCCCTCAACTTTACAGACCATTTTAGCATATTTTATCCCACTGTTTCGATTTCTGATCCACAAATCTCATCAGTCTCTTGTCCAACAATTAGCTGTTTTTGGCAAAAAAAGCTGGTTCTCCTGTACAATATTTGTTTTTCTGTACATTATGAAACTACTCAAATGTTAGAATTCTGAGGGATAATGTGGAGCGAGCAGGTCACTATAGAGAAATAAACCGCGACAAGGTGACACAGAACATCAATGTGTAGTGGGTTTGTTTCTCAATAGTGACCTGCTCGCTCTACATTATTGCTTATTCCACAACTACTTACTAAAGACATAAATAATATAGATAGAAAATAGACCATTACAGAGTTGCAGGAACTGCGTCCAATGCAACTAACTGTGTGTTCACACCAGGGCGAGTAAAACTATTCACGTGATTTAATTACATGTGAAGTCAATGTAAAGATGCAATTAGACATGAGTTCTTGTCAGACAAAACAAATTATGCGGTGCGAATGAAGCCAATAGCGCAAATTTTGCCTTATTTGCTCGTTTGTGGGCATCAAGATGCTCCAGTGTTGTACCACCTTAAGGACGAACCAGTGAAGGTTCATTCATTTGAAAAATGGAGGACAAACTGAATGTGTCTGTGTGTGGCTACCCAGAGCTCTACAACACCATGTCCTATTTTTATCAAAACAGGAATAAAAGGAGTTTGCGCGGATGTACAGTTAGTGAGCTCCACCTTCTGCAAACTAGATAATTGTACATTCACTAGTTTATGTTTATGCATGCTCTTCAGAAGAGGTATGTCGAAAGAAATGAAAGATCCTGAGGGACACATATTTACAGAACGGGAGAAAGGAGACAGACAGGAAGATTGGGTCAGCAGCAGGGACAGAGAAAAAGTGGGAGTACTCCGCTGCCTTGTTTTTCCTTGACTCTTCGTCATCCAGTGAGAGACCAGCAATATGAGGGGTCAAGGAAAATTGGACCACAGAGTATGATGAAACTGACGACCTGCACTCAGATACAGCAGCAGCAACAGCAGTAGGGCCATAGACAGGAGAGTTGTTGACAAGTGAAGCCACACATGCACACACATCATGGAAATACATTGGGGGAAGTTTTTCTGTATACATGGTAACACGTTATTTTTATCTCACTAGTTTGTAGAAAAATCAAAAGCTAGATATTATCATAAAAGTGTGCAAAGTACTGATATGAGCACATTTGTATATAGTCATCACAGAACCACCTGATCCCTTCTCAGATGGTGATGGCAGTCATGCTGAACCCCCTTTACTGCCAGAACCTGCTGCTGCTGCTTCTCCTGCACCTGATGGCCCATCCACATCTGCCGCTGTGCCCAGAGGTGTGCACAAGACTAGAGCTGCAACGGTTAATCAATTGTTAAATGACAGTGAAATCAGTGATTTCAGCTCTTGGAATGTGA
Source organism: Naso brachycentron (assembly GCA_029874485.1). Classification (NCBI taxonomy): domain Eukaryota; kingdom Metazoa; phylum Chordata; class Actinopteri; order Acanthuriformes; family Acanthuridae; genus Naso; species Naso brachycentron. Next base: position 3,090,130 of record JAQFJA010000010.1, on the reverse strand, counting down.
ATGTTTTATGAGTGTAATTTCTCCTTGTTTGATTTTTCCCAATAGCTACTGTGTTCATTGCCTTTCATTTTTGATACATGCCCTTCTTTTCTGCTACCTGATCTTAAGAGTTTAACAAATATTAGCCCCACCAAGTACTGAATTGATGTAGTTTCACAAAATATGTTGTTTTCACTACATACAGTGATCTATAGGAGAAGACCCCTAAGAGGTCCAGGGAGCAGCCGTCTGAGGTAGAAAAGCTGCTTCAGGGAAATTTCCAGAAGTGAACCACCTCCCTTTTCAGTGGACGAAATGTTCCACCGAAGCCTGCTTCCTTCCTTGCAGAGACTGCCGCCTCAGACGAAAGAATTTGTCAAATTTCAAATTCGAAATTAATTTATTAATCTAGCGTGGGTTTGCCTAATTTGGAACTACTGGAACCCACAGAGTAATTTTTTTAATTGGGGCAACAATATCTGCAGGGAACAAACCAGGCTTTATCTCTCCTTTCTCCTTCCTTCAAGCGAGCTCTTTTTTATTCCTGGATGTACATAGTTGTAATTTATATATTTGAGTACGTTAGCTGCTAAATCTGAAGTAACTTCCACTCACATCATCTCAGCTGGATATACTGCTTATACATAGAATTGTTCACTTCATTGTCCTTATATAATTAAAAATGTTGTATTGTATATATTTTGCTTCCAATCAAAATAATTTAAAAACAAAGTAGTACACTTAAATCAACCATTTACAGATTAAGAATCTATTTATTTTTCTGTGTTTAAAACTAGATTTGAATAGTTTTATCCTAAGTTAAGAACTGCCCCTAATTTTTTTTTTTTGGTTTATGACTAATTCAGAAGCCCCAAATCTTTACCTCCTGGTTTCACAACAGAAAAAGTGTCAAAATAATGTAAGCACTGGTGTTATTCATGTCATGCCCTTAAGTTTTTATGAATTAGTTATTTCTGGATCTGTGCCCATTACTATGATACAAACAGGCCACGTATTATAAATATTTTTATCTGTAGTTCCTGGACAAATGTAGTCTCTCTAAAACCAGAAACAAAATATATAACAAAGACAAAGATACTGAAATCATTTATCTTCATGCACAATCTCAAAAGAAATATAGAAAGTAATAATTTAAAAAAAAACAAAGCTGCACACAGCTATGTTTTTTTTAATTGTAGTGCTGATATGTAATAGCATAACATTGCATGACTTTTGCTCAATAGTAATATGTGGGTGGCTCTGAAAGAGCCGTTGTGATGTGCTGCTTTGTGCAGTACATGGTGGGTTGCCATGGAACCGTTCCCTCTGCTGCAAAGTATGCCGTGAACGTCTCCCTCACCAGGATTGCCTCTCTGGCAGAATTGTTAGCTGCAACCCGACCCAGACCTGGCAGCGACTCCCCCTCACCAACTAGCATGCTCCCCCTCACTGCATGTGCGTCTGCTGACCTCCACATGAAGTTGTGGGGAACAAAGGTTGCCTTCGCACTCTTCTCCGCAACTTCAGAGTGGAACTCGACGGCATGCCTGTGCATCCTCTACTTAGAAGAGAGAATCTTGAAGGTATTGTCCACAACCAGCCAAGCTCAGGACTGAGGGTAGTTGAATATACATCGCTCTTGTGAAAATACGTGCCCAGAACGGCCTCATGAGGTTCCTTCTAATGAGGTTTGATCAGCTACTGGTAGTGGCCACTTAGCAGGCAGTTGGAGAAAGCCAGCTCAAAGCGCCTAACCAAAAGCTGAGTTGGCCCGAATCCCACCATCAATTGTTCATTTGTACCTACATCAGTCACTCAAAAGCAATTCATGCATCCACAACTGCAAGAAGAACTCAAGAAAAAGTTCCCTTGTAATTGTTGAATTTGAATTCTGATTGGGGGGTCTCTCAGAACCATGTGCTTGCCGTCCAGTGCTCCACGGCAGAGAAGGAAATTCCACCGCTCCTCAAAACTCTGCAGTTAACCTCCACTCCTCTGTGGAGGGCACAGCCATAAGCTCCTCAACAAGGCAGTCTTGGACTGCAGTGACAACATCTGGGACAATCTTGTAGACTGTGGAGACACCGCCCCAGAAGCTGCTGCCGATGGTCTTCAAAGAGGCAGTTTCCAAGAATTATTGATTTACTCACCAGAGACAGATGGATAGGTGCTCTGCAGCTGGGATTGCACGCCTGTAGTTGGTATCCTGGAGGGATATCTCTGGCCAGCAGGTCTTCAACGTGGGTCTAGGTCAGCCTGGAATAGCGCTGGAAGCGGCTTTCTTCCAGGCAAAGCCCCTAGAGAAGGTGGTGGAATTCCCTGAGTTGTGTGTGCCCCTGGAGGATCCAGTAAACCCAGACATGGTTCCCTGCAATGGTTTTGGGATTTCCACAACAGGTACAAAGCAGCAATCTTTGCAATGTAGTCAAGCTCAGCCTTGTTGGATCATAACTGACTAAATGGCAGTTGTAGGAAACCTCTCCCCTTTTGCGAAAATTTGTGTCTTTTCGGTACATGCATAGTATATGCGATTTGATGCATTTTAATACTTTTCAACCTCATTCTGGAAAAATGCTGTGAAATCTGCCAAGCCGTATGTAGTTCGCTTAGCAGTCTCACAAAAAACCTTTTACTTTATTGTTTGATGATGAAATTAAACTTTCTTTACATGAAAAATTATCTTTTAAATTGCCAACCGTCATATGTGTGATCCAGGGCACAAGCCAAACAGGATCAAAAAATGATTTGTAACTCTCCGTTGAATACCATTCGTATTTTTTTCCGAATTAAGGTCATATGGCCCAGAAGCAGAGGGGCGTGACTTAGGTACTCTATTTGTAGTAAATGTTACGTATATGCAAATAAGCCATGTGCTTGATATGTAAAGTAGCCATGTTGCTTATCAGCTCACAGCCCCTGCATGTTGACTGGACAAGGACACTGAAACACAGGTTGGAGATCACTAGAAGGGAATATTAATGATGTTGGTGAGCAAAAGAAAAATTACTAATACATTTTTTTACCTTGCTAACTTGTGTGTCTTGTGTTGTTGAGGAGCTGAAAACCTGCCATGGGGAGAGGCGTTGATGATAAAAATGTGACTGAGAGATGACAGAGAAATTGCTGTTTTATATGGGATGACAAGGAGTAACATTAAGTAGGCCTAAGTAATTAAGAGGTGGATTCTACATTAGCTACATGATTTGAGCTGTTGATTTTATTGTTAGCTCACTATAAATGCCAGTGTTGGTTGCTGACTCATTAGCTAGCAGGCAAAGAACAGGACCATTACCGTCAGTGTACAATCCCTTGTTCCTACTTATGTATTTGACTGGTCTCCGTAGATCCGTAAATATGATGATTCCCCTAGTGTCCATCACAAGAAAATGCATTTCTTTACTGCTGGATAAAGACCTGTTTAGCCTGTATGTAATTGTATGCCATTCTAATCTGACAAATCTATTTCATATCATACTGAAAACAACTGTCTAACTGTGTATCAATAAACACAAGCTGACTGTATTTATACCAAACTGATAAGGACAATTTGACTGTATCTCACGTTAAACTGATAATGACAACCTAATTGTATATCGATAAAGACAATCTGACTTTATCACCTGTGACATTTTAGCAGAATAACATTACTCAAATTCATAATGTGTTATAGATATAAAATAGTTCTTTTAAATTGTACAAACCCGACAAACAACATAAGCAACTAAATTGCTTGTTAGCTAGTTAGCAGCCTGTTAGCTAAGCCAGCACACTGCTGTGCATTCTCTCCAAAATCCCCCCAAAAAGTTAAGTTACTTTTAATGTGGTTGAGGCAACTTACGGACAAAAATATTACAAAGGAAACGGTTACGCAGGCACATCAGATTATCAGGTTTCATTTTCATTGCTACTCATTGTAACAGTAGCAGCCATTTTGTTTGTTCGTTGTTGTTTTTTTTTTCAAATTTGGCTCATGGGTCCGTGTAGAATAAATATTAACGTACATAAAAACATCTACTAGTCATAATTACACACAGACATTGTAAATACTTGATAATAAGAATATCAAAAGTAAGTAAAGAATAGATAGCTTAGAATTTGTACATAATTTGCATATTAGCCTATGCTATATCAAACGAGTGGAAATTATAAATGACATGGTACATCTTAGAAATTAATAAAATCACATTTATTAGAGAGTAAGACACATTGTAGTGAAACAAGTTTTGTGACGGTACCAGTTTTTATTTTTAAATGTATTCAATTTTTCAGGATATCCGTGGTAGCAGCAGCAAGTATCTGGGCTGTGTATTTGCCTGGGCAACGCATGGAGGAAGTGAGATCTGCACTGGTGACATCAAACAGTGTTCTGAATGGAGCAATTTTGTTGGGGAAAGTGCCCTCGACCAACACTCCCTACACAGGGAGTAAGGAGCATTGTGTGAATTGGAAAATAGCTATTTGAGTGCACTGACATTTTGATGTTTAAACAGATCACTGGTGATACGAGCTTTCTAACCAAGCTGACCACTGCAACTCTAGTTAAAAAATTCTTATCTCATCTTCAAACAATGCTTAGCCTGGTGGGGGGTCAGTTTAAGCCTGGTGGGCTGCCACGCTGGCAATAGACTGGGGGAAACCCTGCTGTATAATTTGGAAATTTTGAAAATTTTAAGGGTTTGGGTACACTTTTAATTTGTACGTCAAAGTTATTTTATAATCATTGAATTTTATTTTAAAAAAAACATACAAATGTGAGTCCTCAGTCTTGTCTTACTTCTGCCTAAGAACTAAATCAGAATGATCAGTCTTTTGGTGTTTTGGCTTCCTACTTAAATCCATGCTTGAAGCAGAGAAATAATGAGTGCTTGGGAGGTTTTAGAGGATTAGAAGAAATAATTTGGTTCTGCTATTCTGTGGCAACTTGGAAAATGTGTGATTAAAAAGAAGCCAACAGTCAGATTCACTCCGAGTATTTCAGTATGTGCCTTTGTATCTGTGAGTAGTATTAACTAAACCAAATGTCAACACACAGGATTGCATGATTTTTAAATTACTAGAAGAGGAAACCATTTATGTCAAGAAAAGAAATTAAAGGTCACATTTGTAGGTTTTTCAAATCTCTAGTTGATGTCCAGATCTAAAGGAAATTTGATGTCTTTCATAGGATGAATGTTGATGACCTATTTAAAATATTTATTAGTCACAGCTACAGTCTGTGAAGATGGTAGGTAATGTGAGTGTTACAGGTGTTAAGAGATAGATGGCTGAGATCAGTCGGGCTTCTCCAAACATTTTTTTTTTCAAGTTGTAAATCTCAAACAGCATGTTTGTGTGCGTGACCAATCGGCTGCCAAATATCACAACCAACAGCTTAGAAATGTGGCCAAGACAGCTGGCGCTGTGTGCCCAGCTAAGGTTTCATCCTGAGTGAAAGGACAACCTTCAAGGATAAGTAACTCTCAGCAGTTTTTCTTCAATTTTTTTTTAAAGCAAGTACAGTTGTATTGATGTTTTTGACCATAAACCACAACAACATCACATTTATTTTCAATCAGTGTTGAGGTATTTACTCCAAAAAAGAAACATGTTGCACATACTAGTTACTTTTTAAAAAAGTAATGCATTACTTTATTACTCAATGTTGAAGGTAATTAGTTAGACTATAAGTTACACTACTAGTTACATTACTTGTGCATTATTCCCTTACATCACCTGTGATGCACTGTCACTTAATGGCAAATTAACAATATAAAGTTGAAACCTACGTATGCCCACACCAGCACAAATCCTCATTCTAGTAAGAAGGACAAAGGACAAAAACAAGATCTCTCTTTTATGCTCTTTGATACAACAAAGCCAACAAAATTGGGAAAACAGAGTAGGTGAAGAACTTTAGCATTGCAAGTAACCAGATAATTGTTTGATTTGCGGGGTGCCCGGTGGCTCGGTCGGTGGAGCGGGCACCCCATGTGCAGAGGCTGTGTCCTCGCCGCGCCGGACTCAGATTCGATTCCACCTGTGGCCCTTTGCTGCATGTCATTCCCCTTCTCTCTCCCCTGTTTCCTGTCCACTCTTCAGCTGT
>JAQFJA010000010.1:2989209-3004921 GCA_029874485.1 Naso brachycentron | reverse complement strand
TAGCCTATATTTGACTATAGCGCATCAGTGGGCTTGTTATTTTGGTTATGGCGGGTGTACGATAATTTCCCTCAAAAGACGATAATTTTGAGTCTCTGGTACGATAATCCTACATTTCCCACCTGGCAACACTGATTGGTTATTTCATGCAAAGCAAGTGACTTTTTTCCCCAGCTGTGCCAAGTTGCTGTTTTCAGGTCAGGCTACACCAAGCTGGGTGGAGAGGCGCAACAAAGAGTATGTTGGTAAAGATGCCCTGTCGCAGTGCAATTTTGGTGTAATTTTTTGTGGTGAACTTGCACCTCCACCAGCCCAAGTCACGTCTAAAGTGCATCACAGCAAGCTGAGTGCAGTTTTCCTGTTTTTAGTTGGCAAGTCTGCGCATGAACAGACGTATCCACAATCCCACAGGCAAGTTTGGTGGATGTCCTTTTCATTTCATCACATAAATAGTCAAACAATAATTTTGAAAGCAACCTGCTTTGTCAGTTAATCATGAAAAATTTGGCTGACTCATTTCTGTTGAATTGGATGTGAATTGGGCAATTGACGCACGTCATGATGCAGCAGCCACTCCCAGCCACCACGATTATGAAGCAGGAGCTGACATACAAGTGCATATATTTAGTCAATATTCTTTTTTATGATCAAAAAAGTTGCATTCACTCAGTCATTTTTCCCACTTTCAGATAAACTTGTCACCTGTTACTCTCATTTCTTAAGTCTTGTCTCTAGTCTAATATGCCTAAATTGCACTTTACACAAAGGGTTAACCATTCAAAATGGTGCCATAATGATATGATGTTATGAGCATATTGCTCTTCATCAGTGTTGTCATGAATAAATTGTGATTAAGAGCCTGAACCTCCTAGACAAGTATGTCAGTTTCCTCCTGCGTAAAAATGGTCTGGCATCTGTCTGCTCCTTCTTCAGCTGAAATTGAGAATGATCTTAAAGGGAATGAGAGGAGCTGATCTGATTGGCCGTGATTGAAATCAGCTTTGACACGCCTTCCAATTTTCTGTTCCTCACACTTTCCCACTGCGCCAGGCTGTGCCACAGGAGCACCTGCGTCTCTGCTCACAAAATAACCAAAAAAGATTACCTCACCCACTTACGCTCCCGGCACCGAGAACTTACGCCTGCTCCAGGCTGCACCCAGATTCACATAAACAGAGCTCTGTGTTTGTTTGTTTGTTTTTTTGCTTATTATTTGCAAAAAAGCAGAGCATTATTAGCATCATTTTGAGTCGTGCTTTTAAAAGTCTATCTGATGATTTCAAGTCAAATATGAACTCTCCTTTTAGCTCTGTTTTGGCTGACTTTGTTTGTGTGTCCTTTGGTGCCGTGCAGCTCATTAACAGTTGGTTTAACAGAGGTTTTACATTGAGCTGCCAGCTGCTGCTAGAAATGAGTTTGATGAGAGCAGTGAGGGGAAACCAAAAGTGAAGCTGTAAAACACAACCAATGAGCTGAAAGACACTGACAGGCTTTATAGAGCTGAGTGAAACTGCAGAACCAACAATTCTTGGTTGGTTTGTCACCAAGCGGGACCCCGTTCAGTGCATACATGGTCATTTGATCCGTTGTTGATACAAAATATTGATTAGGGCATCTTTAAAATAGAAACTGCATACGCAACCTCTCTCTACCTTTGGCCTCTTAGATGTGAACGTGCATATTGTAGATGGATTTTTTCTCTGTTAAGAAGTGAACACATTACATTTCCCTGGTTCCTCTGATTCAGACAGATTTAATTCGGTTTGAAAATGTTTTCAATTAGGTAAAAATGACAAGTGATGAAAGTGTTGTTTCTCCTTTTTGAGAATTTACTCATAGTTGGACTCAGCTTTTTAAACCTATATCTGCTTCTTCCTTACTTCCGTTATTTCAGAGGTACCACTTTTGCTGCTGATATAATCATAAAGGCAGATATTTGCTATCGGAGCAAACGTAATCGCTCATAGACTAAGTTTTGGCTGAATATGTGTACTTCAGGCGTGTGTTGCCTTGTAAAACTTCACTTCTGACATAGTGAATAGGACAGCAGACTTCTTTAGTCATTATGCTCTTTTGTGTGCTTCCTACTTGTTTTTGTCTGAAAAGTTTTTTGTCATGATTTCTTGCCTCTTGCCGTTGTTTTCGCCCATTCCAAAGTTTTTTTTCCTTATTCCTGTAATGAATGCTCTTCTTTTAAAGTAGATTTTAATGGTGTCAGGACTTAAAATGCTGCTTTTACATCCATTACTCCACAACCCATGAGACAAGACAGGGAAATAAAAGCAGCACACTCATATAAAACATACATAAGCACCTCAGCTGTGTTTTTCACCTTGTCAAAAGGTGTGATTTTATTTTCACACACTTAACTCGAGAAAATTCTGGCTGTTGTATAAGTGAGTTTGTCCTTCAGACATGCACATTATAACATGATTCCTGGTCATCACTTAGCCCACAGTAAAAATTTTGTCAGTGTGTTAAAGAAACTGTCATTGGAGTAATAATAAAATGGGGTTTACGTTATTAACATTGCACTGTGTTCTGCAAAGGATTTTCAATCTTAAAGAGAACTCCACAAAGACTTATTTGTTCACCAACCCTTTTGACCCTGTCACTGTCTTTTCAGTTGTTTTGATTGTTGTTCTGCTATTTTACTCACGAATGTGTGTTTCAACAATGACAAGTCACTCACATAGACCGTCAGTCAGTCAGTCACAATCAGTCAATCAGTCAGTCAGTCGGCCCCTGTCATCAAAAATCAATTATTGCCAGTCTAAGTTGTTTTAGGTGACTTTAATTTATGAAACAGTCAAACTGAAACATGGAACTTCCTTTCATTGCCTAAGTTGTCTTGACTCAGTTAAAGTCATTACAGATGTGACTGAGAGGGAGGGGAATGTGGTCCCTGGTGAGGTCACCTCATTTTACTTTTGTGACAAGAGCACTGACATATTTTTCTCTGACATGCTAACATAAACAGTAGGAGAAACAGAGAACAACACAACAATATCTATCAAAATAAGTTTTCATTAGCCAGTGCAACATTAGCCTCAATAAGCTAGTGGTCATACCAGAACAGAAAAAGCTGTGGTGCCCAAACCTGTAAGCAATTTTTGTCGCATTATGACTTTCCCTCGCATGGTGATCTGATCAGAAAAAAAGATACTGTTAAGATAAGAGCCTTTTAAATACTGGGCTCGGATTGGCGTACCACTCACTAAATGCCAACTTTAAAAACCAAAAAAGTTTAAATAATAGTCACTGATGAAAGTAACACAAGAAGCTTCTAAGTAAGAGGCACATGCTTTTGGCTACATTCATTTCCTTCACAGTGTATTTGGCTGTAAATCTAAGCCCACTTTTGAAACAAGTCATGCAGCCTGGCTTCAAAGTAGCCAAACTGACTGCGACTGTATGAAGTTCCATCTTTTTGTTATAGATTAAACTGTACAATATAAGCTTCTTTTAACTTTCAACTTTAATAGTTTGAAGAACAAAAGAGAGCCTTGTTGCTAAAGGAGGGGATGAGGTTGATGGGAGGTTGGCGGTAAGGACCCGCGCTCATTTTCTCATCCTTGCAGTTTGCCAGGAGGTTTTCTTGCTTCCTTCATTCTGAGGGCAGAGCCCCTCCAGTTATGATAATGATGGAGCCCTGCCATCAGTGTGTGCAGCCCATTGTGAAACTAAGCTCTCCATAATCTAGATGGGGGCATTTAGCCATTTGGAATGCTTGCAGATGGACAGATTTGCAGTGGCTAAATATAGGCTAGGCTAAGGATTTGACTGCTAATGATGATACTTATAGTGTTTTATGACACCTGTGGCCATTAAAATGATAATGTGGCTATCTGCTAACCAAGTGCCCTTTAGTTTTACTAAAATGTTGGTTCATTCATGCAGCTCTTATAGCAATTGGTTCAAACTCAATGCAGTATGGAACTAGACGGAGAAAGAGATAGGCTCAAGTGTTGTTGCTTGACTCTCTGCTCATTGACATTAAAGTGTCTTCATCAGTAATTCAAGTGTGAATAATTGATTGCTTTGCTTTTTTTTTTTTCCTCCCGCTTCTGTTTCATTTTAGCTGGTGCTACCAGAGTACTCCATCCATGGACTCTTCTGCATCATGTTCCTGTGTGCCCAGGAGTGGCTGACTGTAGGTCTCAACATCCCCCTGCTTTTCTACAACACGTGGAGGTAACTATCCAATCAATCATCCAGTGTGTGTGAGAGTGTGTGTGCGTGTTTGTAATGTTGGACTTTTATGTCTTGTCCTCACGTAAACAGGTATTTCTTAAAACATTGCCTTCTCGATGCATTTTTGCATCCACACCAACTCAGCTTTAGTTGCAGTGTTGTCTCCCGTGTTTGAAGTCAGATCATGCGCTGTTATCTACTTTGTTCCCATAGTACTGTGCTAACCTTAGTAACAGGGCTTTTTACATGGTTACACTCTTTTAATTTATTGGGAATCAGAGGTGTCAGAATGCACAGTGGGGGTCCTTACATAATCCCACAATCCCGCAACACAGTGAAGGAACATCTGGCCCAGTGCAACAGCTGGTTCATGACAGATTTTGCATGACAATGGAGCTCTGAGGAACGGAGGAATAAGTTAGTTAAAAGCAAGTATATCAGCATTCTAACACATCTCGAGCTTCGGAAAGGCAGTGTCTGAAAAATGGGTCATCAGTCAGTGATCGGCAAATTTCTCTTGCTGCTCCTTCTGCGTTTGTCTTTGTTGCTGTTAGACATAGACTGCTGCCGGTAGCCTGATCGGTCTAAGCTTATGTACGCAGCTGGTGGAAGTTACAAAGAGGAGAGGAGAAGAGTATGGCAGGAGAGGAGAGACAAAGAGAGAAAAAAGCATCTAACTGTTTCATTAATTGGAGACTGTGCCAGATGCCCAGCGGCTACAGATGCTGCTTCCTGCACAGCTGAGAGACGTGAAGACAAGGAAATGAAGAGAGAGAGGGTAAGACAGAGATGGAGGAGGGCAGGAAAATGAAGGAGGAAGTAGCAGGAGGCCCGACGGTGAGGCGAGAGAAAAAGAGAGTGAGTGATAGGAGAGAGATCTAATATTGACAAGGTGATTTGGAGAAAAGTGAGAGAGGGAGACACTGATGGTGTCTCAATATGTGATTACACCAGGATATACGGGTGTGTGTGTGTGTGTGTGTGTGTGTGTGTCTGTGTGTAGATGCATCTGAATGTATGTGAAGCTTCTTGCTTTTGATGCCCATATGATTTTTGTAGAGTTTACATATGTTGCTGAAAACGCCGCTGTAAGACCAGATGGACAACTTTGCCAGCAGCAAAGCTTGAGCAATTTGTTCACATAAACTTACTGGAGGATGTTTTTTTTGCCAGATAAAACTACTTTTTTAATGAAGGATTTAAAGTATGAAAACTCTACATCATGATGGCTGTTGCTATTCGGTTTAACCCTGACAGGGCTCTTACAATGTCCCAGTCAAGGTCTTGACGAACAGTTTGTCTTCAAATCCCACAGGCGGCACTCAGAGGCAAAGCATTTGCCTGGTGACTTGGCTAGATTTTGCTGATTTTATCATTTTTATGTGTATATTTATGATTCTAAATTGGGAAAGTAGCTAGGTAGTTAAATGGTCTTCATTTTGTGTGTAGAGTGTCTGAGTGGTGATGTATCCCGTTGGAAAGTTTGCAGAAAATGGTGTTTTATTTTGAAAAATTGACCAGATTGAATATGTGTTGAAGTGGAATGATTACCAAGGACATTCATACGTACATGTGACATGCATATGAGCATGTGATTGTTCAGAAGAGAAATCCTAATTACATATGATTGGGAGGATATGTGTAGGCTTACTGACCCATTAATGGGTGACATTTCCTTGTTTATTAAAAAAAAAAAAAAAAGCTTTTGCCAAACTAAAAGCTCTCACAATATGTGGTTGTGGAGGCGTGGAGGGAAAATCCAAGATATGTTGGCTATGTAGTGCTGTGGTTTTGTAAAAAGCTTCAGTCAGCAGCTGACTCCTTTTCAAAAGTCTGTGTGTGTGTGTGTGTGTGTGTGTGTGTGTGTATCTCTATGTGTATGTGTTTATGATTTGTTTAGCATAAACTGGATAACATCGTTATAAATCTGTGACATACAGTGAAACAGGAAGTGTTGATTTTCTATTTTTGGCTTGTCTCTTATGTTTGCTTAATGGTGTCAGCTTTTCTTTTTAAATTATTATCAATGCTAATTTATGAGCTAATTTTCATTGCTAATTTTATGTAGTAATCTGTAACATATTAGTTAACCTTGTTTGCATCATCAGTGATTTGTGCATGTATCTTTTGTTAAAATACATGGGAATTATATTCATTGACTCATTGCATTGCAGAACCCTTCTGTTACACTCGAAATACATCAAGATGCGTTTTCAGATGCATTACTGAAAATTTCATACATGCATGAGTCATTTACTAGCCCACAGAAATGTGAACTGATTAATGTACATTTTATTCCATTTTAATTCAATTTTCATAAATTTATGACAACTGAATGCATAATCATTTCACAGTCATAAACAGCCAACATTAATTAACATAGTACAGTATGGACATGTATAAACCATCTGTTAACATGTTAGCATGACTTATGATGAACAGACCACATGCATAATGATGGCAGCCTTCTGGTTCGCCTACATTACCAATCATATCCTTCAAAATGTAGTTTAAATGAGTGAATTCCTCGGTGATGGGCTCTGTGGACTAAATGAATAACACGTAACCTGTAGTAAAGTGCAGCTGGTCTGTTATATTAATATCCATTGTTACAGAATCCTGTTCATTCGTATCAGCTCTGGGGTTCATGGAGAGCAAATTTCCCCCTATAAAAAGTAATGAAGCACATCCGTCTATAAACAGCCCTCGCTTAAAGCAACAGGCAGCAGATGGGATTCCCTCTTCATGTTTCCTCGTGGTGACTTTCCTTGAGTACTCAGTTTTTGTGTGGCAAGTTTTTAATTCAAAGTTCTAACAGCCCCACTGAAAGAAGTCTCACTGGGATCTGAAAGGTCCAGAAAACATCTTACAATTCCCCAAACCCACTCTGCCACTAATTACTGTCAAGTTTTGTTTTGGTGGCATTGCACATCTTCATTTTACACAGCTTTAAGAATGAGCTGTTTTGTAAAATATTGATTAAAGTAAAAGCATAGCAATAACACACACGTAGATTCTTTCATAGGGTGGATTTTCTCTTGAGCTTTTAAATCAGTCACTCTTTCGGAAATGTTCATAATTTGAAACATGAATTGTTTCATCAAAAATGCAGTCTTATAAGTTTAAGTTTTATTGAAAATCTTTCTTTGGCTCATTTAGCATTTGCGATTGTAATTCACCTACAGCACTGAGCTGACTGAAAAAAAGAAACCCCAGCCCTGATACCTTTACAGCTGCATAACTGATGTGGGTGAAACTATATTTGAATATGTATTCAAATATTTAATCAGACTTTGTTCATCTTGTTTGGAACATTAGGAATTTGTTCCACAAGATAAGTCAAACAAATTGCTCTTTTACAGGACAGTCTTTGCTAAGCTCCTCCCCCCTCACAACTGCGAAGCTTTAAATTTTAGCACATATGCAGTTTACAGCGAAAATTATGGTTATTGTACAACTTAAGTTACGTATGTGTAGTGTCCCTGATTTCTCAGACAGGTTGACAAATCGGTCCTCTAATTTCCAGCTGGTGATCATTGACTCTCTTCACTAAAATCACTATGAGCTAGCTGTCCCTGGCAGCTCTAGCTAGCTAACTAACATAAGGCGACTTTGCATCAAACAGTTCTAGGATCTCTTTTAGAGAGGAACTGTCCACTGGGAAAATTCCTGAGGAACTAAACACCTTTAAAGGCATTCGTAGTGCCAGTAGGAACCCCCTACGTAAGCTACGTAAACTGGCAGTTGGTATGGGCCACTTACAACGTAACTTTTGCACGACTTACAACAAACGAAGGCTACTACATTACCGCCACACTCTTTTGTTAGGTATGTGGTGGAAATGTACCATGAATCTTGTGCGAAAGCCATTAAATCTTAAAGAAGATATAATGTTGCTCTCGTTACAAGCCCTGGTTCGTGTGTTGTGTTGTCTTATTACAACAGCTGTCAGGTTTTTAAAAATGGCGGCTGCCGATGCTGGCTCCTGAGTTCGACCAATGTTCCTCATATGCTGCCAAAGTATCAACTTTACTGTTTGACTTTATTGTTTTATAGTGATGAACGCCGTGTTTCTAGATAACTGGTATTGTAACAAGAACCTTGTTAGGGTTATAAATTAGTGTACAAAGACTTGCACCCCAATTTAAAATGTGGAGAAATCCAAAGGTCTGCTGTACTTAGTTACTTTAGCCAAACTCTAGACAAGCACTGTTCAAGGGAGGGGTTTAGCAAAAATACAGAACTGCATTTTTTCGCCCACATCTGCTGCATGATGGTGTCTCCTAACTCATCATGCCATCTTTGTCCATACTATTTTCTTCCCCATTTCCATCAACTCCCCCGCCTCCCTCCCTCCCTTCCTCCCTCCCCCTGGGGTCTGGAACGGGTCAACTACCCGCGATGTGGTCTTTGCCCTCTGTGGTAGGTACTTCCATTCCCCAACGGACACTAAGGAGCTGCTCTACGACCCGGCGTCCGTGATGAACGGCGACACACTCAAGTTCTGCCTGAAGGAGGCCTGGTGCAAGCTGTCCTTTTTTGTCCTCTCCTTCTTCTACTATCTCTACTGGTGAGCACATGACAGGCAGTGTGGGACGATAATTGGATTACATGTAAAGAGATAACATTAATTAATCTGAACATTAATCTGATTACAACAGCTAGAGTAATAAACAATGAAATTAAACTGTAGCTACTTAAAAATATATTACATAGACCAGTGTTTGAAAGGATGTCGTGAAAATGTAAAGCAATTAAAATGTGAAAAAAGAAGGAACACTCACATTATAGGTTAGGATTCCGACTTTATTCTCGAGTGGTTATTATACTTGGTTTGATTTCCCAGCTTCCATGCAGCAATGTGAGTGCAAATCACTGAATAAAGTAACCATTTCTCTGGCAATCACATGCAACTTCCCTCACATATTGCAAATCTGTCAGGGTAGTTAGGTTTACTGTTAGGCACACTAATGCATGTGATGTTAAGAGAAGTTGATTCTTTACTTCATTGACAAGCACAACAAGAATACTCAAGTGGACAGCCGGAGGATAAAACTGCTACACCTTGTTAAAATGCTCATTATTCTGTGTTTTTACATATGAGAAGGTTATTCTGTATCTTATGGTATTTTTGAATTTGAATAGCCTTTTTTATATGTGCAGTGTCATTCTCAATTATGTCTGATTAATGTTTTTGCTAAAATGTTCTGCTGTTAGCCAACATGATTCTAACGCACACTCTGTTCCTGTCCATGTCTAATAATGCTGTTATTAATCACTCCGGATTCTTGTTCCATGTGTCATTTGGGTGCTGCAGTGTGTGGAACCTGGACATATCCCTCTAATAGGTCTTATCAATGGAAACACTTAAAGGTACAATCCTTACATTTTTTGACTTTTTATGCTATGTTAGTCAACTGAAACCAAACATTAAGAAAATTCGACCTTATTGGTCTCCTATATAGGCGCCACAGTTTTGATAACTTCTTTTGATATCTATCTTTATCTATATAAAGGCCACATTTGCTATTAATGTGCCGTGAAGGACTGTTGTGGCTGTATGGATTTTACTTTAAACTGAGCTTGAGATTTTTATAGTCATGTCGGTTATTGATTGCAGTTTTTTTTTAATGAGATCTTAGATATTTTTTTTTTAGCACGGAAGGGGAATTGGATGATTTTCCTTTAACCCAAAAAGGATTGCAACTTTAACATGAAGTTGTTCTTGTATGTGTGTGATAATGCTGTGATCAAACATTTAACTCACTCTTCAGGGTCCCAGCCTCCTAGAGAAATGATGTACTGTTAATATCTGATTTTAGGCAAGAGATTCGTTTTTAATAGTGATGTTAATATGTTTATCACGGTATTAACACACAGGTCAAAAAGCAACATCATGAGCAACAGGTGACTTATTGTTTCTCTATAACACAAGGTATTTTGCTTGTGGTTTTTAGTAGCATTTCTAAAATTCACCTGATTTTCATCATGAAATCAACGTGCAAATATGCAACATGAAAAATCCAATAAGCTCGACTTAATTCTCTTGTGACAAAAGCATTGTGTTCCAACAGCCACAGCTTTTATGATTATAATAGTGATAAACAGTAATTATGTATTAAAGGGACAGTTCACCCCAAAATGAAAATTCAGTCATTATCTACTCACACTCACATGGATTGAAGGGTGGGTGGAGTTTCTTAGTTTACAAAACACTGTTGGTGTTTCAGAGGAGAAAGGTTTGCAGTTATCTCCCAAACAATTGAGAAAATGGTGACCAGGATTTAAACATAAATAAAACAAATAATAAAACTATAAAATGCCTCCATACTGCTCATGCAAAATAATCCAAGTGTCCCAAAGCCCTGACATGCCATGTTGTTCTGAAGAACGTCACAAACTCCATGTTTTTTGCCTTATTGTTTACTGTATCCTGTAGATTCTAATAAAAAATATGCGTTTTATTTACATTTAAATCCTGGTCACCATTTGCTTCAATTGTTTGGGAGATAACTGCAAACCTTTTTCTTCTGAAACAACAACAGTGCTTTGTGAGCTAAAAAACTTCACCCACCCTTCCATCTTTATGAGTGTGAGTGAATAATGACTGAATTTTCATTTTTGAGTGAACTGTACCTTTAAGATGAAGTAGATGCCTTTAAATTTTTTAACACATGAATTCCTGTATAGTAGAATCTTGTAGTTGTGTTTTTGTGTAACTCTATGTTCAGCATTTTACAGTTCAGTTTCAAATTGATTTAAATATTGCATATGCCTTTATAACAAGTCATTTTCTCTTTAAAGCAAACAGGCTCATCAGGTTCAAAGAGCCCCTTCACAAAATATTTCTGTTTTCACTAAAAGCAGCAATGTTCTTTAAATTTATCTGCTATTGCAAATATGATAGACTCTGAGATTAAATAATTTCCCTCCTGGCATGGTTTAGTGGTAGAAATAAAGGGAAAACAGAAATAAAAAGAGCTAATGTTTAAGGCTTATATGTATCTCATCCATTTTCATACCAGTGCCTGAAGTCAGTGTGATGTTGGTTCAATGAACAAGGTGAATTTAAATGATTATTCAAGTGGTTTTTAATATTAAAAATCAAAAATGTTTTCTATAGACAATTAGACTTTGGGAAAATGGTTAGCAGCTATATAATAATAAGCGACTTGCTGTATCCTGCTATAATAAACTTCTCTTTTTTAGAAAGCACCACATGGTGCAGCTTTATGTTAAGATTTGTGGCCCAATGGTCATGTTCCTAGAACACGATCATGTGGGTTTCAACAAACATGTGACACTGTTTTAAGGTTTATTTTATCATTAGAGTGAAACAAGGTAAAAACACACCCTGGCTGGTGTGTTTTGGGCCTGTTGTGGACATTGTTATCTGTAGTTGTGAATCAAGTTTGTGTATTGAACTTATATCATCTTGCTTCTCCATCTCACTCCATGCTGTCCTGCTCTAGCTCATGTTGAACTGCTCTGCTGTTTTAGAGACCACTGGCAGCAGCAGCAACAGCAGCCGCAGTGAGGTACTTCTCTACAAAGCAGGGGGCCGATCCAGTCACTTTCAATTTTATCCAGTTCAGGAGGGCGGGTTTCTTTAAATTCTTATTTAAAGTTTTTTAAAAAAGATCAAGATATTAAAATGTTGGTGAATATATTTTTGAATTACTATTGTGTAAATTTAGTTGATATTTTCTGAATATTGTTGTTCTCCACAAACAAAATGGTAAGCCATCTAGAAACAGAAAGTGGGTGCATAAAATTGGTTGAATTGGAAGTGAAGTGGTCTGAAACCTGCTTCATCTGTTCTTGCCCTGTGACACCGACCCTTCTTTTTCAATGCTCCCCAAAACCAAACACACTCCCCCACTGCTCGCCTGCAACCTCCTTCACACCTTGACAGTAAATCTTACTGCACACACACATACACTCACACACACACGCACAGGCCCAAAGTCCCGTGTAGTGTATGAACATGATGAAATCGTGCATGCCCTCACGGACACACAGTCCACCTGAGCACTCACCTCCACACCTGGGTGACGGGTGATTTAAAATCCTTTTTGGTTGCTCAGTGGAGCTTATCTGGTGCAGATGATCCAGTAGAATTACTCTATAAATCTTGATTTTGTCAACCTGTGCGCAGCAGGAGGAGAGAAGCACAGGCACAGAGCAGATCAAACAGACCTGGGCTAAATATATTTCTCACCTATCTGACATATTTTTGCATAGGTAGAAAAATTAAGAAGAGTAAACCAATGCACAGTGTGCTGTCTGTTTTATTTAATTTGTATCTTAAAAGAGAGCCCATTGTTAGTTTGCCCAGATCTACACACTTGTGTTCGACCTTGGCCCTGCTGAGCTCTGTGCTGCTGCATCCTCCTCAGCTATAGCTCCTCTGTCAGTGGATGATAAAGAAGCCCTGTCTGATGAATGGAGTTTCCTTCAGTATGTTAGCTGTACCTTCCAACCTCTTACCTAATTTCTTCTTTTACTCCTCCTGAACTCTATTTCACTGCTATGCTGTGTAAAATGTTATGTGCCCCAATAACAAACACTTTTCCCTTGCAAGACACAGGTTTCCTGTCTATTCTCGGCTTGGTTTAACCCCTGTGGTCTAACATTCTGGTCCTTATCATGTTGTTGAATGCTGCTTCCCTTGTGCTGTCCTACTGCTCACCTTCTTATCGTATCTTTCGTTCTTCCCATCCTCCCAGGCATGAAAATCTGGCCTCTCTATTGCTTACATACATACATACACACAAACATGCATGAAGGCATGTATGCGCACACAAGGTTAGACTCAGCTAATTGGCGAGACAGATGTTATGAGCTAATGGAACGTGAAAAAAGCAAACATCATCATCTTCATCAAAAACAAGTGGTTTTTCACAGACAGAACACGATGTTATGAAGGAAGTGGATCCAGAACAGTGCTCAGTGAAAATTAAATTTGGAGAGATTTTTATTCGTGCATGTTTTATAAACATTTTCACACATAATAGCTCAGTGCAGCTCTCAGCAATAAAACTTGGATAAAGAGACTAGTACTATTCATTTTTGTAAATTGTCTGTGGAAACAGTGAATACTGACACCACACTAAACACAAAAGTCTTGCAGCACAGAAGCAGACGACACATTTGTCTCATGACATTGTGCAGATAACCCACAGAATTTAGTGGCATCTAGTGGTGAGGTTGCAGATTGCGACCAACCGAATATTCCTCATCAGTGATGGCTATTTGCTCAAAACACGCAAGGTCCCATATAGAGCCAGTGTTTGGTTTGTATGTTTCGGGCTGCTGTAGAAACATGGTGGACTGGAAGGAGAAGGAATCCACAAATAAGTAGCACACATACAAAAAACATTAAACTACCAAAGATAAATAAGAAATTATATTTAACATTTTACATAATGTTTTTTGACACACATGGTTCCCAATAGGGCATTCATGACTGTTGCTCTTTAGTATGTGTAAGCTACTCCCAAAAAATATTTATAAACATGGGTTATTTATCTCTTTTTTTCATTTATCCATAACAATGATCTCTTTAAAAAGGTCTCTAATACAACCAGCAAAGGATTAACTAATGTGGGCAAAATCAGTCTAGGTGAAGCTCAAATAGCAGAGTCTTCAACTGGCTCTAAGAGGGGGTTTACAAATGAGCAATGATCTGATTGGACTAAACCCCCAGTGAGCTTGTCTGAGCTTAAAATAATGTTCGGATGCAGGAAGAACGTGCCTGCTTTCTATCCAGATAACAAATAACAAGGGTCACTTTACATATGCTTAAAAAAAACTGACATGGCAGAATTTAAAAAAATAAATCAAAAAATCAAATCGCTGCCTGCCCTATTGAAGTACTTCCACACTGTGACTGAAGTTAAGCATTGGGGCTCTCAGCCTAATGTCTCTTTTGTCAGGCTCTTGTGGGTGTTAATGTCCCCAGACTGGTCATACAAAGAACAATATATATATTGAGGCAACCTATTACAACATTTAGTGCTTTCGTGTGCATGTGTCAAAGCCTATAATTTGTTCCTACATATTAGTGAACTTGTAGGCATGACATATATGAATGTAAATTTAAAAAAATCACAATTGATGGAAAGTACCAAAATTCACTGTCTTTGAATTGCAAAAGATTTTAAAAAATGTCAGTTAACTGAAGATTCAGATTTTAAATGTGTTTGCTGCAGAAGAGCCTTATTAGCATCTAATTAACATGTTCATGGAGTTACATCTTGGAATATTCTGTAAAATCACATGCCTAATTACACAAGCATGCTTCACTTATCTTGGAGTTTAAGCTTCTTAAAGTTAAACTGTCCTGACAGCTTTGATGGAGCTCAGGATGCAAAGGTACAACCAATTCTGCTGTATAAACCTGGTATCTGAGTGTAGCAGCTGACCTGACATTAATTACCGTCAGATCCTGACAAAGGGATGGTTGTTGTGCCACATGCATAAATGCACACAAATCTCTCGTAAATTTAGGAATAGATTCATCATTTCTGCTGCGGTGTGATGCTGCAGATGTTCATTAAACTCATCTGACACACAAAGAAAACTGCAGAGAGCACCAACACATAAGTTTTCATCTGATTAGTCAGCAGAGACACACACACAGCTGACACATCACAAACCAACTTCTATGTATTTGCTAATTTTGTTTCACATCTATACCATAATTTCAGGTCTGTAGGCAGGTCTAACACATGTTTGATCAATCTTACAATCTTACAATAATGTCATTTAGGTGTAACTAAACTTATTTGGGATTTCTAAAAAGCACAGTACTTTTGTTCTGTTTATTTACCACAGTGCATCAGACCCTTTCCCTGGAGTTTATTGAACACCTGCAGCATTACATAACAGATGATGCGTTAAGTCCATCTTTAAACTGAGAAAGTTAAGTGCACATTCATGCACGTGGCACAGCTTCCGCAGCTTTGGCCAGAATCTGACAGTAATAACGTCCTGTGTTTTGCAATCGGGGCTGTCAAAACATTTTTATTTTCCGAAGCTTAAAGTGTGAATGTAGTGTGATCTCACCCCATTAAGTCAATTAGATGTCAATAATTCACCCTACAGTCAACACATAATATTTCATATAATATTTAACTGATCAACTTTGATCATTTAAGATGCAATTTTAGTGACCTAATTGTTGATACAGTACATCGACAGAGGGTATGAGTCAAAGTAATGTTGGAACTTAATACATCTTGTGCGCACACTTGATGTAATTAAACATATAGTAGTCCCTGAAAAGTGAGTGAAAAAAAGTATTTCTGATGATCCATATTCCAAGCCTCACCTGAATTATTTTCTCCCCTGCATTTCTGTAACTTAAGAATAGGTCTAAATAAATTAATCAGCCAATAAAAAACATTTTATTACATTATTATAATTACTATTATTATTATTAGTAGTAGTAGTAGTAGTAGTAGCCTCTTAGTATTATTCAACATTGTAGGATTGTTTTTCCAGCTTACTGTTT
>JAQFJA010000010.1:2928756-2940007 GCA_029874485.1 Naso brachycentron | reverse complement strand
CTAGATGCTGCATTAGGATAGTATCTCTTATTGGTATTAGAATTAGAAGATAGAACAACTACAGAAAAAAAAGAAACCTGCTCTAAGCCAATGACTTTTGTTTTAAAAGGTACTTGATAAAATATGTTCTTTAGTATGTTGCCTTGTTTACATTCATATATATATTTAACAATGTACAGCATTATAATGCTTAATAATGATTCCGTGCTTTAAACCAAGAAACATTCCCATGAAACATTATTATTATTATTATTATTATTATTATTATTATTATTATTATTATTATTATTATTATTATTATTCTTAGCTCTCTATGAAGTTCTGAAAGCAGGAATATGTCTGTATTTCATAGATGTTTGGATTTGCATACATATACATAGCCCCTCTGGACAATTTTGAGACACAATACACAAAAACAATGTGACCAGTGTCTCTTCTTGACTGCAAGTATTTAAACATCCTTGATGTAATAACATTTAGAAGTCTGTTAAAAGCTGATAAATAAAACGAAAGACAACTAGAGTCAAATTGTTGCAAGAAAAATATAAAATAGATGACAAAACTGACTACATAGTGCATAATTTTAAAGCACTCCTCTTGAAACAAAACTGAGGTAAATTAAGGTCTCTTTGAATAATCTGAATTTAGTTACATAGAATTCAGAATACACAAAAGCAGTGTTTCTTAAATATTTTTGCCAAATTACTTGGACTACACAAAAGGATGTGGAAAATCTGCAGCTAATCCCATTTTTAAGCTCATCACGCACACAGACAGTCCTTTGAAACATCAAAAGCAAAGCAGAGCAACAGACCAAGTGAAACTTTGAAACAAAGACTAGCTTTGTTATCAGTATAACCATTATTACCTGATTGTCTTTTAACTTGGCTGGACTGCATGTGATTCCACTCACTCAGCGGATCCAATTGGAAAAATTTAATTTAAACTGCTTTTTCTCAAGCTGGGTGCCGCTTACCTGACCTGGCTGTCATCAGGCTTTGGAAACACCACTTGATCCTGCAGACGCTCGTCCACTTTATTTTCACCTCTTAAACAGGTCGAGTTCAGGCATCCATTATACACTCTTATATAAGTATCAGCTGTCAGTCACAGAGAATCCTCCCTGGTCTCTGTGGCCTCTCTTCCACTGAGCTTAAAACCTGATTTTGTTTATACTCAAATTACAGCCCACTTAATATCACAGGAAGCTCTGCAAAACAACCAAATCCCTGCGTTTTAGGGTGCAGGTAGATGCTGTTATGCAGCGTATAAAGCACTCTCTCTAACCCCACACAAAAGCAGCTATAAAGCACTTGCCAGGATTGCAGTGTGGGAACAGAGCCTCAGCCTCAGCAGACACTGAAAGAAGGGTGTGAAACTGCCAGTCACAAGTTCTGCAAAGTCACAGAGCCCAGAGAAATGTGGCATCTACAGATTATGGCACCAATCCATGTTATAGTGCCAGGTACTGACTGTGTGTCTGTAGTATGTTTGCTTTGTGCATGTGTGGGTTGGTGGGAGCTTTGCTCCTGTCCTCATGAGAACTAACTCTGGGCATTCATACAGTTAACATTCTTAGCCCTCAAAATGCTTCGTCTATTTAGGGCTTTAGTTGAAATGCATATTTCGATTTTTTGATAAAACTCGTCTTTGCTTTCTTGCCTAAAAACAGATGAGAAGATAAATTCCCCTTAGAGTGCTGTTTACATTCTCATCCAACTCTTGTCAAAGAAAGGTTGTATTTTCCAAAAATGTCACACTATTCTTCAAATATTTTTGCTAAAATTAGGGTAAGACTACTGTCAGATTGTTGTAAACCCAACATGAGAATCACAGAAATGTTGGGGATAAAAAAACAACAACAACAATAAGAAAAATCTTTCCACTCTGCTTTGTTTTCTAGACCACTGCAGAAATTAATTAAAAAGTTCCATTCATCACCATGGAAATGACTTACAAGATCACAAAATAATGACTTACTGAATGAGTGATGAGAAAGGTAACTGAAATATTTTAATAACTCTACCTGTCATGGTCCTTTCTGTTTTTCAGCACAGTTATAGACATGTTGCTGCCAAGGATTACAAATTTTATGTAAATAATAGATTATTTGTTTTAGTGAACAACTTAGCATAGCTGTTTTCTTTGACAACAGAGTTATTTGCATAATCCAGACAGGATGTCAGCTGTGGTGTTTCTGTTGTTTTTTTAAAAACAACAGCATTGTTGTCATTTTTTTCCACAAAAAGATTTGACCTTTTCATTTAGTATTTAATTAGGCCAAAACATTAAAGCTGCATTCATTTCTGAGCCAGGTTCAAAGTTTCATCTGCATATTATTTTATATTATTTGTTTATTTTTCAGGGACAGTGCAAGTCAACTGACAGTCAGACTTTAAATGCCTTTAAATGAAAAATGAACAGTGTCGCCTCTGCTGACAACAGTGTCGACAGAGGCGACAAGCCACACTATTAGTCGGCTCAAGTTCGAGCCAAGACGGAGCAGTTTACTGCGCTGCAACTTTCCCTGCAACTGTTTCGTCTCAGTTCAAACTAGACTTAAAAGAGAGAGTGACAACAAACGAAATAAAGTGTGAGCCAGCACAAATGGCTGCGGCAGATTTGCTTCCCAGTGAGTCTCATGCTACAGCTAACGTTAGCTTGCTAGCTCGTTTGCAGAAGTTATCTACTGCAACATTGTAATTTTAGATTACAAATTTTTCGATAATTTATGTCCAAGCAGTGACGTTGACTTTGGTCCACTAGTTTGCACGTCTTTCTATCTGGCAGTTAGTGACAATCATGTAAACGTGAAAAGTGGGTCAGGACAGTAATTCCTTATGAGATGAGAAAGCTGAGAAACTGCCAAACATGTCAGTCTGTGTTACACAACTAAGACTGAGAACTCCAAGGATTGAGAGGAGAGGAGAGAAGAGGAGAGGAGAGAGAGACTCAGACAGGAAAAGAAAGAGAATGACAGAAATATAAGGGATAGAGAGAAGAATGATGGAGCAGAAGGGTAGAGATTTAGAGACAAGAGAGCAGGCCAGAGAAGAGATAGGATGAGAAGGAGACAATCAAAATGAAAGGAGAAACCAATAGAGATTAAAACTGTATAAGGACAAACAGAGAGGAAGAAACATTGCCAACAGCTGATTGCTGTTTAAAAAAAAACAAAACACAAGAATAAAAGCAGAAGTGCTGTGTGAAACTGAGCTGTGTGAGACTGAGCTGTGTGGCACGATAGAGGGATTAATCGGGACATGTGCTGAGGAAATAAGAGGCAGATAGACAGCTGCGCTGACTGGACAGGTTCTATTGTCAGAGGAAGAGGAAGATGAAAGATCCTTCTCAAACCTGACCAGGATCTACACACACGCAGTAGGTAAGTCATCTGGAACAGTGTTGTTAGCCAGCCTTCACAAAGGTAGGGAGGATGACGGAGGACACAGGAAGAGAGACAGAGAGGTTAGAAGGGAAAGAGCAACAGTGTGTGTGTGTGTGTGTGTGAGTGTGCTGATTTTTGTTACCTATTTGGGACCTTTTCTGGCATAAACACTGACCATGTGAGGACCAGTAGTCCTCACGGGGACCAAAGGCCGGTCCTAATGTGGCATGACTTAATTTCTTTCTAAGGTCCTGGTGAAGTGAGGGGTAAGGTTGAATTGAGGTTAGGGTTAGGGTTAGGTGTGTGTGTGTGTGTGTGTGTGTGTGTGTGTGTGTGTGTGCATGGGGGGATGGAGGGTTTGAGGGAACAAAAAGGCACCTAGTTGTCCAAACACTGAATGGAACAGTAAGATAAGTGAATTAAGGCTGAACCAAGAAAAAAATTAATCTTACAAACAAGTATTGTAATTGTTGTATTGTTTTACTAACAACGTCAAGAAAGACTCTAATTCATTCAAGTGACTCAATATACCATGTCAATGTGATAGTGAGGCAGCCATCTCTTTTTTTTTTTTTCTTACCCATCATTAACTAACTCTTGGTGTAGTTAGGTTTCGCTCGGACAAAAAGGTCAAACAAACCAAAATGGGTCTCTAAAAGTCATTTGAGGATGTTTATTCCGATCATTAGTAAGATTCGTCTCAGCAAGACAAAAGAATATCTGAAAGTGGTACATTCTCCGGGTTGCTGTTAGCAACTGGCTACAGGAGCCATTTACATCAACCTTACAGAATACGCCATGTAGTTTTTTCAGATCCAGGTAGAAAATGTTCCCACCACAAACAAACCACAAATCATTTGTGATGGGTGAACCTAATGCCTGTACCACAGAGCAGGATTTGTAGTTAGCAATGCTTCTTCAGGTTTAATTCAGTTGTGAATCTGAGGGGTGATTACTTCTTAACGGGGTATATCACTGTGTTCTATTATTTGTTACATATTTGGTTCTATCTTGTCTTCTTATTTATTCTGAGATTGAAGTTTGTAGCAGCCCGTAGAGCCCAAAAGTTGTGAAATTTGACACACTTGTAGCAGGTCATGTCAAGAGGCCATGATGCAAATATGAAGTTGACTGGCTACAGGGGGCGCTAGAGCAAACTGTTGAAAATGCAAAATTTGAACAGGCATATCTCACGCCCTGTTTGACCTGGAGTCATGACATTTTGTACTTATGTACATCTCCTCATTACACAAGTCCCCATTAAGGAGGATCAGTATATCTCTATGCTTTTTGACTGTTTGGCCCCCAGAATGCTGCTTGCAGCTTCATTTTGTAATATACAGTACAGTAGTCATTTGCCCAATTTTATTCAGCATGAAGCATTATTCGGGGGGTTGTTAGAGGTGGTAACATGTTACAGAGGCAAACTAGGGTATGACTGAGATAATTTAGTCAGGAAAACAGGAAAACAGTGATGGACAAACCAACATGCAGCATCTCTGCCATTGCTAAAAAGTATTTTAACACATCAATGATCCAAACTGATTCACTGGGTGACATGTTCCTTCATGAACACACACACTATAATTTATTTTGAGCAACTCCCACACACATCAGTCTGCTGCCAAAAACAGTAAAGCACCAAATGTGTACTAATCTGCCAGTCCACAACAACAATTTACTCCAACAGGAGTAAAGTATGCATTTGAAGTTATATGTCACCTTTTTTTTTGAAGTGTTTAAATGCTGTTTTCATTATGGACCAGTTGGCTTATAAATGCCAAAGACAGGCTGGTTAAGTTGACTTGAGAGACAAACAAATGCACTGGTGGTTTTGTTCTTTTCATGTGATTTTTTTTTTGAAAAAGGAAAACACAGATTTACAGCAGCTTTATTCTTTCAGTCTTAACGAATGACAGAATTCTGGCACTACATAGGATGATGCTGTAAAATTAGATTTTTATGATTGTTTGTCAGCCTAAACAGATGTGAAAACATGGCTAAAATGTATGCTGTTGGTTTAATCCCTCACTAATCCTTTGGTGAAACCAACATAAAGTAAGAAAAATGAAAAGTTTAAAAGAGAAGAGAGAAAAGTGAAAGCGCACAAGGAGCATGGTGACAGATAGGATGAGAAGATTAAACGAGAGAAACACAGAGAGAGAGGTGGGGGGGCGAGGATTGATGATGACTGGCTGATAAATGCCTCTGTCTCTCTCCACACAGCCATCTGAAGCTGTTTACAGCCACTCTACCCACAGCAGATGGCTATTCATTTTGTATGGCAAGCTTCCAATCGAAGCGTTTGTTAACAATGGCCCGATGCCATCAGATCAAAGCTAATAGTGATCAGATGGCGTTTCATAGAGGAGTCCATCAGCAGTGTCTCCCAAAAGCTCCACCGCCAATAAACAACTGCTGTAAGAGGAATGGATGCACCAAGTGCTTATTGATGAAAAGACTTGACTCTACACAGTCAATAGACTGCAAATGGCGACAGTAAGTAATTGCCTACTGGTGCACTGGAGCACACTTATCATCAAAGAGGGACACTTATGAATTCAGAAGTTAGTGCTCTGGTTTATGACAAAGCAGACGGAGTCTGTGACGATAAATGAAGCTCTTCCAGGGTCAGACATTAGCTGATTAGGAATCTGCTGTGTCATAAAAGTGCATTCTGGTACAGCTCTAGAGATTATAATTGCACAAAGGGGTCAGGAGTGACTATGAGAGCACCCAAAGGGAACATTTGGCTTATAACACCTTATTAGCAAGAGACTTGAAATGAGTTTGAAGGTGAAATAAAAAAATTTAAGTATTAAATTTATAAGTTTTTAACCTCAAAAGACTGATTACAAAGGCAGCAAAAACTATTCTCTGCATTCTTACACCGATAGCAGGCTCTGGTTACAAATTGATTGAACAGAAAAATAACCTGAAGGGTGCTCTTTGTTTGTGCAGCTCAATGGCCCCTCACTCTGTCGCCCACGCACTGCAGTAAATATCAGATGACATGGGAAGTCCAGCATGATGTAACACAGAGGAGTTAGAGGACACCGCCATGACAGCAAATATCTGCTGTGTCTTATATTGCAGCTAACAAAGGTAACACGCCTCTTCTTTTTCAGTCCCACTGATTCAATGGAAAATTTTACTTTTCAAAGAGAAAGAAGACCAAAGATCGCGTCCAGTCATTGGGACACGATGGCAAGGTCAACACTGGTGCTGAGAGAGACAGTCATGTCAGGAACAGTCGACACTTGAAGATTTCTCCTCGCTGTTTGGCTAAAAAACTGAGAGCGCACATGAGTACACACAGAAGTGTGATACACAACACAGACAAAACAAGGAGCGTGATTGACATGTTGTCAAATGATTCTTTCTAGAGAGGTTAAGAGACAGAAAGATTTAAACTTAATGTCATTTGGAAGGAGTCTCAGCAATGACTTATGTTGAGCTTATATTTACCTTGTGGCCAAAACTCTTAACAGCTCAATGTGTAATAAAGTGTTTGCTAACAAAGTTGCCGTATCAAGTTATTTGTAGCTGTTGTTTCAACTGCCTGATGGGATTGATCTAAGATTGCATTTACAATTGCCAGAAGGGCCAGGACTGCCAGTTGACTGTTCTTTCTCAGGAGGAGACACAACAGGAGTAGAAATGAATTTTCATGCATTAGTTGATTCTAATATGTCTTTTTTTTTAGACTAGAGGAAAAAAAACACCCACCCTAGTTCTTTAGTTTCTAGTTAAGTTTATTTTAGTGGGTTTTGTAGGTCAGATTTTGTTTTGGATGTGTACATAAATTACTGTGTATTTAAAGAGTAACTAAACCCCTAAACCATTTTCTTCTCAGCTAAGATGTATTTAGTGGTGTTTTTGATTGATTTAGGTCTAAATTTTGACATGTTTGTGCAAGTTAACTAACTTCTGCATATTCTGTTATAAATGTGTGTAGTGACTGCCATCTACTGGCTGAAACCCAGCTATTGCAATGCAGGTGAAACGTGACATGGCTGGTGCTCATTTTTATCACCAACCAAGCCCTGCACCCCATCATCACCTAGGAAACAGTACACACACACACACACACACTCCCGCACACCAAGAAACACACACACACACACACACACATTGCCATAGATTTGTGAGATAAAAGCTAAATCAATGATCAGTCTGAGTTTCCCAAAACCTAAATCACGATATTGTGCTGTGTTGAGCATTGTAATGTATTGTGTTAAGGGTTTAGGACACGTCAGCATGGAGGCTTATTATGTTTTTATTGTGTATTTTTTTTACATTTGAAAATTGGTCACCATTCACTTCAATTGTTTATATTACCGTAATGCTTTTTTCTTGTGAAACTCCGGCAGAGTTTTGTGGACCAAAAGACTTTACCCAACCTTCCATCTGCATGGGGGTGAGTAGATGATGACTGAATTTTCATTTTGTTCTGTGAACTATTCCTTTAAAATAAGCATTCAGCTGTATTCAGATCAGCACATATTTGACAAAATATATTTGTCTGAATGTAAGTTATCAACCAGGGAATTGTCATGGTAATATCTGTTATATTAAAAAGTTGTATTCATCTGCAGTCTCTCCTTTTAAATCAAGCTAAAATGGTGACAAAGAAATGATCTCATCATCAGTAATTGTTGGATTTTTACACTAAAATTTTATTCCATAGAAACATTATTACGCCTTAAAACTGCATTGAGTCACTGGCAACTTGTAAGAAGCACATCAAGTTGACACTGGTGTCATCTTTTTACGGCTACTTGTCAGCAAACTACTGCTTATTTACCCAACGAGCACATAAAAAACTCATCTGTGGGTTCCTCACTTCACCATACTGCACATAGTCATTTGATTTATTATTAATCAAAAAGAATGTTGATAATTAGGGCATTATTTTCAAAGAGCCTGGAATGGATTTCATGACAGCAAAATAAAACTCTTTGTCAGTAAATATGGCATTAGCATTATCGGTCATTTCTAAGACAACAGTATTAGATCTTACCACTGCAGCTAAAACTGAAAGCATTGAGCCTGCTGTTTAAAGAGCCTCTGTGATGAGATGCTTTAGTTTTATGGGGCTAACAACAGGCCGTCTGGGTGGGATTCTATCAGACAGATGTTGACTGTAATGGTGCTCAGGCAAGCATGGCCAGCCCAAGCACCTATTCCCCATGCACCAGCTCAAGTGGCCGAGTCAAATCAACCATTGTCTATTTAAAGGAAGACTACAATTGTTCCCTGCAGGATAATGGCTCATCCCACTTTAGACCCCCCCGATCTGTCTCCTCTCAGATTTTTAGATTAAGGGAACACTGAGCCTGCAGGGCCCCTGCATGCCTGTAGTAAAAGCACATCATGTCCACAGAAAATGGGAGCACTGCATCCTGCATGGCTCTCTAGCATCATCTACTGACAGAAAGTGTGCAGTACCTCTAATAGCGTTCACAGAGGGCTTTATGTATTATTCAAAGGTTCCAAGAGGAAGTCCTGAGACCATCCTGGATTTCTTCAAGAGGTAAAGGAATGGGTGTAGTAAGGCATATTTTACTTACCAGAAGTTGGACAGTCAGAGAGGATAGACTAATTAGGATTACATCACTGCTGTTATCATTTTCCCAACGATTCGTATTAAGTCTCTTTTGCCTCTTCCTGTTGCTGATGAGGTGTACCAAGAAAATGTGGGAACCCCAACAAAGGTTTCCTCAATGTCCTTCAGCATGAAATGTCAAAAAAAAATGCAGAGTTTCACAAATCCTTTAAAGTGTTACAATTTAACTTTTATTCAACATTGTCAATAAATTAAACAAGTATAATTGTAGATCAGTGTCAGTTGCAGAGGTGGAAAGTAACAAAGTCGCAAAGCAGAAATACTTTAGTTACTGTATTTAAGTATATTTTTCAGGTATCTGTACTTGAGTACACAATTTTCTGACAACTTTTTACTTCTCCTACCTGCATTCTAACACAAATATCTTTGCTTTCTTCTCCTTACATTTTCAAAACAGGCTTGTTACTTTAATTTTAATGCTTTTGTCTTTTTGGCTGTGCTCAGGACACTTTAGTAATCCAAAATGTTGATGTTTGACACCCTGCAAATGAGACTTAACATAACAATTAATTTTCTAGTGTGTTTAGAAATAGCTCTGACAAATCCTGCTTATTCTACCTTTAGTTTGATAGTCTTTTCATTATATAAATATGTGACGTGGTTCAGTTAGCTTTGCAAAGAAATGGCCTTTTCTTTAGAGGGATACTTTTAGAGGGATACATTTCAGAACCTGTACTTTATTACTTTTACTTGTTGAGAGAAGTTGTGTCACTACTTCTTTTACCAGTATTTTTTTTTTCTTCCCCACAAGTATCCGTACTTCTACTTAAGTATATTATGTGTGTGCTTTTGCTGCCTCTGGTCAGTTGGAATCGGATCTAGCTCCTTGTGTTTAAAGGAAAAGTGGGTTTAACTAAGGGACGAATGGATGTGCACAAATTTAGTAAAGAATTTAAAATACTTGCAGAAAACCAATCCAGATTGTTAAAGGCCAGATGCAGTTCTGAGGACTTTACCTCAGTGTCTTCTCTGGTATATGTGGCCCTATACACATGCATTCTCTGTCCTAGTCCTGGGAATACTTATCTTATATGGTTTAATTTGGGAAATGTGCTGCAAGAATTAGCCAGCCTGGCGTTGGCTGTGTTTGACTCAAATCTGCTAAGGTTTCAGTGAATTTACATCTGCAGGACTTCATATTCATGACCAGTTTTGTCCTGAAAAACAAAATACCACTACAGGGACAGACAATGTTACAAAATATGACATTTGTAGCCGTATGGTGTCCTGCCAGCAAAGACACTGGATCCAAAACTTTGCTGATTAAGTAAGAACAAATAATCTTCCAGCTCCATTTGCCCTCTGTGAAAAAAATCATACGATGAGGTGAGAGAATTCTGTGCCTTCATCTTGCTTACGCAGCTGTAAGCTCAGATCCATGCGTCAGAAACTTTAAAATCAGGTCACACTAAAGCAAATCTGCATCTTATGTAACAAATGTGTCCATCAAACTCCTCATTATGGTATAAATCATTCCTGTGAAATGACTCAACGCAATCCACCATGCTGACACCTCGGGTATCAAGCCTTCAAAAGACCCAAGCAACAAGCAGGCTGATTATGCCATCTGCTGTGTGTGCAAGTGTGTGTGAGTGAGGTGCCTGTGTGTATTTTGGTGTGTGTTTGTTGTAGTTGTGCAAAGTATTTTGTACCTACGTGTGTGATTTTGTCATGGTCTGCAGTCTGATCAACACCAGTCTCTCAGTTTCACTGTGACTGCAGCATGATCACTCATTCATTCCCCAGCCAATCACATGTGCCATTATATACCGTTATGTATGACCTTCCAGCATCATCTCTGGACTGATCACCCGTTGCCAACCTTGCCCATCCCTGATTTCTGCCTCTCGCCAACCCTCTGGTAACGTCACAGCCTTTGGGTCCTTGGGCACTATCTCCGTCCTTTCAGCTTTTGTCTTCTGCTTGTTAGTGGCTGTTTGGCGCTCTGCCGTGTTGACTTCCCGGTTTGATTTTGCAGCCTAAACCTGAATTCATCCTGCCATTTGTCTGGTGAAGAGACTGCCTGTTTCCCTGAATGTTTTGTTTCTGTGAAGAGGATTTTGATCATTGTTATCTGCCCCGCTGAGCTTCAAGTAAAACTCAGTGAGTTGATCAGAAGTATTTCCTGGAAAGCCAGTTGCCCACCAAGACTTGTTGAGAAAATTACTTACCTGACCCTCTGCTTACCCCATCCTGCGGCACGCCCCAAACCCCAGCCCCCGTTCCCAGAAAAA
>JAQFJA010000010.1:2843447-2856369 GCA_029874485.1 Naso brachycentron | reverse complement strand
CAATTTCATGTTTGTGCAGATCATATTCCCAGTGTTGCTGTATTATCAGTGTAAGTGCTGTAAGCACACATGTAACCTCAGGCAGCAGATGTCACTGGTAGTAAAAACTGGAAGAGGCTTATGTGGCAGGCTGTGCTGCCTCTGCCAACCTAATGCCCAATACCCTACCCTGTGTGTGTGTGTGTGTGTGTGTGTGTGTGTGTGTGTGTGTGGTGGGGGCTGTCTGATGATCCAGTCCAGACTGTGTGCCTTCTACTTCCTCTCACACTCACTGTAGGCACTCTCTGTGGGAAAGGCTGCCAACAGTTTGAATCTGTTGAAATGCTGCCCCAACATTTGAATATCTGTGTGTGTGTGTGTGTGTGTGTGTGGGTGAGAAGCTGAACCTGTCTGGACCAATGGGAGGCCAGTGTGATGGGACATTATTATGATGAGTGTTTGTGTTTAAATGTGGCTGAAGAAAAAAGAAAAACAGGTTGCTGCTCTGTTTGTCCATCGGTCCCCTCCCGTCCAGCAGCTGTCTGTCCTTTCCTCTCTCTCTGTGTCTCTCTCCTGTGTGTGTCGTCTCTGCTCAGGCCGGCACAAGCTCTAATCTGTACAAGCCAGTGACTCTGTTCTCTGCTGTGAAACACACTTGGTGCTGCCGAGTCAGAGTGAACCCCTCCGTCTGTGTCAGTGTGTCACTTTGTGGCCGTGAGCTGCTGTGCCAGGTTTCATCTTAGTTTTGGGGACTTTTAAGTAAAATTTGCACCTTTCCTCTTTGTTAAATAAATGTAAAGACCGATACAACAATACATGTATGCCACCATGATTTTGTGTGTATTCAAAACCTTCTGATTGTTGCACAAACTGTTAAAAATGAGCCACACTATTGCTCTGGGTGACATGTTGCTTCTGTGTCACCGACTCAAAAGTTGACTGACCAATAAAAAGCATCTTTTTAGATATTAAATTAATTGTTAGGTAACTCAGCTTCCTGACGTTCTCTTGTTTAAGCCTCCCGTATGTGATCATTTGCTGCTTTTTCCAGTGAAATTTAATGTTGTCATTGTCGATTATGAATTTTCTTTCGAATAACAGTCATGAGCAGTAAAGAAACTGGTTCGCGTCTACTCTTAGCTGTAAAGGCCGCGGCCGCAGACGAGCTCAGTCTGACCCCGCAGCTTTGGGCTGAAGATTGGGAACTTCTTCATGACGAACTCTGGGTGGATCTCCTCTGGCAGATGACGGCTCTCCTTCCTCAGCTGGACGGCGGGGAAGTCTGCCAGGAGACTCTTTCATTAGCGACAGCTCGGTTCTGATGGCTAGGCGATGGTGCAGATGGAAATCTGTGCGGATCTTTCTCTCCGTTGGGTTGATGGTGAAACAGCTGGGTGTCACTGGCTTTGCTAGGTAGCTTAGAAAGACTTGGCGCTGGCGGGACGACACCAAACTTTCACAGTCTTCAACAAAAACCTTCCTGGAAAAAAAAGGTAATAGGATTGTAATAGATCGACTTTCTTTGGATCAGTTCACCTTAAACTTGGCTGCAAAATGAAAAGTCGCTGCCAAACAACATGCCATCTTTATCTTTGCACATTCTAATTGTCAACTAATTAGTCTGTGTTGTCATCCATGCTATGACACTGTGTGGGGTTGATGAAACTCCAGCAATTTATTTGCCATGTGTCTGAGCCATAGAACTGCAACTGACAGAATGAGCACTGCAGCACCGTTCTACCTCTGTAATTTAAAAAAAGTAATCTTGACTGCTACAGACAGGAAGAGGAAGGCTGAGAGTATTGAGGGATGGAACAACACACTGTTGGCCTTTTCATGCCATTTGATACTAAAAGAAAGAACAAAAAACACTGGAATCAACTTCTAATTAAAATCTACGTAAATGTTTCTATGAAACGTCTTCAAACTTGCTAAAAGTTGGCCAGGAATCTGTGTGTGTGTGTGTGTGTTTGAGACCTCGAGCTGTGTCTGTCCTGCATCGAACATCATCTGAGTCAAGTCTGGTCTGATCGGCTCAAGATGAAGAGACGAAGAGCTTCTCTCTCTCTCTCTTTCTCATTCCCTGTTTTTCTCTTCTTCCTCTCTTCATCTCTGACGCTTTCCTCAGTTTTCTTTGTCTTTCTCACGCCCACACTAACAGATGGGTTGTAGCCATTGTTTCACACTGCAAACACATTTATTATGGCGCTGCTGACAGCAGTGTGTTTTTATCATTGAGTGTGTTTGTGCTCACTGGAATTTCAAAGAAGGTTTAAATTTCCTCTGCTTGGCGTATGGCGTTATCAGTGTAGAGGAGTCTAACATCACTGTGTTTTACTGAAAATACTGCAAACACACACACACACACACACACACTTAAACACACATGCAGGCTGAGCAGCACTGATGATCATTAACGTTGTTGTCCCACTCAGTCTTTTGTGTCTTTTTTGAACAGAATTTAAAAAGTAAAATGACGGAGTTTGAACTCTGGGGTAGCATCGGCACACTGATTCCTTTAAAACAGAAATATCCCATCATTCCCTGCACAAAACATCAACAGTGCTGTACCAGACTAGTAATCAGTCACTTCAACTTATTTTGCAAGTTAGCTAAACCGCCAAATGAACCAGATGTAAACGTGCAGTCAGCCACAGATAGTTAAAGAGAGGTGCCACTCTGTACCGACAGAGCATGCGTGCTTGAATCCCTCTCTGACCAAACTGGGCGAGTGTACAGTCACACTGCTGTAGAAATGAGTTCACAGTGCAGATGTGCCAACATCTGTCTCAGGCGGATGGGGAGGGCAGTGAAAAGGCTGAGAAGGTGTTATGTTATGGGAGGAATGAGGACGCTATCAGCTTGTCTTCTTTAAATATTTTCAGTAATTGAGAAAATGCAAAGCAAAGGGAAAGCCGGGTGAGAGGAGGAGGAGCTGGCTGCTTCATCAGGCCTTTTCGTTGCTTTTGCTGATGCTTTGGCTGAGCTCCTGTTGTCTTTGTGAAATTCCTTGCTGAGTAAAGACCTCTGTGCAAATACAAACATTACACACAAAGACTGCGACCACACGCTCCTCTCCTGTCTGCTTTTTGCAGAGTGTTAGAAACGGAAGCAGAGACAAACACACAGGACAAAGAGAGCGCTCTAAATGAAGCCTGATAACACTTTGCAGGACGGACCGATGGGTGAGGCTCCATGGAGCCTTTGCTCTGGGTGCGGGTGTGTTTGATAACCTGTGCTCGATCAGGATGTTGTCATCATCGCAGTTTGTGATGATTCCCAGTTTTCTCACAGTACATCTGTTACCTAACACTGAGGACTCAGCCTGTAAAAAGGCCTGTTGTGTCAACCAAATACTTATGTAACATGCCTTTCACTCTAATCCCGTACTATAAAAAACACAATTTATGTAAATGTTGTGTTTCCTTTCTAAAATTTCCAAATTTCTTTTCTCCACGTGTGACTTGGGTTGCTGGCCTGTGTGTTTTGTACAGCAGCAGAGAACCGTGGTAATAAAGCAAAATGAAACCTCTCTTCTCTGTTGGAATAGCCGCATCCTGCACTTTTAATTTGTGCTTTAATTAGTAAAAGTGTTTGTGCAGCACTTGATCTGAAAGTCACAAAGTATGAATGTAATAAAAGTTAGAGAACAATCAGCTTTATTAACATGATAAAGAGATAATGAATAAAGGCTTGTGCAGACTGGCAGCTTCCCCTCCTCTCTGCAGGCTCCGTTCCTCTTTGCCTCTCCACCAACAGTCGACTCATAAACAGCCTTTGTACTCTTCCTCTCTTTCTCTCTGTTCTTCTTTCTCACCACAGCAGCAGGCTGGACCCAAAACTCTGTGATCTGACCACTGGAGTCTCTGAGTCTTCTAAATATCAGAGTCAGAATGAGCTGCTGAGGCCCTCAAAGGGAGTCCAGGACAACACTCAGACCTAATGTGTAACACTGCACACCAGCTGCAGAGCACAGTCCTGATGTTTATGCCCTATGATCTCTGCAATGCAGAAAACACCAATGGAATCAGAGAAATGGGAAATGAAAATGGAATCAATCGCAGAATTTTGCACATAATTTGACAAAAATTCTGGTTTCGGGAGAAAGTGCAATGTTTTGTAATTTCAGATTGATTAACCCATCGAGGAGAAAAGTGGATGCAGACTGACAAAGTTTTCTTCATTTAACTGTAGGATTTAGCTTGCTAACTGCTGTGTCTAAACTTTAGGAGCAAACATGAAGCTGTCGTGGGGAGAGGTGACACGTTGCTGATGGACTGATGGGCTCGGCTGTGATGTCGTTGACTTGATGGAGATGCTTTGTGGTGAAGTCACTTCCTTGTTGCGAGCGTCACCGCCAGTATTTGACCATCTGAAAAACTGTCTCATGGTTTCTGGCTATTATCTTATTCTCTGACACAATCTAACTCTTAGCCCTGCTGTTATGCTAGCTGGTGTTGATAACCGTGGAAGTTGGAACTTGAATTGGATGCAGTCGTCTTCATTTTGTGCGGGTGGATTGTGGCCAGATGGAGCCTTGAATGTCACAACACATGCTGATCTCAGATCTGCTGTGTTAGTGCGTTCACATTTTGAGATTTAAACTGATTGCGGGTGACTGTGATCGTTGCAACCGAGCTGCCCGCTCTGACTGTAGGTTAAAAAACTGTAAACTCCTTTAGGAAAAAAAAAATGACTGATGCATAGCCTGGTGGGGGTCAGCTCAGGCGTGGCAGGCTGCCAGGCTTGCAACACACTGGGAGAAACCCTGCAGGAAATGGTTGATGAAAGTCGTAAATAAAACAGCAACACACTCACAAACAGAGCCGTGTGTGAGTGGAATTCCACAGGCTCAGCACAAACTGACGGCAGAGGAGGCAGAGAGCAACACGACTCAACAAAACCTTTTTACCAACTGCCCTCCTTTTAAATACAACTGAGAGAGATAAGTCAGTGGAAAACAAGATGCATATTTAGTTACAGGATGCTTGAGGGAAGATTTTGAAAGCTGTGTGTGTTTGCATGTCTTTGTCCTCCTGCACATTTTAGAGTAAAATGCTCATCTGTTTTCTCCATGCAAAGTAAACAAAGTTCTGAAAAAGTGCACATCCACTTTTTTCCTCATGAAAATATTCTCGAGTGGTGGGAGAGAAATTCAGCTCTTGGCTCCATGTTTGAAACTGTGGCTGGCTGTCAAACATGTACAGGACTCAGATGGGGAGTGACACTGCATCAGTGCTTGTGCTGATGGTCACTTTGTGTACTGACACGTCCGCTCTGCACTGCAGGTTCAGGCTTCCTTGCTTGTGATTCACTTTTGAATTTGTGATGTACAAAATCTAGCGTTAAGGGAAGTGCACGGCTAGTGAAGTTCTAATATTTAAGGGGACATAAACCGAAGAAAAAGACGTTTTTGCTTGGAGGGTTTCTGTAGAGGTTTGTACTGTAGTGCTTGAAAATTCGCAATGGCTTACTCTGATAGCTTTGCTCCACAGGCAGTGCGGCCAACCCAGCCCACAGCACGAGAAAAAATCCACAAGAGGAGTTTTTTGCAATAAAGAAAAAATATAAAAAATCTCTGCTTTATTACTCAATTTCCACGTCTTTCACTGAACCACAAAAAACATGACTGGCCAACACATAAGTAGCTGCAGCAGGTAAGAAAACCGTTTGCTTCTATAGCTTTCAAGCACTGACTGTGCGGCATCAACATAAACAGAAAACCCTGGCGCACGTATGTGGCCTTAAAGGGGAAGTACACCCTTTATCAACGTATAACATATCACATAAAAACATTGATTCCAGCCCGTGTTTTAACATTTTTAACTACTATATGAACTTGTTATCAAATAATGTATCCTTTTTTAACATATTTTAATCCTGTCACTGTATTTATCACAATGAACTGTCATTTCGCCTCTACACTGTCCCTCCGTTTATTGATCAGAAATCACGTTGGTCAAATCTCTTCTCTTTCAGTCACCAGCTGAATATTTCGAACACGTCATGATTTCTATGTGTTTTTCTAGATGTTGGGCTGTATGATTGTCTGCCCAAAAGTCAAGAAGGAAGCGTACGTAATCGCTGCTCCGGGTCAACCCTTTGTCGCGGCAACCTGCTGTTTGTTTACAAAGTTGTCCTCAGCCCATTATGCACAGCACAGCTGGCTCTGGGAGCTGCTTTGGTCCAAAAAATGAGCAATTCTCTTGCAGTTGGGGTAGAATGAGATCGGATCATGTTCATACCACAAACAAACCGTACCAGGGTTTGTTTGTAACTGGACTGAGACCACCTCTTCAAACAGGTCTCAGTTCTGTTGTTTTGGTTTGCACCCATGTTCGATTATTGTGTTCACACCTGCACAAATGAACCACACAAAGGGGGGAAATGATCCAGAGTTTGATTCAGTGGAACTAAACAAGGCAGGTGTGAAAACTGTTTCACAAGGTTAAACAAGTGTTAGAAAGGCTCTCTGGCAGGAAGCTTTTGAGTGTCGCACACAGACACAAAAGGGGAACCCAGTGTTAAAAAGTGACGCCGAGGGGTTCTGACCGAGCTTCAATATGTGAAGTGTAGTCAAGTGTGAGTTTGCAGACAGAATGTGTTTGCATTCCATTCATAACTGCGTAAGTTCCCCCTGGGTGTGCATGATGAAAGTGTTTTTCAGGCTTCCTGCATTTTTGCGCATTGAGCTGATTCAGAGGATGTGCACACTTTTTTTTTTCTTTTTTTTTTGACTCAGCGAGGTAACTTTCCTGCTCAACAATTCACATGAACAGCATGAAATAAAAATAATGAAAAATAATGCTTAGAGCTTAGACCTTTTAAAGTTTATTAGACCTAATTTCAAATAAATTATCAAATAAAAACTTAAGTTGCTTATGATGAAAAAAAAAAATTGTAAAGATTGCGTTTTGTTATTGCAATCTCCTTTGTGGAGTTTGGTTGAGAGGCCTCTAGGAAAAAGTGTCACAGACTCTCTGCTTGGAGTTGTTTCAGGAGCTGTATCGTTGTGGTTTTTTGTTTTTTTAAAAAAAATTGTTCATTGGCTAGTGAACAAAGCTTCTGATTCCCATCAGAAGGAAGGCAGCTATAGCTATATAATTCACCCTTAGGCCAAACTTGATGTTTCTCCACTAGTGGTAGAGCTACAAGAGGAGCAAAGCTGTCTTTTCATCCTATCATACAGTCAATTATCTTGTTTGATTTTTTTGTGTTTTTCATGTTTTTTTTTTTTCTTGGCACATAGACATTTATTTCACTTTGAAGTTATTACATGAAATCTGTGGCTGTTCTGAACAGCTTATAGCTTTGCTGCTACATTTTCAACACCAGATAGAAATTTTATTTTTGTGAATTCTGACAGGTTTTACATTATTTGGCACTTATAACATTATGGGCTTTCATGAGGAAGATGAAGGAAGAGAAAGTCTTGTACAGGTAAAAAGAAAACACACACACATGGAGGTGGATCTTACTGCTCTTATGTCGTTATTTCTGATGTACCCATGCTTTCAGGCTTTCATCTTTTGCTTTTTTTTTATCTGTTTGTTGTTCTCTGATCTCCGTAACGCTTCTTCTGACAAACCTGTTTGATAAAAGCACTTTGGAAATAAATCAGGCTTGGCTGGCAGACGAGAACGAGGGAATAGGAAAGGCTGAGACGGAGGGGCGGCTCAAGAAAATGACAACAGATAGAAGGAAAAAGTCAAGCAGGAAACATAAGATGAGAGCTGAAGGAGGGGGGATAAAGCCATAGATCAGATGAACAGGAGACAGAAGACTTTTAGAAAGAGCAACAAGTGAAGGCAGAGTTTTGTCTTTTTCCTCAGTAAATGCCATTTGTGTGCTTTTTAGCAAGGCACTGGAATGTGTTCAAACATGGCCAAACTGTTCTAGGTCAAGAAATAACCCCAATGTTTGTTTTGACAATGGCTTAAAGTTGGGGTAGGCAGTTTATTTTCTGTCATCGGGCAAATATTCCAAAATAACTTTTCAGCATATTGTAATTCAGGTGGTCTGAAAAAACACTTCTGCACAAAAAACAGGGAGAGAAAGGTGCAATAGAGTCGCCTCTTTAAGCTGGCCACACACTAGAGGATTTTAGGCCCAGATTTAATGTTCGATTTGAAAGTCCTCCAGTGTGTTTCCAGCTTCAGGAGTCTCTTGTTACAGCTAGCTTGATCATCAGACTTTGCCTACCCCAGCTTTAAATGATATGTGAAGGGCGTGACTCGTGGTGATGAACAACAGAGAGAATAAACATCGCTCCCCTCAGCTCTAAAGCTTTATAGCATCTGTCAAATTATTGATACTGCATTGGTCTGCTCTTACAACTCTCATAGCATCAGTGTTTGACCACTGTAGGCTGAAAAAGGTTTTAAGCAGCCCTCTTAAAGCTACCTGACCAGCAGCAAAGAAAGACAAAATAACAGTTAACTGGTGAATTTAGTGGAGCAATGAGCAGCCAGATATTTCATCATGGAGCTCAAACTCGGCACATTCATTGGACTTCAGATGAATGTTTTGGACTTGGACAAACTGTAGCATTATGGCTCTGACCGCTTAAGTTAAACTTATAAAATAAAACGGTTTAAACCCGCCCTGTAGTCCTGCCCCAGAAAAAAATGTTTGTTGAACTTAAGTTCACATCTGTGCTGCTTAATGCAACCGTCCAAATGCTCCAGTGGAGCCGATCAGCAGCTGACAGTGGGAGACTGTGGCAGGACTCGTCAGCTCCCAGGTGTCGATGCTGTGTGTGAAACCAGATGGTGCAAGAAAACAACAAGAAAGCATCAACAGCCAGTTTTCCCTTGATATAATTTCTTTTAAAAAAGGAAGAATAGTGGAGGAAATTAAGAGGAAAAACATCATTAAAAATCCTCTGAGAGTTTCACTTTGAAGTCAGAAATCGTTTTTTTTGCAGCTGCTGGATATCTCAGTTTTGAAGGAAACCTTTTAAACACAGCCAAGGCAGAACATGATGCAACTGTTTGTGTGTGTGTGTGTGTGTGTGTGTGTGTGTGTGTGTGTGTGTTTGTATGTCCACACAAGTTAGTGACTGTTCCTTGGGTTAGAGAAATTACAGCAGCATTTATACGTATGTTTGTGTTTATGAAGGATGAAATGGAGTCACTCCAGTTGTGTGTTTCTGGAAGTGTGAGTATGTGAAAGAGAGATAAATGCAAACATAAAGAAGTGACATGATTGACCCCTCATAAACATTATAGCCAGGAGAGGGGCCGCCTTCATGCTCCATCCCTTTCTCTTTCTCTCTCTCTCTCTCTCTCTCTCTTTCACACACACACACACACACACACACACACACACACACACACACACACACACACACACACACACACACACACACACACTCACACACTCAGACACGCTCGGTTTCACACAGCTAATTAAGAACCAGTGATCACCCTGTTTTGTTCTTGCTAATGCACATTTTTATTGTTGTCCTCTTTCAAATCACATGCCTGGGCAATTTAGCAGCACTTAAACAACCGCAGAGCCCATATGTTTGATTAAAGTCCCCGTCAAATAAAACTCGTCCAGAGATCACACTCAAGCTTACAAATTACACGTTAAGCAACCTGACTCATGGTAACACCACTCTCCTTTTCATCAAAGGGCAAATATTCTACAGCAGAGAACAATGAAACAAGACCTCATGGGGTTTAGCACATCAGCTGCATGACATTACTGACGCACGTGAAAATTCTTTTTCGATATTTTGCTTACAATTTGATATCTTTGGGATTATGTGTTGTTTTTTTTTTTTCTTGCAACTATAGAAGCCAAAGCCCTCCAATGGTGAATGCAACACATTCTCACTCCAAACTCAACTCATATGGAGGCTTGCATGTGACCCTGACAGACTCCTTTTGTCTCTTAGGGATGCACAGGGCTCTCAAGTAAGTACAGTGAAAGCTCATATAGAAAGAGGTCCACCTGATGAAGTAAGAAGACTTTGAAGTTCCAAAGAGATGCAGAAGTCCGGCTAAAGAGTCCCAGTTAAAGCAAGAATCAGCGATCTTTTCCGGAACTCAACAAAGTACTTCT
This sequence comes from Naso brachycentron, assembly GCA_029874485.1. Lineage (NCBI taxonomy): Eukaryota > Metazoa > Chordata > Actinopteri > Acanthuriformes > Acanthuridae > Naso > Naso brachycentron. The sequence goes on along the minus strand of JAQFJA010000010.1, from coordinate 2,846,319 downwards.
AATGCCTAAACCTGGGGTCAGCAGCCTTTACTATCAAAAGAGCCATTTTGCCCCCCTGAAGTCTGATAACGAGCCATTCATTTGAATCAGGTGTTGGAGCAGAGACTCATCTAAAACATGCAAGTTCAAAAACACTCCTCTAGCAATGCAACAATAATAATTTTGTAAAAAAATACTGAAAATACTAATATTCATTTCCATGTTAGCTGCAGAGAGCCAAAAGAGCCGCATGAGGCTCAAGAGCCACAGGCTGCAGACCCCTACCTACTGAACTGAAACTTTTTAAGTGATAGGATACTACGTATTGCAAAACAGACACAAAAAGGCTGTTTTGAAAAGTGATGCCAAAGAATTCTGCCCAACTGAAATCTAAAAAATTGTTTACTTTTGGCAGAATTGTGAGTTTAATCAGGGATTTCAAAACTAAGAGTCTGACTGGACATTTGAGGCCAGCTTGTGGTTCTTTTCAGTGAGTGGCTAAAGGGAGGTTTGAAAAGCAGCTCATTGTGTGATAATTTCAGATACTGAAAGTGGGGATATTCCAAGAAAAACATATGCAAATATACTGTTGTATTGTTTGTCTTACTCTTCATTATAGTGCAATGTCGCATTGTGAGTTCATCATCAAAAGTCAAAGAAAAGTGTTGCAGTCTTGTTATTGCTGATGGTGGTCTTCACACAACCTGAACAAGATCCTTCATATTCTCTTTTATCACAGCTGAGTCAATATAAGGCAGACAAAGTTTGTCATTATCTGCCAAAACTGTCACAGTGTAAACCAGTTTGTGTTCTCACAGGGAACCCGGTTGCTTTCTAGAGTCATTGTTGTCTTTGAAATGTGAGCTCAGAGTTTGTATTTGACTTTAATCCAGAGTGATGTTCTCGCTTGCTTCTGGAAGTCTTCGCTGTTCATAAAGAACATTGACTGAACTTAATTGTTTATTTCTGAATAGACTGGGTTTCATTGCAGGATGAGAGCAGGATGATCAAGAGAGATGAATAGATGTTGACTCCGTTTTTTTCAGTCCATTTTAACATTGTCAGCATCAGTTAAATTCTAAAGTTCCACCTAAAGAGATTCAACATATGGATTGTTACATACCAGGATTCATCGTTTATTATTCAAAGCTCCTATGTAGGGAGTAATTTTTTCATCACTCAAAGTTTCAGCTTTGCAGGACGACCCTGAAGGCAAATTAGCACGAATGATTAATCTCGTGGATTAGGTTACAGCCTTTTATTTTTTTTTTCAGGAAACTGGTTATATATGCAGATTGTGTTTTAGTGTGAATCGTCCCTTCTGGGCCCTTCTGTCTGAGGCCCATATGTTTCGTCATCTGCTCCACTGTTGGTGTGAGATAAAAACATTAGCATATAGAATCATTAGCACTGGACTCTGTGTTTAAACTGATGTTTCAGTTTGAAGGAAATACAGTATTGCATTAATTTTATCACCTTTAATGATCTAAAGAGACAGTTTTCTCACTGTGATTCCTATTAGAGGGCACATAACCATCTGTTTCACCTACTGCTATTTTAAACAGGCTGAGACACACATTAAATCTGCACACTGAGAGATGTATGAAGCCTGATGCAGAATGGCTTGAAATTTTGATTTGGGAAATTAATGAGTGACGCCTTGAGCGAGGCTCTAATTTGACTCCAGTAGACTGCTGTTAAAATAAGTGCAGGAAGTAAAGCTAGTGTAATTTTGTCTTTAGATTAGAAGATGACATTGATGTAAAACTGTGACCAAGTACTTAAAGTGTAACTAAAGCCCCAGAGTTCTGGCTGAAGTGCCTCATTCCTGAAATTCAAAAAATGCATCTAGAATTCTCTGGTGGGCAGGCACGTGGTCTCAGCCTGAGTATGTTGTCTTGGCACTGTTGACATCATGTTTCACCTCATCAACCAATTAAAATGCAACAAAAAATTCCTTTGCAATAGCAGTGTTTCAGCCAGTAGATGACAGTCACTACACACATTTATTCAAGCAATAAGCTCGAGAAGCAGTGTGTTACAGTGATTTTACAACAGGGAGGGGCGTTCTGAGGCACGACGCGTAACCCACTGCTTCAAGGGGCTTATTGCTTTTATAAAACAATTACCCCACATATAACCCATAAAATAAACACACGAAAAAAAATCAACAGTTTATTGGTAATAATGCAACAACAAACAATTAATTGAGAAATGTTCATTCTTCTGCCAAGCAATATAGTCCAGAAACATTTATAGAATAGACGGAATGGTTGCCAAGCAACACAGATGCAAGATCGCAGTGGAAAGAAAGTAATAACATTTTTTTCATTAGGCTATTTGGGCTCGTTAATGTTGATTTGGATATTTCCATTTATAGTGCAATTGTTAAAATAGTGTTCAATTATGTTTTGACTCTTCTTTGCGGGCACAGTGGCGTGCATCTTGAGACAGGTGCGTTTTTGCACAGGTGTAACATTAGTGGTGCCACTGCCTGAGGCAAGGATATTGCTCCACGATCTCCTGTCATCATAATTTGGATGCCAGGATGACTAGAGAGAACTCTCAAGTCATGTCACAGACATAATCTGCCGTGCCTCCAGGCCAGCATTGGATAGTTTTTGCACTGTGGTGCTTCTCAGGCAGTGATTGGTGTAGATGGTGTCAGTGCTGAGATCAGAGAGATCAGTGCTGCTTTGCAAGTGTGAGGCAACATGCCCGTGAGGAAATTTACCCCCTTAGGCTCTCTGGCATACCTAACATAAGGAGAAAGAGAGAGAAAAAAAAGTATTGTGGTGAGATTTTGATGTACCGGAATATGCCTGACTATAATAATACTACTGCTACTACTAATAATAAAAATAATAATAATAAAACTACACTGTTAACTTAC
>JAQFJA010000010.1:2813850-2824004 GCA_029874485.1 Naso brachycentron | reverse complement strand
CAATAAAGCCCCCTTTCCACTAAGCGGTACGGTTCGGTTTGGTACAGACAGGATACCTAACTGGATAGGCCTAGTCTAAATAGACAATAAATAAATCTTAAAAGAAAATAAAATTAGGCTTGCGTTTTTGTAGCTATTATTTGCAGTTAACAGAATAAAAGAACATATTAACCACATTAACCCTAGTGTCCCTGTTTGGGCAAATGAAATAATAATAAATCATTTAAACACTTTCGAACCTTTTTGACCATTTCCAAAAGATGTAAAAACAACAGCAAAACAAAACAAACACTTTGCGTTGCTCACAATGCGTCACTTGGAAGTACATGTTGTTACCTTGTGGCCCTCAGCATCATGGACAGCTCTGAAATGCCAGAAAAAAATAGGACCTCTATCAGCAAATCACATTATTTTAAATCTAACAAAACAAACAGAACAGCCTGTCCTTAAGCTATACGCATGGTTTTTTTTTCTCTCACAAAAGTAAATGACCTACTTAGGCTTCTCTACAGCACTTGGCTTGCGATGGAATTTTGTTAGTTTTTAGGAATCAGGTTATGTCACTCTGTGACAGATCCTTCTTCTTAGCTCCTCCAGGGCAAACATGTCTTGCCATGTTGGACGTGCCCATCTTGTGGCTGTCGTGTTTCTATAGCTTATCACAGGAATTGCACTTGATGCAACCGGAGCTGCTGTTGTCCGCTGCACTAACAACCTCACTGAACGTGAGATTTAGCAGCATCTTCTTTTCTTTTGAGTTCTTACTCTCCTGACCGTAACTTCTCCCGCACGCTCTGAATTTTCATCTCTTCTTCCATTGTCGTCACTCTTCAGTTGATTCTCCTCACTGTTTGTGGAGGCTGCTTGGCACTTTTGTGACGTCAGGTTGCAGGTTACATCAATTACTTAACATGCATTTACATAACCTACATAATAGAGTAGAACTGCTAATTTACCAGACCATGGTGTCTGTGAATGTTCTCATTTGTCCAGGTCATAGTTATCTGGGCAATTAAATCGAAGGGACCTGGACTTAGTAACATGTCTGTGAAGACGTTTCACCTCTTATTGAAGGGGCTTCATCAGTTCATGCGTGTCTGACCAGACACTTCACAGACATGTTATAAAGTCCAGGTGCCTTCGATTTAATTGCCCAGTTACCAGACCATTGTAGAATAGCTGTCAATGCAGCATGTCCAGTCGTCAGTTTATCAGCTGCTGCAGAATGTTGAAATAGTTCAACATTTTATTTCATAATGGAGCACATTACAGAGGTGTGAAGGAGTTTGTAAAACCTGGATATATGGGGAGACATATGTGCTTTGTGTGTGTGTGTGTGTGTGTGTGTGTGTGTGTGTTGGTGTGTACCTTTGAGTGCATACTTGCAAGCACAAGCACACAATTCACATGGCAGATTAATGCTTCAGAGCGTTTTTCTCCTTTCTCAGCCTTTTTGTAGAAAGTAGTTTCAAACATGAAGTGGGGAACATACTAAGTAGCTCCGGCACGTGTAGCAGACTGTTAACACCGCTGTGTGTGTGTGTGTGTGTGTGTGTGTGTGTGTGCGTGTGTCTGAGCCTCATTAACACTTGACTGCTGGTGTGGACCCTTCATTTTCCTGCATTTAAAAGCACAAGGTGTGCTTCTCAGAGGAATCGATCCGTCCTCTTTTCATCAACGCCCCCTCAGCTCTTCATTCCCTTCTGACTTTCTGTCTCTTTCTCAACTCATATTCAGGTCGTCAGTTTTATATATCATTGGTTCGTAGTTATAGTCATGCAATGAATAACTTCCCTCCCAGCAGTGTTCATAGTAACACCTGGTACACTGGCTGACAAACATTTCAATGTGATAGCACATTAAAAATACTTTACCAGTTTTAAATGTAAAGGTCAGTAAACTTGTCACTGCATTTTCTCTCGTGTCTCTGGAGGAGTTTTTTCCAAGTCTGAGTAAATGATCCTAACGATGTGTTCCTGGTTAACTCAGGGCTGGAGAATAAAGATGTATAAAATGCTGGTGTGTGTGCATGGGGGGGCAGGGTTACTAAGGTCTGACTCATATTAGGAGATGGAAATGAGGGTATTCCAGTTTTTGTTGCTTTGTCTTGCCTTGCCTGCTGTGAGTCACCAGACCTCATGGAACTGCAGCTACTCATTTTGCAGGAGCGCCTCTTTAAACAAGAGCACATAAATGTTTTGTCCAGCTACCAGTGACTGTACAAAGCCTGAACTCATTGGAAGGCTGTGTAGTTCCATAGTGACACCTAGAAAATACAGCCTGTCAGATATACAGCAGATTTCATTATGTGCTCACAGGCTGAAATTGTCTGAATTAATCATCAATGGAACTCCCTCCTTGTGCTCATGTGTTCAAAAAAAAAACATTTTGAAGACTATACAAAATACTCAAGGCAATGTGGCCGCATCGTCTGCTCCAGTCTGTGTGTCTTCTGTCTTTCTCAGTTGGTTTGTGGCAACAATCACCTGACATTTCCGCACACCAACACAACAAAAGTGAACACACCAGTAAATGTAACCACACGCTAACACTGCACCGAGTAAAAAAAAAGAATTGATGAGAGAGGACAGAGGTAGACACTTTATTCAGACCAGCTGGACGTACTGCTTATTTCTGGTGTGTGTGTTCCACAAATCATCATATTTCTCTTTATTTACTGAATCAACTAACGTTAAAACTATTTCTTTTACAGAAAGTCGACACTTTCCCCCCAGAATCCACTTTGTTTGAAGCATCCGACAACATCCAATCAAGTTAAAGAACAAACCGTGAATAAGTGGGTTACGTTGGGTCACCTTTTTATTTTAAGATGTAAATGACAATTTTTAAAAGCTCTCATGTTTTGTGTAAATTGAATAGTTTAGAAGAGTGCTAATGACTTGATAAGGACTCGAAATTCAGAGTTTAGTGGTTTGGACTTGAATCGAGACTTGGCTGTCTTAACTTTGGACTTAACTCGGGACTTGAGAGCAAAGACTTGAATCTTACTTGTGACTTGCGAAACAGTGACTTTGTCTCGTCTCTGTTGTTCAGAGAGCAGATGTTGGTATTAAAAGAGCGATGAGAGCAAACCGTGCCTTCACAGGGTCTGACTACATACCTGTTGTGTTTGAGTTCAGAACATCCTCGAGGCTGTTATGACTCTAACAAAACGGGTTTAGTCTGAAATGTTTTCTTCAATGAGGAAAAATAAAAGGCATCATGGGGCGTCATGAGTTGGCATCAGTAAACTGTAGTGCACCAGGTTCTTGTTTTTTTTGAAAATGATGAGTCGATAGTGAGTCTCAGTCGATATGCATATCTGACGGCACATCAGATTGTGTTTATGAAGGTCCTGCGTATAATAATTTTCTGTCATTGTGTCTCTCTTTCAGTGAACAGAGCATCTGCCAGGCACGAGCCGCTGTCATGGTGTATGATGACGCCAATAAGAAATGGGTCCCAGCAGGTGGTTCCACGGGCTTCAGCAGAGTCCACATTTACCACCATACGGGCAACAATGCCTTCCGTGTAGTGGGGCGCAAGATCCAAGATCATCAGGTCAGTGGACCAAAGCAGCTGGGGACGACCAAAGAAAATCTTGGAAGTTGTACCTGCTCTTCGACCGGTTGACTGGTAGATGGAAATGATTAATTTAGCCGGCACAGTTCACTGAGTGCATTCTACCTGGTAGCCTAAACAGGTGCTAATCGGAGTTGCATAACATTGCCAGACCAATGAATTTCTTCATATGATGCTTTATTGTCACATTTGGGGCATGTCTATCATGTCAGTTTACTGAAAGCAGCAGCTCATGACACAAACACATACAGCAGCAAAAATCACTGGGAAAGGGCCTTTGTGTAACAGCAAAACTGATGTTGGCACTGCAGCGTAAACTACAAAACTCGTCACTTACCCCAAAGAAAGACTTCTATGCATCAGGTGATATGCTGTTTTGCAAATTCTGTCAACATGCCGTCGATTGGAAACATGTTGATGTGTGCAAAGACCATGTGATCTAAAGCCCATGTGAAAAACAAGGAAAAACACTGCTGCTGCTAACGCTAGCCGGGCCGCCACGCCCCTCAGACGACCAAATTAAAATGGAATAAACGGAATTTGGGGGAAAGATTTCATAGGGCCCTACTACAGTACCACTCCCTCTTGGCTGTCTCACATGTTGCACATCAGTTCAACACCACCACATTAGCTGCACTGCTCACACCAATTTCATTGAGATTACTTATAAGATAACAGAAAAGCAACATGAAAAAAAGCAACTACTGTCCTGGTAATCCAGACCCATAATTCACTTTGCCAATAAATTCTCTTTATGATAAGGGTACACAGCGGTTTCCAGCAGGCCAAAAACAGGCTGGGCCAATCACAACCGTTTATCTCATATTGGGCGAGCTTCGTACGATGACTCATTGAGGAGTGCCGAAGAGCCGGCAGCTCCGGTCTGTGCGCGTGGTAGCTGACATGAACCGTCGTTCAGGCAGCTAGACGAGTGGTGTGGCTAGTACGACATTCACGTGGATGTTGTGATATTGTGTTGTGATATTAGCTATTTATGTCAGTTTAAGTGCTTTTTTCTGTGTTTTTTAATGTGTTGTGTTGTACTGTGTGAGTACGACCTGCGTGCGTGGTCGACAGCACATGCAACGGTGAAAAGTCTCCTGCTAACGGCTCCTGCTCTTCCCTACATGTCTACTTGCCAGGTCATCAAGATTTTTATCCATCTTGTCGGACATAAAGTACGACCAAAATAACCATGTTTGCTGCACTATATCAGTTGTGGAGGTTGTAGACGGGTCAAGAAAACTTCACGACATCATGTTTGAGTTCATAAAATCATCCAGAGCCTGTTTAGTTATGTCACAAAGCTCATTGTCAGCCACAGTTAATGTTGGCTTGTAGCGTCAGGAGGAAGGGGGGTTTGCCATTTTCTGTCATTAACTACGGCCGATTACATCGTTGTTTTTGCCGAGTATCGGTTGTGGAAGTCCCAGAAACATTGAAAAACTTGGAACTGTCATTGATGATGGGAGAATCTCAGCACTGATTGGTTGTCATGATACAGCATCACGCGAATTCGTCTGAAAAGTTCAATATTTTCAATTTTGAGTGATGAAGGCGATGAAGGTGGACACCACATCACATGAATTATGTGATTTTGCGTCGCCTGAAGTGACATTGTGTCTTATTGCATCCTTACATTGACTTTGTATGTAATCTTGTGGCGTTCATCGCTTTCTGTCTGAACGCAGCTTTAAGGTGTGGTATAAAAATTGCTGCACACTAAAGAGTTCATAAAAACGGTTAGATCTGTTACCAAATATGGTACATCTAAATATTTAGTTTAAGTTACCTGATGATGCCAACGCACGTCTCCCGGAGTACTGCATCAGATACGACTCTGTGGGCTCAGTGCTCTCAGGGTTGACTAAAGGTGTGTAAATAATTGATGATGACCTCAAAGGTTGCTAAATCTAAAATGCAAGTCATAGAGCTGAGATCCAAAGTTGCCAGCAGGTTTGACGGACCAGAAGCCAAACAAAAACCTCAAAGGTCAGTCTCTTTATAAAATGAATCTTTGTGTATTTCTATATCGTCTCTTGCAAAAGGCTTTTTATCAGCCAGTTGAGTGTTTGTTTTGTTGCTGTCTGCTTGTTAAAGGACACAGACTGTGTTTCCTCACACTTTATACTGGGACTTTGCCACTGTGGAGAAAAAAAACATTTTGGAAGGGGAACTGATATGGAAATGAAAAACAACTGAGCCAGATAGACACAGGCACACACACACACACACACACACACACACACATATACACGCAGAAGTTGACCTTTTGATGAACCAGTTTTGTCCTTGACTCCTCCAGCTCTTCCAAATCCAGTGCATCTTAAATCTTCCTGCTAAGCTGTAATTCCTAAGTACACACAAGCAACATACATGAAAGCATGAACAAAAACACGTTGACTTAAACGCAGCAGAACCTGACAGTCGGAGGAAAGAGAAGCAGGAAGAAGAGAAAGAAGCTCAGAGCAGCTCACAGTCTGACTGCAGGTTTAATCCTTACTTTATGCAGAAGCAAGAGCGTGTGTGCGTGTGTGTGTGTGTGTGTGTGTGCGTGTGTGCGTGTGTGAAGACAGTATTAGCCTACTAATTTTAAACCAAATACAGCAGAAAAATTAAAGTTTTTGGATCATCAGTAAACCTGCTAAAAGTTTTTCCTATTGTCAGTTTGTCAGTAGACAAGTTTTCGTTTCTGTTTTTAGCATCCAGCGGCTCTTCAGGTCGCTCTGTTGCTTTGTCAGTCGCTTTGTCAGTTGGTCCACAAAAATTGACAAACTAAACTACCACACTTGCTTTAAAGACTAATTAAAACTAAACTGAAATTGAAATGTACCTCCTTGCTATCCACTCTGTGCCTTGTGGCACTTGTGGTCTTACGCCTCCACTTTTCCCTGTCAGCTGCTGTAGTCCACACTGCAGTCCACGATTTCTTGGAGGAAAACAGTTGAACTCCTCCAGGTAGTCTTTGATCTGAAATTCTAAAATGAAACTGAAACTGACAGCTAAAAGTCAAAATCAAATAAAAATAAAAACGAATGAAAAATCCCAAACTATTATAACCTTGATCTGAACCTCCTCAACTCGAGGAGATTCTCTCCCTTAAGCCTGATCTATGCTTCTGTGTTAAAGCAACAGCGTACTTACGGCTTTAACCCTAAAGTTGTAGTAAACTGATTTATTTTTTATTTTTAAGTTGAAGTAGAAATTTCAAAGCGCTAAAACATAGAACTAAAGACTTGAAAACAGGCAACTGAACATAAGCCACGCTGCAGTAAATGCTTTTGTATTTTTTGTCCCATAAAACTGCTTTCTGTCATTAAGGCACTGGTATTAAAGTCAAGGTATCCATAAGGATATTGAATATTCTTAAATGATACCCAGTAGGGCTGTGCAGTAAATCAATTTTAAGGCTTTGGTGTTGACAAGCATTCTGGTGCAATACTTATTCTTAAGAAATTACCAATTTTTCTGAAACCCCTTTTTAATTAAAGCTAAAAGTCCACATTTGAACCACATCTTGATTGCAGTCAAACCATTTGGGCGGTGTAACTATGGAAATTTACCAAAACTGTGTCACTTGCTAAATACTTGAGGACCTAAATTTATATATTCTACCTTGATGCAAGAGCAACAGACAGAAAAAACATAATCTGTCCTGCTACTGTTGGCTTTTTGAACAGTATTATGTACTTTTGTGTCTTTTTTTTTTTTGCATTACTTTGCGTGCAGGTCGTTGTGTGTTGTTGATTGTTATTGTGTCTTGTTTGCTGTGCAACAAATTGCCCCTTGGAGATAAAACGATTACATTAACCTTGACTTTAGCCCTTAGAATTGTAATGTTGTTATGATCCTGGCACTCCTAAAATCATGATGCAGAACGAACAGGATGTGAAAACACCAGTCAAACTGTGATCTGATCAATGTGTTGGCTGTGGGTTTTGGCTTCAGGCTGTTTTTCAGTTTATGGCGCACTGCTGTCATAAGAAGCACATTTCCTCTATTTGTTTAATTCACTGCCACCTACAATGAGCCGTTCAAGCTACACCTGCCAGTTGCCTCTCACATTTATTGGCTGTGTGTTGCATTACCCAGTTTTAACAAAAAAGGATTATAATGAAAATGCCTTCCTGCATACTAGAGAAACATTGTAATAAACACAGAAATTGACACTAGATTATTTCTTGCTGCATTAAAATAAATTTTGCCGACACCAGTGCTTGACCTTGTTTTGCATAAACAAGCAGATTGGTTACAGGCTTTAGTGCTGCCACTGCTGTTTATGAGCCAAAGCAATATTGTGCTCTCAGGAGGAATTATTAGCTTTTGGAAGGTTTATCTCAGTACAGTTTCAGCACAGAGTTCGTGACCCGTGGCCCCGTTAGATAAGCTTTTTCCATGGGGTCCCCGAAGGGGAACATTTTGGATTCAGTCTCATATTAGTTTGGACATGAGACCACACAAGTAAAATTAAATTATAATACATATCTTATAAGGGTGTTTCAGCTATCAGATCAAAAGTCACTGTGTGTGTGTGTGTGTGTGTGTGTGATCTCTGATCTGAACTAATAACTCAGATCAAAGCAGCTTGAGGCTTGGACGTGTGCCCAGGACACTAAAAGTCCCTGATGTTAACATTAAAAGCACCTTAGAGTCAGAGTGGATCATAAAATGTCTTTACGAGCAGGTAAAAATGTCCTCTTACCACATAATGGCTACAAAGTCCCAGTGTTGTCACTTTGTGTTTACAGAGACTGGGGCTTTAGTGGGACGAGATCAGAGAGTGTGAGAGTTGGTTTTGAATTATCTTAGTGATTTTGTCCGCTCGGCAGCGGGTGGACAGACGTAGTGTCATGAAAGAGAGAGGGACTGAAGGCCACAAAACTGTAACTCCTGATTTTATGTCTGTATTTGTGCCTCTAAGCCATTAAAGGGATATTCCAGCATTCCTATTTCTACTGATACAGACCATTTTCATCTCATTTGATGCAGTACGGAGTTTGGACAGCTCACCATTTAGCCATGGATGCTAATGCAAGTCAATGACACCAGTAGCATTCTCTACCAAACTCCGATTAAACACTCCACAGGTCACCCAAAGCAAGTTGAATATGACAAGAGTCTAATGAGGCGAATTCGTGTGTTTGTGGATAATTTTAAAAATCACACTACAGGTGAATTTCTTTAATTTGTGGCTCTGATTAGCTTGAACAGCGGCAGGAAACTGCTGAACTATTTACTTCCTGTTGCTACTAAGCTACAAATTCAAGAAATTCCGTCGTAGTTTGACCTCTAAAATTATTTACACTTTTGTCAGATTTGACTTGCTTTGGGTGCACCGTGGAGTGGTTAATCAGAGTTTGGCAGAAAATGCTACCAGGTCCATATGACTTGCACTAGCAGCATTTGCAGCTAAGTGGTGAATGCTAATGCTAGTGGGAATATGCCTTTAATATCAGGTTAGCTTTGAAATGTGCTGTCACCTTAAAGTTTTCCACACTAAAGACTGTTTTCTGTCAGGTTTAGCCCCTCACACATCAGACACATAGCTATAAAGTCGACAGCATTCTGTTCTTGGTGGCTGCTTGAAAAAAAGACATTATTGAACAGCAACTGATTGGATAACTGTAAAATCCATGACCTCATTAATCATGACTAATCTTCAGGACATCTCTTCTCTTTGTCCCCATCCCCACTCACTCGTCATGGACGCATCCAGGTGGTGATAAACTGTGCCATTCCCAAAGGGCTGAAGTACAACCAGGCCACACAGACCTTCCACCAGTGGCGTGACGCCCGGCAGGTCTATGGCCTCAACTTCGGCAGCAAAGAGGATGCCAATGTTTTTGCCAGTGCCATGATGCACGCCCTGGAGGTGCTCAACTCCCAGGACACAGGTAGTTGTTCTTGTTCTTTCCACTGTGTGTGTTTGTGTGTGTGAAAGATTTTGGGTGACATTCTTACATTGATTAGACACTAAAGTGCAAGTAGGAGGAGAAAGAACATGCAGAAAAAATCCAAGTTGTAAATGAACTGGGGATGTTGCAGTTTTGTGGTATGCAGGAAATGCACTTGGTACAGCAGCTCAACAGTCAGAAGCAGATGGCAAAAACATGCGTATGCAACCAGATAAAAGCAATAAGTGTCAGGAGTTCAATTCAGTTTAAACAGCTATGACCATTTGGCCATTTGGTACCAGGGACATGGTTCATTTTTGACTTTCTGCTTGGCAGTATATTTAGAATATCCAGCTATGGTCCTACAGATGTGATGTGTGTGTCTTGTTTTCCACTTCTGCAGTCCAACTCATATTGATAGAGACCATCCTCAGCTTGTTTGATGCAGTACGGAGTTTGGCCTGCTCACCATTTAGCCACAGATGCTAATCCAAGTCAATGACACCATTAGCATTCTCCACCAAACTCCAATTAAACACTCCACAGTAGTGTTGTCACAATGCCAAAATGTTTGTCTCGATATCGGTGGTACCAATATAAATTTTGATCCCTTTCTATACTTTTCCAAGAAAAGTAAAAACACTCTTTAATCTCATTATTGTTATTTTTTTGGGGGGG
>JAQFJA010000010.1:2646743-2663399 GCA_029874485.1 Naso brachycentron | reverse complement strand
TGAATCCACCCTTACAGTAGGATCAGGGAAATCCTGATATTTAGCATCAAACCAACTCTAATTTCCACCTTGGAGCTTTGAAAGACCCAAAATTGACATTTGATCTGGATTCTGGGTAGGACTGGATTACCAAATCTGGATCAAAATTTTGTAGGATTAGATCACATATTCTGTTTTGAAATACCCAATTTTAAGATTTAATCCTATCCGGAGCATTCTGATCTGGATTAGACGTTTTGAAATACTGGGCCCTGATGACTCAAACAGCACCTCAAGCATGTTAATCTGCCTAAGACCCTGAACAAAGATCTTGGTGGAGACAGTTTGGTTAGGCTGAATAACTTAAGGAAGTACAAACACTATAGTATGTAAAATGTTAATCTGGCTCCCAGGCTACCTGCAGGCTGCCCTGCCATGTGGTGGGGGTCGCTGGGATGTATGCAGGCAAAAAGGAGCACCCACAGACAGTATTTAGAGCTAAAATGTTATTTGGATACATGTAAACAAAATTCAAGTGAACTATGTTTTTATCTACAGTTCATATTCTCCTGAAAATATGTTAGAAAACATACAGCAGTAGAGGATAAAGTAGGTTGTACAGAAGTAAAGATTAGGGCCCAACCCATATGTCATTTGGTGATATTATTGGCAGATATTGGCCAATCGTATATATATATCGGTATCAGCATTTTTCTCCAATGTGAGCAGGAGTTACATAGTTTGTCCAGCAGAGGGCAGTCTGTTATTTAATAAATAATAATTGAAGCGTTTATTGTTCAATGCACTGGTGTTTGGAATACAGTTTGTTAAAATGTAAAATGTTAAAATGATACAGCAGGTATATATTATACCTGCTGTATCTGGTTATTAATTATTGATTTATTACTACGGACTACAGCTTTTGGATTATGGACCTTGGATTTATTTGGAAATTATTTTGGGTTTGACCCCTGCCTGGACTGTAACACTGATTTTGGTAAACCCCCTTCTGCCGCTAGCTGCTGCCCGCCCCCACAATACAACCATGCCCGGTACCTGTTCGTGGTGGTGCTGCTCTGTCGCAGGCTGCAATGGCTGGGAAGGTCTCAACGAACGGGAACAGGGAATACCTCAAGGTGTCGGAACAAGAACTTTACTGTGGATAGCTTTACTAACTAAATGCCAGTAAAAATTGGCTTTGCCAAACGGCTTTTATTGGACAAAGATGCCATCCCTACTCTCTCTTCTGGAGGAGAAAGTGTGAGTAAAAAACATGTAAATACAGCTGTTAGGGTAGAGTGCAGGCTGTTGTTGTGGGTGTCCATTTTTATAGTTTGTTTGCTAGCTGTTGGTGTCAAAAATTACCACAGGAAGGGAGGGGTTGGGGTGATGGGGGGTATCAAGAACAGACGTCACTGCTTTTGTTCACGGATGAGTGGGCGCTTCTTTTGAATAGGAGCGGTAATGAAAGAGGGTGAAGTTGCCCTTTAAGAGCATTTTTTAGCAATGACCTTTAAGATATATAACAACAAAATATCTCAACACTCTTGTTGCTTTTTAGACTGTCATGTGAATCAAACATCTCTTGCAGGCCAGTGCAATATTCAGTTGTATTAGTTACATTGTACAAGATCTACTTGTACTGAAACAATAACTTAGTACTATAACTGTGTGCACAAGGTTTAAAAATAGACTCAGACATTGCAGCATTACCCTTCAATAGTCCCCTGGCCAGCTGGCTTATGTAACAACTCTGCTCAGAGCTCCCTGTCAACCTCTTCATGAGAAGGTTAAACACTGCAGTCACAGGACACTTAAAAATGTCCACATCCTCACTGATCCTTTATCACGATGATAAGAGAATGTATAGTTTTGAGCTTTTATCAATCTAAATCAGTCCACAGTTACACCTTACCGATTTTAACTCTTCCTCGTTCAGGACCTTCCCCCATCACCAGGATGTTAGCTGGTTTCTGGAGGACACAGAGAAGTATTAGGTAATGGGTGTAATACAAACAAGTTATTACTTACTTTAATGCATAAGTGTTATACTTCTGGTACAACAGTCACATGGAAAAAAATTTCAAGACATACATTAAATTTTGTCTGTGATTGTCTCCAGTCTCCCTGACACACCATCTCACAAGCATGTAAGTCCGCCATTTTGTGAGAGAGCACTGAAAACTGTCAGGAAATCCTGTGACAGCTCACAGTGATGGGGTCAAATACACTCAAGCACCTGGCTGCGTACATCTGGTTTTGCTGTAGGAATTTGTAACAAACAAAAATGAGTTTGTACAATAGAGGGTGAGTTTGCTACTACCTGACTGAAAAGGAGGCGGTAGCTTTTAAAAAGGGTCCGCTAAATTACAGCTCCGTGTGTTCTGGTTAAGAAGTTCATCAAAAAGTTTAAAGCTGCAGCATTTTCTTTTCTTTGTTTCTTCCGTCAATCTTTTTTTGAAACCCAGACATTCTGGTTTATGTTTGTTGTCTCACTGTTGACCAGTCACTTTTTAATGGACTTAAGGCTGATTTATACTTGTATGAAGGTTCTACACAGAGCCTGACGTAGCCTACGTAAGAGGCCAACACCGTTATGAGCATTTATATATGTAAAGCACTGCAGCCAGAGTTTCTTCTCTGCCCTTCAGTTGCCTAGTGGGAAGCTACTGAGGCAGAGTCACAGCTTTTTGGTGTGCGTCGCTCCAACTTGTAGTTACGTTTCTACAGAGGTGAACTTCAGGCACAAGTCAGGGTTTAGGTTGTATACAGTAAAACAGTGTATGTGGAGAACAAAGGTGACTGTAATCATTGGCCAAAATATAATCAGCTATCCTTTGACAACAATCAAGCTTTCTTATTAACCCATTTGATCAGGTCTCTGCATTTGTATCTCTTTATTAAGATGATCTTAAATCTTAAATGTTGTCTTTGCATCTCAAGGTGCTTATCAGACTGTCAATGATCACAGGAACTAAGAGGAGTCTTGGCTCAGGTGTCTGTCATCTATTATGCAGATTAGACATTGGTCAGCTGATAAATTCGGACGAAATGGGCATATTACAAATATATTTGTATCAGTGTATTTGTTGTCTGCTATAAAACTTTTTCTTTTCAAAGATACTTTTCAGTCTTTTGGGGCCTTTATTGGAAGGACAGCTGAAAGACTGGACAGGAAATGAGGGACAGAGAGAGAGGAAATGACATGCAGCAAAGGGTCACCAGGTAGAATCTAACTCAGGGCAGCTGCAGTGAGGACACAGCCTCCGTACAAGGGTGCAAGCTCTACCAACTTAGCTACCAGAGCGCCCCGTTACTATAAAACTTTTTTTTGAGAACAAAATGCAGGAAAAGTTGCTTGGGATCAAGTAAAATGATTAAATCCCATTTACGTTAACTGTTTTAGGACACTGATGTAATTTTAGACAAAGGATGAGTCTAAAACTCTGAATAGACACTCAGGGAAACTGATGGATGATAATTTATTGTGGGTTTGCCACTAACTGCATCACCTTTGAAGTCAATTCAATTTTACATCACACATGGTCTTTTGATACCTTTTCATAATACAAAATATTGCTGAATAACAACACAGGTGTTGTTGCTGCATTGTGTTGTGTACAGTTTTTTGTAGTTATTTGTGTTTTTATTATGAAAAAAATGAGCAGCATGAGGAAGTGTGGTTAAGACCTTCACCAAGGGGCTCATAGATTGCTCAATATGGACACACACACACACAAAAGTCCTGACAGAGTTTTCAAATTACTGTTCCACACATATGAGCAGTTTACTTCACACATATCATCATCTGATATAAGTAGTGGGTTTGTAAATCACTAAATGACCCAAGGATATCAAACAAGCAGGCATACTGCTGCAAGTTTAATAAGTGGAAAAATGTCTCAAGGCTTACAGATGCTCTCTCAAGCAGCAGGATGCAGTATCTGCTTGTCGTCAAACAGTCTGTCTTTTCTTCCTGGGTGTCTGCGTGAATGTAAACCCTCTGGCTCTGACGACTCAGATCGCCCTGGCAAACATGTCTTGTTGCCATAGAGACAGTGCTAATAATGAGGTCCATTATCCACGCCCACGACACAACATGTCGCGATCGCCAAACACAAAGAAAAATGTCTCTTTAAAGTCCAGAGGAGCTGAAGCTTACAAGCTCCACTTTAAAATTCCAAACAGGCATTAGCATGCAACATTTGATAGTTGAGGTGTTTAAAAAACAAAAATAGAAAGTGAAACCATGGCTTTACCCAGAGAAGGCAGAGGCCTTATACAACAGAGCAGACAGAGAGATTAACAGGCTGTTCCTATGCCAGAAGGTCACAGGCAACAGAACCACTAACAAACAAGAGTGTCAACTTAATGAACTCTTACCAGTGACTTATTAAGGGTTTTATATATATAAGACATTCATTGCCACTAGATATCAGACCAAAGCACCAGCATCTCAGAGCAGCACGAATATGTGCATTGCTAGTACATTGAAGTGAGGCAGTGCTCATCAAACACAGCTCACACTTGCATGCCTCAACATGCACAGCCGGCAAGGCTGCCAAAACTAACGGGCCTTTACCAAACACATGTCCAAATTGGAGTACAGTTTGGAGTTTAGTGCAGTAAAAGGAAGAAAGGAGTATGAACAAGGACTAAGAATACAATCTAGAGGACCTTATCATATACTGCACGAGTACTAGCAGTTAAATTATATGTCTCATTATTTAATATTGGTGTGGATCATTATAATAAAATGATGCTGCAGGATTATGGAAGCACTCTGACACCTTTTTAGAGATTTTTGGGGAACCTAAAGGCATTTCTATAAGCCCATCTTGATTTTGTTTTTCATTTACAATAGGCCATGGCCTCTGCAATAACTAAAAGATGAGTCATTTGTATTTTATCTCCACAGGGGTCTTTTGATTTTGATTTTCCATGACTAGAGCTTGGTCCTGTCTTGTCTTGTATTGTGTTTTGCTTATTGTTGTTGTTATTGTGGAGGAGGTTAGATGTTTTTATGATTATAAACTGCCTTGTCTACAGCATTGTGTTATGTGGACCTCAGGAAGAATAGCTGCTGCTCCAGCTCCAGCTAATGGGGATCCGAATAAATGAAATTAAATGGAAGACTTGAACCAACAGAAAGTAAGTACGAGTAGATTAAGTGGTCACAGCAACTTAAAAAAGAACATGTTTTGAAATAGAGAAACATCTATCTGGTCATTTAAGTCAGTGTCAAGAAACGGAGACAGTGTAACATGTCTTGATGTCATGTAGGGAATATGAAAAGAAAACAAGGATAATGATTACAAGTCTACAGAGGAAGACTGGAGGCTAGGATTTAAGATCTGCTTGAGTATGAGTGCTTGAGAAAAGATGGATATTTAAATTTTTGAAAGCAACTGAACCAAAAACAAAACCATTACAGAATAGTTTAACAGTAAACATTCAGAACCAGAAGGAGGTGGTGATGCAGCTTCAGCTGCCGTTTAGCTTAAGACGACATGCTTGCCAGGCTTGGATGGTTTGATGTGGCACATCAGTTCAGAACAAAAGTGATTTGCATTTACATTAAGATAGGGCTGCCCCTCATGAAGATTTGTCTTTCAGTGACGTTGGGCTTGTCTTGAGTTGATCGTTATTTTTGCTGCAAGATGTTTTTTTCATCACACAGTGCAACAGGTAAAAGAAGTGGTTTATCTGTAGGACTTGAGCTTTTCAAAGAGGCCCATAAGAGCCTCTTTTTCGCAGTTCTTTATGTAAAATCTAATTGTGGCTGCGCTGAAGGTTGCTTTTTCTACCTTCTCTGTTCAAATTATTGTACATTGCCCTTTCTGCTTTGCCAGTTTACTTGTTTTTCTGCTCAGCTGCTGGATGGTTTTGTGTAACATGTTGTCACTCTTACAATGGTAGGGCTGACACCAGGCTGGTATCAACCATTTTCAGTAAATAGCTGGATTCATGCACAGCGATTGTAATAGACAATTATTGTTCCTCTGCCTGCAGCATTTGCAGTTACTATAATCTACAACACATCAACTGTACCCGAACCCAGTTCAAAATTTCTCACACAATCTAGGGTTAGCTCTGCTAAAAATATGTACACCCACGCCATCTCTGAAGCCTAGATGTATGAGCCTGTTAAATGTTAGGTACAAGTTTCCAGGATGGTGCGTGACTGCAACAGTGATGATGGTCCAAGAAAGCAAAGGGTGGTGTGACGACAAGATGATAAAGGCAGGTGGGGCTGTGCCTGTTTTGTAATCCACAACCTTCTTTACTGTCTTAAGAGATTTAAAGTTGTTCTGACAACACCAGGTCAGCACATGAGCAATTCATCCACCAGAGGGCAGACTCATCCCCATCAGAGCTGGGCCCAATGAGAGTGTTGTTGACTAAGGAGCAACACGGGGTGATGGAGGCGGGTGGGGCTGTGCTCTTTCTGATTTCCACAACCATCTACAGTCTTTCCAAAACTAGGGACTCCAGGTTGTTCTGTATGTACTGGTTCACCAAACTGTCAATCTCCCACCTGTAGGGGGACTCATCCCCAGCAGAGATTACCCAAATGAAGGTGGTGTCATCTGCAAACGTAAAAGCTTGACTGATTTGTGTCATTGTTTTTGGTAGTCTGGAGCAAGTAAAGATGGAGTGACAAACAGCTTCAGCTTCTCAAAATAACAGCATCAGCAACATATTACATAATCAGGGTCATCGTCTCTGGTAATAATGAAAGACAAGAACCTGTAGTTTGTTAACTACAGGTTTTAACATACTGACGAATCTTTGGAAAGCAATAGTGTTGCTAAATTCCATACATGTATAATGGTTAAAGGCTAACACGACCAATAATCCACAGTATTTGCCCCTTCCAAGTCAGTCATGATAGCAGCAGCATCTGAATCTGTCGCTACTATATGGAACAACCAGGCATACAGTAGTGTTCATATAGGAAGTTTAGATTTGTCTGGATTTTCTGCAACATATTCAGTCCTGACCCCCCGCCACCCAACAGAGATTGTTGGTACAGTTCTCTGAGATGCCTTTTGCTGTCATCTGCAGAGCTGCTAAGTCAGCATCTTGGCTCAGCTAGCCATGCAGGACAGTGGGCTTCACACTAGCTAGAGGCTGTTACATAACCCTTGCAGGGGCATGAGGGTGACGAAGTGGGTGGGACAGGGAGAAAGGAGAGGAGGAGTGGCACGACAACTGGGGGATGGGAGCTATGCAGTGGTGCAATGCAAAGCACATGTCTCTTGTGGTGCAGAGACACAGGCCATGCACACAACGGCAAAAAAACATGCAGTTATATAACAGCAGAAATACCATGAAAGATGTGCTGGTAGGAGCACCTCTCCAACGGCTATACAGTTAACAGTTCACCACACGTCTGTCTCGATGCTCAAGCTCAGTGCTGATAGACTTTGAAAGAAATAAGTGGCTGTGGGGATTTTCCACAAAGCAGAAACATGTTTACCATGAACTGTATTTTGATTGGTTATTATTCAACACAACAGAAAGAACTGACAAAGAGCCAAGCACCTGCATAAAGATGATAATCTGATCAGTAACAAGAACCCAAAAGAACCTGTTGCAGAGGGAAGGAAACAGGCAGCTCTTTGGCCACAATAGCAGGAAACCCTGGCAATGAGAGCAAAATAACAACACTAACTGCAATTTATCTGTGTAGGGTCACAGAGAGTGTGACAATGGAGAACTTCATCCGGCTGCAGTGAAAATGGTTACGAGGAGCTGAAAGTGTTGGGGCACAGATAAGACTGCTGTGACCTTCAGGGAGCAAAACAACTACAGAGCTCCTGTGGGAGAATTGCGGGAGCTGGTGCACAGGAAGGGGGGCTTCACTCTTTTAAATATAGTCACAAAAAAAGAAAAAAGAAAAAAACTTTCAATAAAGTCTTGCATTTTTCCTCATTCTCACAAAGATCATGACACAATCATTGCATGTCACATCTGTATTTCATGTTGGACCCAGTTTAAACAGATAATGCTGTTGGAGCCAAAAGGTGACAGTTTTGGAGTTTTTCGGCAGATTTTCTTAGATGTGACTAAAGTCTGTGCTAAAGCTAGTAGATGAAAACATTTTGTGCTACAGTGCAGCCAATGTGAAATATTATCTTGGAGGCGTAAAGTCGTTTGTGAAACTTGTTTAAGATTAACTAAAATTGTCTGACCCCAAACATTTAATGGTACCAGATTATAGACATGACTTGCTTGACTCACCATTTAGAAGTGACAGAATCCCTCAAAGCAGATTTTTAGCACATTTTTAATCAAGACGTATGAACATTTGATGCACAAATCTTGAGCAAGAGGTTCTTACCTAAATTTGTTTGTACTCTGCAAACAAATTTAGAACTTCCTCAGACCATGAGTACGAACAAATGCAAAGGCTGGGCTGTCTCAGAAAATGTTACTAAAATGCTCTAATCATGCGCAACCAAATGGAGCTTGCCCACCTTTCTCTCCAGGTAAAAATATCTAACCCGCATAAACCTGAAGAAATTCATGCAGATTTTATTAAGTGTTTAAAGACTGAATCGTTACTAAAGCATATGTCATCATGCAAGAAAGGCAAAAGCAGATGAATTATGGTTAATGTTCAGACATTTCACTACCGTACGTGTATACGTAGTTGTGACAAGTAAATTCCTTTTAAAACCTCTTCAAGTTGTCACGTTGGCTTTTAAGGATTGATTATTTCATAAGAATGTTAGCTCATGCATTGAACAACATGCAAGAAAACATTACACCTTAAAAGATGCATCTGAGCAGCACAGTGCGTGAAAAGATTTTTTTTTTTCACCAGTAACATTAAACAGCTAAAAAGGTAAAAGCTCTTTTAATTAATTAATCAATTAGTTTTTGGACAAGTGTTTGCTAAACGACTAATGTAATGATGTCTGCGTGCATGCATTGTGGGCACCTCTTTAATTAACCTGCACCACTGACTTTAATAGACAACAATATTTAAAACCATCTGTTGCATTAACCAAAAGTAGCCAATTAAATAACTATGAACTTGAAGCCTCTCATTCTTATCAAAGATTTCATAAATAAAATCTTTACCTATAGACTTCAGCATCGCCTGGTCCTACAGTTTTAATTGTTAAATTATTTCATTGTTGCAATCGGCAATTCTAGATAAAAAGTTTTGTTTAAATTGCAATTTTCATTTGAATATATTGTTGCCCTGATAAAATTGTGCTCATTAATTACAAAAGACACAGCCAACAAGGCATCTCAACATTTATAAAAATAAGTTACCTGCAGCGCAAGCTCCTTTTCCTTTCTCTTCTTCTTTTTTTTTTTCCTTTTAACATTGTCACTCCCCAGGAAACACTTTGGAAAAATGTGCCCTTCTGGCTTTCACCTCATTTGACACATTTCTGTCAGTTTCTGCTGTTGTGAAATCCTTTTGTTTTTTCTACCTTTTGGGATATCTTTTGCAACTCATCTTTGCAACTTCTCTCTTCACCTCACCTCTGCCTTCATGGTACTCCAAGTAGATGTCTTTATATAGACTAGAGAAATAGGGGCGTGCCAGTATGCTGATTGCAGATACCAGGCATGAGCCTGTTAATTTAGAATGATCCTGATTCACTAAACGCAATGTGGTAAGAACAAAGCAAGCCGGTACGCAAATGTCATGAATCCGATGGTGATTTTGCACATACACTTATTTTGTGCCCAGAGTAAGAACATTTCTGCGCACATCTTAGTGAATGTAATATCATGATAGCCCCTCTTGGCATCACCAAACAGTGACTGCAAAGAAAAAAAAAGCTCAGAGTTCACTAATTGATAAACCAACACAGGTAAAGATGCAGAGCACTTCATGCTTGCAGAGAAACCCTGTGGATTGTTCCTAATCACCAAGATTAAGCACGCTGATTCCTGCATGTTTACATAATGTGATGTCTAGCTGCCACATAACCATCAAGGCTTGATTCAAAAAGATCAAACCCTGTAGATAAATAAGTCTGAACTGTGTGACTGCTTCACCCTCTGAATTTGGACTCATCTTAGCCACTAAGAGGTATATTCAGAGAACTAATGCAACATTTTACTCAGACCATATCATTTCCATCATTGATTCTCTCAAAAGAATGATCTGAAAATAGCCTCCCATTTAGCTAATTATACTTTTTCTTATTGTAACAGCATTGTACTTTCACAAGTAAAGACACAAATTCTCCTCCCTAGGGAGTGACAGATGTAGGGAGAGATAAAAGTCACACACTGGCCACAGATGGGTTGTGGGAGTTTAGAGTGCACAGTCAGAACCAATATTTTTTCCTATTCTGTTTTTCAAATGTTACATGTGACAGATCTAATATTTTCTAAAATGCTGCCCGGGGTCTCATTGATTCACATCTAAGCTGGACCACATTGATGTATAAAATCAGTGTTTTTTGTTGTATCTCATAAAAAAAAAAAAAGAAAAGAAGAAAAAAAGAAGGTTCTACTTTGTATGTGAAAAATGTTGAATAAGCCTTCATACTGCCTCAGAGGGAGCTCGGTAAATGATAAATTGGCCTAAGCACTGTCATTTGCGTCAGCATCGGTATGAGACTGAAGGTTACAAGTTTAAAAATGAAAGAAACCTGATGTGGAGTTAGACAGAAGTGTGCAGACTTCTGCAGCTCGCTCTTTATCTCTGCCTAAGGCAGCAGCTCAGGGCTACATACGCCATCACTAGCATTACACACCTAAATCTTCAACGTAGCAGTTGGATGTCCAAGTTGTGTTGTGGGTAATGTCGATGCCAGGATTTTACAACGAAGAAGAATGTGTGAAAAAGACAATACTTCTCTGATTCTAAACTTGGTCCTCAGTCTGACAATAGGAGTCCTGCTAAATCATAGAGTATTTTTAAAGGACCTGAGACTTCCCTGTTTTTTCATATGGGAAGTATCTGTTTTTTCTTATGATTTCCTCCAAATAATCCAAGGGTGTGTCACTGTCTTAAATTGCTTACACACAGCATTAAGAGGTTACATGACCCATTGCCACTCCACTAGTTTAACTACATTTCCTTATAGTGTTACAGCAGCGTAGGTTTATTTGAAACGATGTAACATTTCTAATAGCAAGCTATTCCTTCCACAATATCAGGGTCAGACATTAATGGTTGCCCGAATGCAAAAAAGGAAGGAAAGGAAAGGAAAGGGAAAAAAAAAAAAGCAGGCAAGCAAAACCTACCCAGACATGCCTGATCGGACAAGTACCGACTCGGAGCACAATACCGGCCATGTACTGCACTGTCGGCAGAGAGTTCCCGGCTAAAGCCCATAAAAACGGATTATTTCTCCGTGGCAACGACAGCTACAGAAAGCAGAACGTGGAGAGCCATGCTAAATCCATTCCAGCCGTGGCTTGCGTTGAGGCAAAAAAATGCCAGACTGTTCCTGGACTGATGGGCCGTTGTGTCCGAAGACTTCACATGGAGAGCCACAACCAGATAAAAATGTCTAACCACTGCTGATCATGTTGCTAAGACAGAGCAGTCCAGGGCCTCAAATTCAGTGCAGAATTTAATAAGATCCCAAAAATCTGGAATTTTACGGCAGGACAATCCCGCAAACAGAAGCCGATCCTTTGTTTTACATCAGATAAGATGCAGTACGTGGTTATTATTACACGTGTTCATAAATTTTACCAGAGCTCCATGATGAGGAGGAGGGAGGACAGTGCTTCATCACGTGAAGCAGGAGCAGCATTTCTGCTGGTAACGTTCTGCTGTGACTGCCACAGCAATACAAAATGTCAAAAGCAAAGAAAACGTTTTGTGATCAGTCAGCTGATCTGAATCCTCAATACATACACACTTATTAAACGCGTTAGTATATTTTACCCGCCAGGCCCGTGCTGCTCTCTTTGGAACCTCGACGGGAGGTGAAGATGACCCATGACCACGTGAACACGCAGTGTCATGAAGAAGATTTAGAGATTAATACATGACACGTCGCCTTTATTACCTGATCTATCGCAGCACATCCAACCCATGCTGGACTCGTCATGTCAGTCAGCTGTCACTCTGTCAGAATCCAGTGTGTGATGGGAAAACGTCACATGTCCACACAGTCACACAAAGTAAAGTCAGGAGAAACTAAAGTGTGCAGCATCCTTCTCCTAACCCAGAGAACCGCGGAGTCTCTCCTCCTGCAGCTGCTGACAGCCGGTCACAGCAGGGCCGGTCCTGGACAGTTTGGGGCCCTGGGTGAGATTAGGATCTGGGGCCCCAAACTGCTCCTGGCATCAGTTAAACCATCATTACATGTTGTCAGTTGGACTTTGTTATAAAATATTTTTTAGGTTTACTTTCTTATTTAGCAAGCGAAATGTATGCACCACACAGCCAGAAAATGTACATCCTAGGCAGGGCTAGTAGGAATTTAGATGGGGCAAGTAGATTTGAAAAGTACTTGCCCTGCAGGGCAACTAGAAAAAAATCTTAACGTCAGACCCAGCACAAAGTGAAGAGGCAACAACTCCCAACTGAATATTGCTACACATTGTTTTAAACTCACATGTTGCTTTTGTCACAGCATTTAAAGTAAGATCTCTGCTTTTGAAACTACCCGCTTTAGCATACATGCAATTAATTCTTTAAAAATACAATAAAATGTGTTTATGTTATTATTGATATTATGGATCAGATATGAGTTGATTGTTAGTGAGGTAACCCTTGCTGTCATTTTACTAACTTAGCCAAACAAGACTGTGGTGATTAAATTTAATAAAACATTTTATTCCCTTGCAATATGGGCACATTGCTACTGTGGACGCACAATTTTATTTTAATTCCTGCCATTCTGTCATCTTAAAAAAGATTTTAAGACACACAATGAGAAGCTCTGTGTTCTGGCTTCAGCCTGACTCTCAGCCACAGAGACTCTAGGCGGCTTCTAACCAAAACACAGTGGGAAAACTAAGGCGAAAAGAATCTCACAGAAACCATCTGTGTGTTGCAGCCAGGTTAAAGGGTAGACAAGAGTCAGACAACATTCAGGGAGCAGGGAGTTCTGCTCCTCAGACGTTACAATCAAACTCGTCCAGACAATACAAGTCACAGTTATATAGCACATCCAGACATAACATCACCTGCACTGACATAACATTACTCTGTTAGTTGGAATGGCTCATTGTTACAAGTATGGCAGAAAGAGATGATATGCACCTTAACAGAATAGTTTCCTCTGCTGTTAGGTTTAGGGTTAGCTAGCTAGTGTCAGGGAATGAGATATCAGAATTCAACTTAATAAGCTCAAGTATTTGATGGGAAAATACTTGTCCAATCCAGTGTCATGATTTTGTATTCTGATTAATTCAGTTTGGAGAGGATGTTTTTTCTGTGACTCACCATCGTTATTTTTATATTTGCATTTGATTTGCACTCACACTAAAAGAAGCTAATGCTACCATTAGTAGTAGCGTAGAGAAAAACAAAACTGACGTGTTAAACTATTATCAATGTTATCTTTTTTTTGACAATAGATTTAAAGACACCAACACAATGTAACCACAACACTGCAGTTGCATAGCATAGTCCTACGTACAAGGACATAAACTTTGAAAAATAAAATAAATAAATACATTGGCTACATGAATATTTTTGCTCTAAATTAGCAAACAAGCATACATGTGACTTACTTGTGAGCACAGTGTTAAAGCTAACAGTCAGTGGATATTAGGACAATCTAAGGGTTAAACCACAGACATGGCTGTCAAATCTGTAATGTCACAGAAAGGTTTCTGAAGGGAGTTCTTTCATTTTTAGCTAACAGAAACATTATTTGCTAAATTTAACCAGATTCCATGTTGAAAAATGTACTGTCTGTGGTTCTAAGACCTTATTTACGTCTTTAAAGTATTTTAAACAAGTCTACCTTATAAAAGTTGACTACAAATCTCCATTATGTTTTCAAGTTTTCTTTTTGTGGCTTGGTTGTTGTATTTTTATCTCTCAGTCCAATTTATAACTAGAAAGGCACTCAGAGAGTGCATACTTTCACCAAGGCAAGCAGAGTCACACACATGCACCTGCACAGGTGTATGCACACACAAAACACAAACACACACAAAAATCCTACCCCTCCTGAGTAACAGTGTTTCTGTGACATTAACAGTGTTGCCTTTGGAAACAGCTTCAAGATAAAGTGTACATCTGCAAAGGGAAACTGGAGCATTAAAGCTAATAAAGCTGCTCACCAGATCCCTGTGGAGCACCCAGTTGGCATGGAGGTAATGGATCCCG
The DNA here is from genome assembly GCA_029874485.1 of Naso brachycentron. NCBI lineage: Eukaryota > Metazoa > Chordata > Actinopteri > Acanthuriformes > Acanthuridae > Naso > Naso brachycentron. Next base: position 2,649,136 of record JAQFJA010000010.1, on the reverse strand, counting down.
TCTAGAATCTGATACAGGAGAGACTTCACCATCCCTCGAGGCAGCTGCATGGGCTTCTTGTTGGCCTTAGAGGCGCGGTGGAACTTGATGATGTGCTGCGAAGCAGAGAAAGGTTTCACCTCAGTTGTGCTTGTGAAGTAAAGCATGTTGTGTCAGTTCTGACAGTGTAGTTTACAATCTCAGTGGTGCCTGTTAAATAAGGCAAACTGGTGTGCTGGCCACATGAATTTTAATTTCCTTTTCACAATCAAAAGACAGAAAAATCAAAATACACATGGACATCCCTTTTCAGCTGTGGAAAAGTGGAAAAAATGTCCTCATACAGCTCAAAAGAAAACCTGCAACACAGTTAGCTCCTAATAGCCTTATTATTTTATTTTACTTTTTAATAAAGACATTTTGAGCCCTCAGGGCTCTTTATCAGGTTGGTAGTATTGCAGTGAGTTACAGTCTCACTGTGTTTTGTATATTTTAAATTTCAAAACTTTATAATAGAAATACAGGGAGTTTTCTCTTTAATCGCTACTGTCAGTAAGAGCACATGGGTTCAGTATGACACACTAAATTTGTATTTTGGAAATATTAGATTACATCAAGTGCACATATGTACCGTTGCTTGTAGGAATGGCACAGAAAGACTCACCCAAAGATCATGTTCGGCATAGTCGAAGAGGAGCCAAACCTTTCTGTCACTGTGGGACAGGAACACTTTCTGCAGGGCGATCACATTTGGGTGTTTCAGTTCTCTTAACAGCTGGAAGACACAACAGAAGTGTGTGAATAATTGGGAAGGGGGTAATTTTATATGAAGACAAGATGTGATATCATTTTTAATTAAATTCTAGTCTTGTGTGTCCACAAAGCTAACTAGCTCTCTATAAATTTGTACTCATGTGATATGGATGTAATAATAGCCTGGGCTGGCAGGAGCACAAAATGAACAGTGTTCTCTTGAGCATCATTTAGAAAAAAAAAACAAAGGGACAAAGTTCAAAGCCCTTAATATGGCAGCAGTGTGAAAATTTTAGTGTGAAAATTTGGCCAATGTAGAATTTAATTTACAGTATTGTAAGAGGACAAATATTTACCTAAGATTTCCATTACAACAATATTTCTTTATATGACGTGCAAAAATATGCAGAAAAATAAAATTTATTAAAAAGATGAGGCTAAGAGTAATCCTCTTAATATGTGCTGATTAGCTCTTTGATTCTGCTAATCAAATATCTGTCGATGAGCAGGTTAAATCAGTGGGTCACACTACAATTACTGAGTTTCCTGAATGTCCCTGTCCCTTTCACCTCAAGCAGTTTGTTCAGTGCTTCATATCCATCCTCCCATGTTCAACTATTCTGTGCTTCCAGGTGGAAAAAGACTCAAGTGACAGAATATCTGTCATCAGCACTTTATGCTAACAAATCATGCTGATGCGCTATTGTAACAAGCAATACTATAAAAAATGCTGTTTACAAAATGTAATGTGTAAATGTTATATTACACATCACCCTAACTTCCACCTACAATGCATGCAATGCAAAGCTTAAAATTTCAATTTTAAATTGGTATCATAATATGTATTGATCAATGAAAGACAGTGAATACCATACCCAAGAGCAATCTCCCATGAATCAATGCAAGTTCAAAAGAAACAACAAATTATCCACAGAAATGCAGCAATTAGTTGTCCCAAATTAAACTGAGTTTAATCTATTTTAACAGCTTCAAAGGAACAGAATCGAAACTTCGGTCAATGTTTTTTCTTTTATCAATCGGCGCCTGGCAGTAACAGCAGCCAAAGACCTGAAGGAAGTTACCAGTGAGACAGCTGTATAATAGAGGAGTTCATGTAAAGCTAATGCTGCATACTGTGCTGTGTCACTCAAGCAGCACCTCTTTTATCTGTCGTTGTACCTGGTTAATTTACCCCACCCACTCCCGTTTGCACTGTGCCTTTTGCCGACCTGTCGCAGACTATCCCTAATCAATTATGCCCTTTAGATGGCCTCCATGTCTGCAGGGTGTTTCAGTCAGCAAAGAGACAGAACTGATACAATCTATGGTGGATCTCACCCACTGAATGAATTCATACGTTGTATAAGCTGTCAAAACCGTTACTGTGCTTTACCTACATTAAACAAGTAGTTTGATGTTGTGACTCGGTGGTTATTCTTCCGCATGTATTTTGCTCTTTGGCTCCACATTTTTTCCATTTTGCACTTGCACATGGTGCCTGACTTAAGTAAAAAAGAGTTACATCGAGAAAAAAATATTCTCATGGTTAGCAACTGTTTAACATCAGTAGATAACTGAATGACAGATTCAAAAATGCGGTGAAAAACTCATGAAAACATATAGGTCAGCAGTCTGATACCATGTGAACTGAAGTCACATTC
>JAQFJA010000010.1:2518086-2533154 GCA_029874485.1 Naso brachycentron | reverse complement strand
TTATTATTATTATTATTATTATTATAATTATATAAACAAAGCCGTATCGATAGTATCAATAGAGGCCTAACCGATACACACACACACACACACATATATGTATATGTGTGTGTGTGCGTATGTATACATATGCACGCACACACACACACACACACACACACACGTGTAAAAATATACCCCTGCTATTCTCGGAGCTGCAGGAGAGACTCCCGTAATGAAACAGCGCTTGTTCGAAACGATGCTGCTGGGAACGGGCCGATTGTTTGACCCACAGTATGGCTGCTTGCAGCACAGTATTGAATCATAGGTTTTTAACCACCTCTGTGAAAGAATAAAAAATAGCACTGTATATCTGTCATTCTATTTTTTCAGCACTTTTTCTCTGACGCCCTCTAGTGCTCTCAGCTCACTCACCCTCTCTCATACTTTAAAGAAGCAAAACTGTTAATGTTATGAAGAGCTGAAGAGAGATGTCCTCTCCTCTTCTCTGTCGTTGCAGGGTTGTACAGCTCAATGACATGCAGCCCTGTAGAGGCGAGTGGCTCCCGTAACAGTGAACAGTACAAAAGCAATTGTTGCAATGGCGGAGTGATGCTGTCTGTGTTTCTGCTCATTGACACCATGGGCAGAAGAGGCACATCATTGTTATTTATGTAGTATTTTTGTACAAAGTGGGCACAGGCACGGGCAGTGGATTAAAGAGACAAAGGGCTTCGTCTGTCTCATCTTGAAGCCAATCTTAATGCCCATGTGCAGTTTCAGATCGATTGGGAAAGCCACTGAGAAGAGAAATGGTTGGATGGATGCATGCATGATTGCAGGCAGGCCGACAGACTGACTGATGGACAGACGGACAAACGGACAGTTTTCCTCATTTTATATTATGATATCGTTTTATTTGTTACAGTATCTGTTAGAAGCTACTATTGATAATTAATATTAGCCATGCTTACATCAGGCTCTGTTTCTTATGCAGAAAGCTTTTGTGATACATTTTTATCTCTTTACAGTTTGTCCACATTGTAATATGTCATCTAGTTATTCATTTTTTGATTATGTACCATACAAGCACATAATAATTTGGCTCATGTTGCTGATGAATATATAATCTTACATTGGTTTCCATGGCGCATCAGAGGGATCACTGCAGAAGGGCTCCTGGAAGGTGGCCTCCGACATCTCCAGGTCCATAAGAGTGCTGAGGATCTCCTCCCGGCTTGGAGGAGACATGAGGGGCTTGAGAATGTGTGCTCCACCTCCTGCCCCCCGCAGCAGCTGGCTCACCCTAACCTGGGATAGTGAGCTGATGGATCGTGGAGAGCTACTAGGTGTTGTGGAAGTTAGTCCTTCAATTCCCTCCAGAAGGTCCCCTGTTGGGGAGCCCTCATGGTCAATATATGATGCAGAGCTTAAAGGCAAAGGTAGGACAGGGTCGAAGACAGAAAAGAGCAGCTCTTTTCTTTCACAGTGAAAGTCTTGAAAGGGGCTGAGTGTATGGGCTTTACCTAAAGAGAAGTCCCAATCCCTGCCCTTGATTTCCTCAGAGTCAGGGACTGTGTGGGGTTTTGATACAGATTCCCCGTTTTCAGGTCTGTCAGAGAGGTTAGGGCTGACAGATCTTGCTTTTTGACAGTCAGAACCTCTTTGTAGCTCCTCCCCAGGACCAAACAGTCTATCAAGTTTCTTCTCAATGTCCAGTGCCTGAGCGGGTACAGTTTCCTGGCTGACATCACTTAGGAACTTAACTGGTAAATTTTTATCAGTCAGGACAAACTGACTGCTGCTGCTGTATGGACTAGAGAATTCTGTCTGGTCTATTGCATTAATATCAAAGATATAATTGTGTGGAAGCTCTGGTGACAAGCTGTCCTCTATGAAGTTGCAGCTGTCCAGACCAGGGTCTGACAGAAGAATGGAGCAGTCACCAGACATGCTGCTCTCCTGCTTTACTGGTAAATCTGACTGAGTGTTGCTTGCTTTGACTTTTCTGGTTCTGGGCTTTTTATCCTTAGGGGTGGTAGATTTTGGGGCCCTGGGTTTTCTTGGAGTGGTGGAGGGAGTTCTTCTAGATTTTACTGGTTTAGTTGTGGGACCTAGCAGTGCTGTGGCCTGAGCAATAACAGTGGAGTGGCTGTCTGTACCAACCACTTGTACAGGAAGGGCCTGCCCCTGCTGCCTTTTCTGGAGAAGCTGCTTAAGGACGGCCAAGCCAGAGGGGGTCTCAGAGGGAGTGGGGATTTCCCCATTGTTGGGGCCTGAATGTTGGGATGCTGCAGTTAGTTGGCACTCTTTACTGTCTTCCAGTAAGGGTCTTCCAGTCAGAGGAGCTGTACACTCTTGTAAATCCTCTGCCTTCACCACAGTGGTCTGGCAACCTTGCTGCTTCAGTTGAGCCGGTGATGAAACGCTTTGGTTGACCTCCATGATGGAAGTCTCACAATCCTCAACCTTTGGTTCTACAGACTGAGCTACTAAATCTGCTTTAGATGTAGTCTGAGAACTGCCCTGGCTGTTTCCATCTGTGCTCATTGGCTGCTGATATGGAGGGATCTCTTGAGAGGAACTCTCAGGCAAAAGGTGCTGGGAGACATCTTTACTTGAGTCATGGCTTTTGGCATCCTCTGTCTTCTTTTTGCGAGACTTTCTAGGTCTTGTAGTGGTTATAGAACTTTTAACAGTTACTTCAGCTGTATCTTTAGCTTTCTTTCTCTGCCCATTGCTTTGTTTCAATTTCTCTTTTTTGGTTTCCTCGTCCACCAAAAGCTTGGTAGAAGACTTGCTCACTTTCCTTTTAGTTTCTGTAAATTTCTTAGATTTGGCAGTCTGACACTTAATCTTACGTTGCCCTTTGGCTGAAGACACTGTGGGTGGTTTAAGAAAAGCAGAACTAAGACATGGGTCACTCAGTGGATTTATCAGCTGTTCTGAACTCCTGGGTTCCATTAGAGGGTCACTTGGGGACCAACAACGTGGGGGTGTTGAGGTTGTAGGGCTTGGAGATCTATCAGAGAGGTAGCCCAACTCTACCATTACGTCAGCATACTCAAAACCATGGTCATCTGCTAGCTCACAATAACATGGCCGAGGGGGTGGCAGAGATGAAAGACCTGGGTCTCTCTGTCTGCCTCTAATCCTTTTAACTCTTTCAGACTGTTTGACACGAGGTTTCGAGGAGTTGCAGACTGTTTTCTTATTTGTGGAGTTGACCTTTGCCTTCCTCTTGGGTTGTTTTTTGGCCTTAGGCTCGGTAATGGGAAACTTGACAGCAGTGGATTCTGGAACCTTGGGCCAGAAATCCTTGAGAGGGGCCAGTTTATGGTATTGCTCTAGCTTTTCTGGCGTCAGTAAGACCACCTGCTCTTCTGCATTTACTTTGGACATCTTCACCAGCATATTTTTCTGTCCTTTAAACCTGTTGATAATAATATATTTGATGATGATAGGGGGCTCTTTTTTGCGCCGTTTCTGGTATTTCACATCCTGCCCACTGGGAACATTTGTGTCCTTAAGTCGTTCTTTGACAGAAGCTGGGTTTTTAAAACGAGTGGCACCTGAGTGTTCTCCATCCTCACCTTCATAGATCATCTTCCGTTTGGCCCTCAGGGTGTATTTACTACCAGGCAGTGCTGAAGGCTTAGTACAGTTGATTTTAGCAGATAAATCTTCCAATGGGCTTAACCTATCATCTGCTTTGCTTTCTTTAGCCTCTTCAGAAAAACTGGAAACAGTAGTTGCTGGGGAGTCAGAAAGTGGTCTTGTCTGATCATTTAGAGACTTCTTCTCGAGTTCAGGCTTCTCTTTTGTGACTGGCTCTTCCTCTACGTTTGGCTTAGCTGTAACTAACTCAGCCTTTTTGATTGGCTTATCTTCTAAAACTGGCATCTCTGGGTCTGCAGTCACTGAACAAGCAGGTGTAACTGAGGTGAGGCCAGTACTGACCTGGCTGTCAGAGGTAGAGCTTTCAATTACTTTTAACGTGTTTCTATGTCCAACCATTCCCAACCTTTTTTTATTAACTTTTAGCCTAGATCTGCGAGGTGAGGCCTGTTCTAGCTCGCTGCAGGAATCAGCTAGCTTCTTGCTCCCAGCTTTTTTCCTACTGAGGCAGTTGGAGAGGATGACACTGGGAAAGAACTTGTAGTGTGCTTCCTGCTGCGCCACTATAGTCCTCTCTGTCTTATTTTCCTGATAGTCTTCGTACCTGATTTTGAGTTCACCAACATCTCCCTCCTCACTGTCCTGGGCCATTTCTTCCTCCTGAGGATCGAGAAACTCATCTTCCTCCATGGGCAAAGGGGATGAGGGGATGTTCCTCAGAATCGGGCTTTTGCTGTCCTTCTGGTTTAGTTCCAGCTCTGTCTTAGGTGAGCAGTTTCTCAGCTCAGAGTAACAGAGAGAGAAAGTTCTGCGGTTCTGAAGAATGGAAAGACGGTTTGTTTCTACATTCTTTATGCTGCTGTACTTTTTTCTGTTTTTAGTGACCTTTCTGCTACCAAATGGGAAACTATCTATATCTGTCTTATCCAAAGCTATGGAGGTTTTATCATAGGTGTAAAGGGTTCGTATGTCCTCTTTGTCTACACGGATAGGAGACACCTCAGGGTGACTTGCTATCTTGCAGGGAATGGGGTGTTTGACTGGTGGGATGTAGGGGATTTCTTTATTGACCTTGAACCCTGTTGAACATTCACTACGGCTGTCATGGCTGCTTTTTGATTGAAAGTGCTTGTCAAGCGGTTGCTCCGTGTCCAGCACATGTACCGGTCTGTGCTCTGGGAGCTTGCACTCGAGAAGGATCTTAGCAGAGGGAGGTGGCTCAAGGGGAGCAGTCTCGCCAGAGAAGGGATTCCTTTTTCCAAGCATCTTTTCTGTGACTATGAGAGAAGACTGGGTCCTGGAGCCGCTGTCTGTTAAAGACGAATCTATGGATACAGGAGAAGATGCATCTTAATATGAGTTACCAGCAGAAAGATATGGATTAAAACCTTAATTTTTTAATATACTTTTTTTCTCTTTAAATCAAGATTAAATTTGATAAATGGCAATTTTGGATTAATTAAAAATTAAAAGAAAACAACCTGGGCCATATTTACAAAACCTCCCACAACCAGGTGCAGACTACAGGACTTTTTAAAAACTTAACCACTTCTGAAATTTGGTTGCATCACATGTTCAAGGAGATTCTTTACAGATGTGTTTCTTCCAAATAATCTAACAAGCACACCCAAGAACATAATTTGAAAAAAACTGCACATCTAAACTGCAGGATATTATTCAGATTATCATACCAACAGAAGCAATGTATCATCTCATGTGATCTTATAGGGGAGCAGATGTAACCAAATGGAAACTGACGTGATACAACAACTTGCTATACTAATGCTTGGCAGTGAGAAAAAACAGAAGAAAAGATAAATGGCTCTGGTTTGGAAAAAGAACTGGTAATATATGGTCAACACAGGTTGTCTAATTTTCAGTGAGAACTAAGGTGAGAATAGAGTGGTGAAGGGATGACGTACTTTTGTAGGCCAACACAGAGGTAAGCATTGCACTGGTTCCCATGACAAAAAACTTCCAGGATTTTTGTATGGGATTTTGGATTATCGCAGAAAAGACGGAAGACAAGTTTATTCTATTTACACGTTTTATTCAGCATAACAATCTTCACAGATAAACACCATTTTTGTGTTTATTGAAAGGTAAATGAAATCACCAGAAGCAAAAAGCTACTATATTGTTAGACAATACACAAACTACATCATGGCTGCATGACTTAAACATCGCCACCCTGAAGCGTTCAACTTGCGATTTGAATTAGTGCTCTTACTTTTTACAAAACGCTCTCCTTTAGCATGACTTGATTTTGGTGGTGATCATGACTATGTCAGCCGCTAGTCTCAACCCTTTTTAAAGATTCGGGTGATGACATATGATGTCCCCAACAAACACTGCACTGTTATTTAGCCACTTGTTAGAAACCGCCTTTTTAAGACACGTAAAACCTTTTAAGTTAAAAAACTGGGTTTATCCTGGTGTATTTTATGACACAGAACAAAAAGTCTAAATATCTTTAGTCTGTGTTAACCACAGACTTTATTTCAGGCATCTAACCAAAAATCCATTCAAGAAACACATAGACTTTCAAATAAAGAAACCAGAAGCGCAGAACTAACTGACTTCTGAGTTTTAGGACTAATTGCTTCACCACTCTGTTAAACTGTACATTTGTACAACTCTGTGATATGAAAAGTTAGGGAAAGATGTGGAGACAGTCAATGCCGCAGAAGCAGGACACACAAAGAAATTGTTGGGAGAACTCATTTTATCTATATAATAGACATGATTTGTTTTTTAAAAGTGGAACATTGATATATTAAATGTTGATATACATATATTGTGACTATAGATGTGTGACAATTGTTGTCCAAGTTGGCAATACAAATAAAGTCTTGTATAACCCTAAAATGACACAAGTCTGTATGTATGAGGGCTTTTCTGAAAGTGACATATAAAGACAACTTCATTAAAACAGAATTGTGAAGTCATTATGAAAAAAAAAAAAAGTGGAATGAGCTCTCAACTCCCACCATGTACACCTCTGCCTTCATGGCCACTGTAAGTTTATAAGGATGTGATTAATAATAACTGGAACACCAGGGAATCAATAACAATACCAGACTCTTGCACTGTATTACATCACAGCTATCTCATAATCGAGTGAAATCATATGGTCAAAACCCAGCTTCAACCAAAATGGTTATTGTGCAGTGACTGTCTGATCTCGATTCTGATATCTGTGATGGAACACGAATCAGTTGGGGATGTAAGATCAGCGTCAAAGCAGACTGACATTTAAGTGCTGTGTCAGTGTGTCTCTGCATGAGATGACTCACCGCTGCTCTCATCTGCAGCCCCGTCAAGCTGAGGGATGGACAGGTTGGCGAACAGAGAGTTATTCCCACTCCACTCCATGTCTTCGTCAGAGGACTCATGCTGTTCATCACTACAGCCGTCCTCTGGCTCCTTCACACCACGCCTGTACACACAGGGATGACAAGAACAGTTATTAAACAATGCAGAGAAACAGCTCACCATGGACAGCCTTTGCCATACTGGATTGCAGTACCACTTAAGCAGGAGCACAAAGTCAGTGGGGAGAATAAACAAAATAAAATTTGTAATGGATTTTGAAGTTTGTACTGCTCATAACTTACATTACTCTTCCTTAAGATGGGCTGATGCTATACAGAATAAAGCCTAATTTTAACCCCAAATTGATCGCCTCAGACTATCAGGTCAAATTTCTTCCAGATCAACCTATTGACCTTCAGGCTTAGCTTGGACACATGATAATGCAGGCAAACAATCCAAGGCAGGCAGGTGGTCAATCGAGTGGACTTCAGGCACGCCGTCTGTCTCGCAGTTCAAAGATAGATATTCAGTTTTGTTGGACAGATTGAGAGGAAAGAGGACAAAAAAGTGGAGGGAGATGAGGGACCAACATGTAATAGAAGTCACTGTTTGGAATCAAACCAACAACATTGCACTAATGGGAGAAGCACAGAAACCATCTGATTTGAATAAATCTTTGTTTGGGATTGTCAACTGACAAAACCAATTCAAGGTTCCCTTTTCATGATTGATGTATATAGTGTGAGAATAGAAGTGGTGTGTTTAAATGGTGCAAACATGCTAACTACAATTCATGCGCAATCAAAAAGTTCCAAGACCATTCAAGATCTTGTGCATTTAGGGAAAGAAATTCAGTATGTCAAGAGAAGTGTGTGTAGCAGTTGCAACCACTAACTTTCTTCAGTAGTTCCATCACTTGATCATCATCAGCGCCGGAGCACCTCATATGCACTTTTTATGACCACTGGTAATTGTTAATTTGCAGTTTCCTGACTCAGGAGGAAAAGAAGCTGAAGAGCTGGCAGTCTCTGAACTTTTTGTTTTCACTTCGCAAAATATGTAGTATGATTTTACACACTGTACAAGATAAATAGGCTTGTACTGTGTCTGCTCAGCTTCACAGTGTTTTGTACATAGATGTCTAAGTTATGCTCAACAATAAATACTGATACAGATGGAGCCTTCCGTCCATACTCGGCGCTCATTTTGTCTCCATTTCTTCACCTTCACTGGAAGCTTTCAGATGTGGGCAAAGCGGAGAGGTACCTTCAACCACCATGGGAAATCATTGGGGAAGTATAGCCAACAGTTCAAGTGAGACCAGCATAAGACATAGCTAAGGAAAGAGGTGCAGGATACAAGGAAGAAATACAAAGGGCATTACAATGAAATAAAGTTCTCCGTCCACATGTTGCTACGCATTTAAAGGCCTCACAAACCACCACTGGTTACAACGCTGCCTCCTCTTTTGTCTCTTTCTCAAGAGGTACATGAAAGCAATCTCCTCCACTGTAGCCATACTTGTCACTTTTTCACTCTTCATTGAATATATGCAGAAGCGCAAACATCAACATTTGATTCTGAATCACCAACTAGTTCATGTATTGCATAAAGTCAATGCCAAAGTAAATTATGCATGGAAGTATGTGGTCAGTACGACATTTGAGATGGATGTGTTTAATTTCACACATAAAAGGAGCATAAATGATGCCTTAGGCAGTTATAAGTTCCATTCGGAGCTAGCTGTTGTTCAAAATACAGCACCAAATATTTTATAAAACTATCCCTACTCTGACACCAAAACAATCTTCTTTTAGTTATTTAAGAAAAATGAAAGTTTTGTTCACATATTTTTTTAAAGAAATCTCCCAAATGTGTAAACAAAAACAGCTATACAACACCTTTGGTAAAACTATTAATTAAATTGAAATGAATACATAAAAAGTTACATTCTGACTAGACATTCGATGTCAGCTATAAATACTCACTGCTACAAAACATTTCTGTTGGTACAAAAAGGGGTGAAGGTTTTTGTTGTTGTTTTTTTAATCCAGCCCTAGTCTAATCTGCGCAGTTGGGCAAATTTTATCCTTGTGTACGCTAATTTAAGTTTTATTTATAATGTTATTCTGACAACATTTTTTTTTTTACATTCAGCTGCTTCTGGTGTAAATGATATTGCCAAAGTGCAGAACAAATTTTTTTAAGTCAAATTTGACTGAGACAAACTCGCCTTGTTAAGGCAGAGTTCTCTGGAGGTTCGCTGTCCCACCGCTGTGACATTATCATGCTGAGCTCAGCCTCCTCCTTGTCCAGCTCTGGCCCTGCCTCCTCCTCATCGCTGTTGTAGTGGTAGCTCCTGGCACCAGGAAGTGACTGGGACTGGGTATTCTGCCTAACGGGTGTCCTGCAGAAACCATCGTCCTCTAGGCCTGCCAGCAAATCAATGATGGCCTGGTCTTGGCTGGTGTCTGCATACACAACAAAAACAACACATTTAAACACATTACATCAAATTCTCCAAGCAACAACCTCAAACATGGCTCCTAACTTGAAAAATATGTCAAAGTTATAAAAGTGGCTTTAACTTTTCAATTTTTTTTGCTTGGTTTTTACCCCATTTATTTAGAGCTTTTTGACACAGACCCCACATTTAAGCCAGCACTTATTTTACATTAATGTAAGTTCTCAGCAGATTTTAAAAAATACAAAGAAGGACATGAATGTGAGCAGACTGGAGCTGTGTGTCAATCATAGTGGCTTCAATACCTAACAGGGGTGAGTGGCTGGATGTCTGGGAGGCTGGAAGAAAGGTCTGACTGTTTTCCAAGAGTCTCAAGATGGCCTCCTCATCAATGAAGGCCTCCTCTGAGATTTTACCACTGCTCCTCACAGAGCCTGGGATTGAGCGTGAGAAGAGAAAAGTACTGTTACAAACCTGACATGTCAGGAAGACCTCGACTGACATACTGTCACCTGAAAAAAAGAGTCCCTCAAAATAATCACACAGCCAGCAACACAGTGGTAACACTAAAGTTCAATGTGAGGTCAGTGTGTGTTTGTTTGTGTGTGTGTGTGCCCCTGCTGTCCCTGGCAGCTTCTATGCTCCTGTGGGAGCCTTGGCAGTTTGAGTGCCTGTTGATTAAGTTAATGCTAATCACAAAATGTCACACTTTGAACCCCTCAAATGTGGCTCACAAGCTACCTTTCCTGCCAAACGCAGTCAGAGACAGAGAAACAGGACAGCATTAAAAGTAGGAAAAAAAAAATAGAAAGAAATGGGAAATACTGACGGCAGTAGATTTATCAGGGAGGACTAAGCTCGGAATTTATGCTGTTGCATTACATATGGTCCGCTGCGACACTGCAGACTACTCCAGAACTAACATGCACCTCCAGAAAAGTAAACTACACACCAGCTGAGCTTTGGCCAGCCTGCACGAACTGTGATTGCTCAGTTTGTGTTTTTCTTCTCCATTTTTGTTTTTTAAACTCAGAGAGATTGATGATATTTATATTAAAAAGGCTCAGTAGTCTTTTCCTTTCAAAGACACCAAACACATTCTGTATTCTACCACAAACAAATAAGTTCAGTTTAATAAGTTTTATTTCTGACAAAACAATCTCCCTCAAGGTCCATTTAGAACTGATTTGAAAGCTCTAGAGCAGCTGCTAAACGGACCTAAATCGAAACTGTGTTGTCTGTCATTTCCAAGGTCCTTGGCCTCTTATCAGGAATGAATGAATTAGCAAGTTTCATCATCTGCAGTTCGGCGGCAATGGAGTACATTTATCTGCTGATGAGGGTCTGAGGTTTGTTCCTCAAGTGAAGGAGTTTTGGATTTCTGAGGACAGCGGGTGCCATGTGCCGTAAAGCCCTTTCTGGCAAGTTTAACGTTTTGGCCTGTATTAATAAAACTGACTTGATTTAGGGATTGTGAGAAATATAGAAGCTTTTTCAGCATTTTATCTGCAAATGTTTCATGCATCCCAAGAAGCACAATTTCCCTACCCGATTGTGTGTCCCTGTGCACTTCTACAGCATTAGCTGGGGTGCATGGCAGTCCCTCAGGGGTCAGTGAGTCAGGATGGAGAGTAAGTTCACTGAGAAAATCCTCCTGGTCCTCCCCATTGCCAACAGTGGACCCGTGTGTCCTGAGCAGAGAAAGAGAGAAACAGATTAACAATCATAATTTCTTTCTTAAAGACTCACTTTGATTCACTTTGATTCATTGACCACACAACACATTGTATAAGTGCCTTAGAAGTAGCAATTCAAATTACACTCCAAACAAGCACACAGATCAAATGCAACACTTGTTTTAGAATTAAATCTGAACCAGAATGACGGCCTGTTTTTTCCTTTTTTAAATGAGCAAGAGCATCAGCAGCGCTGTCAGCTTGGCTGCTACCTGAATCACAAAGCAGAGGACCTTCTGCTATCTGCCCTCATGCAGTCATGTTTTATTTGCATCTCTTTGCTGTAGGTCCTAATCAGGGGAAGTGCTCTGTTTACTCTGTGTGTATGTGTACACAGAGGCGGTGTGGAAGTGGCTGTGTGAGTCTGTGGGTGGCTGGACGTGTGTGGAGAGTGCCTCTTGTCTGGTTAAGTGTGCGTGTACGTGTGTGTGAGCATATGAGAGTGTGTGTAGCCAAGTGGTGTGTGTCTGTGTCTTTGAGAGGGAATATGAATGGATAATGGGCGGGCAGCCAACTTGGGCTTTGTTAAAAAAAAAAAAAAAAAAGGCCAACTTGGGCCCTGCTGCATCGCCTAACAACTCACCACTTAGTGACTCTGAAATATTGAAATGTAGACCAGGCAAACAGCCGCTGCTCTCAAGTGGAAAAAATTTCACAGGAACAGTCAAAAAAAGAGCTCCCTTTTCGGGTGCAGCTCCTGAACTGATTCAAACCCGGGACAATTTCTTTTCAGAACTGATTGAACTGCAGAGGTTTGAAGAGTAGAGGTTTGAGACTTTGAGGTTGCAGGTTTAAATCCCACAATGAACAAGAAAAACTTAACATCAAACTACTACTTCAACACCCTGTTGCTCAAATGACTGTAGGCACACATGATCAACTTTCACAGGATAAATTCTAAGTGTAGAAACCCAGTTTGATGAACCATGCTGAAACACTGTAGATGGCTGCGTGGACAGACCGGTGAAGCTGCATAACTACATGTCTGAGTCCAGCAGCAGTCATGGGGAAAAAAGTAAAACTTCTGGAGTCCAGACAGAGACAAAAGCCCGCAGAGGATGAACCAAAAACAGACAAGACAAACACTATACTGCACAGCATTCTGCAGCACTGAGAAGTTCCAACCACACTGTCACTCACTCACTTAAATGATAAATGAGCTTGTTGCTGTTTAAATGATGAATGATATTTAAAGGTGATGAATGATAAAAACATGTATAAATATATGAAATAAATATGTTCTGCTGTCATTCTAACTTCAGACTCTCAATAGCAGCAAGATGCCGGCTGGTAAAAACTGTAGAGAGATTTTACTGCGGCCTCATTGTCATTTAGAGATTTTGTTCAGCGGGGCGTATGAGGAAAGGCCTCCAGAGAGTCAGCGTGCACAACGTGCCACTGTCTGGCTGTCTCTTAATTAGTCTGCTAGCTAACAACGTTAGGGGTGAGCAGGAAGGGAGCCTGGCAGGCGTTGGGAGATTACTGCTGCGATTAACACGTCACTACCAGGCCACGCCCCCTCGCTGCCTTTACTGACTCTCTTTTGCTGTGAGAGTTTGAGTGATGCAGCTGAGAAAGAACAAATACAAGAGGATGAAACAAAGGGCGGAAAAATAACCTTCCAGTGCACATCATGGCACTGAGGTAACTCCATTCATGAACACTGAAAAATGTTTTGAATGAAATGAGAAGCTACACTGGGCACAAAGTCACATTTTTAGGGTGGAAATCCACTTTATTTGACGATTAAGAACGTTTCATTTTAGGCATGGTTAGAAATTAAACACATATGCATTAATTTCAAAAAACATTTTTCGTTCAAACTGTAGGCCTATATGTGTTCCAAAACTATAAAATCCCATTTGCTGTTGCCAATGCAACACTGTGCAGTTAAGCTAATTGTTAGGAGAAGGCAATGCTCAATGATGGAGACGCAAAAGCACTCAATGCTTTCCTTCTAGTTGTCTCTACTAACACTCAGTGGCAATAATAAACACAGATGGCATCACAAACAATTATTTATTTGCCAAGTATCAAGCACAAGGAAGGTAGTGATGGATGACAAGAGGATTCTGAGGAGATGGCACATCTAGGAACCAAAAATAAAGAAATTAACAATTTCTTTCCTTCTTTCCTAAACAAGCAGTTTTGCTACAGATCAGTGACTGATACCTTTACCGATTTATCTGAATAAACTCAGAGGTGAGGGGAGTCTGCAGCTCTTTGAAACCAACAGATACCAAACAGTCTTGGTAGAAAAAAGAGTTTTAAAAAATACTTTAAGGAAAATATTTAATTATTTCATGGGTATAATGAAACAATGAGCTGTAAATGGTTAAGTACAACTTTTATAATGCATAGATTATTTGTGAGAAAGAGAGAAAGCATGAAAACATGCAAGATTAAGAATTTGAAGAAAAAAAAAGATGAAAGTGAAAAGAAAATCACAAATATCATTAAAACCTGTAGTGCCAAGTGAGTTCTTGAAAATGTAGCAACAACTGTTGTGGTGCACAATAGAGGAAAGGAAACCAACAAAAAGGAAGTGACAGACTGTGTGTGAGTATGAACAGAGAGAGAGACTGAGACAGCCAGGCAGAGAGTCGAGTGGGAGAGCTGAGAGCCGCCAGCGAGCTGTCTGTGTCTGTGTGTGTGTGTGTGTGTGTGTGTGTGTGTGTGTGTGTGTGTGTGTGTGTGTGTGTGTTCCATCAGACGAGCCTTGCTCGACAATGAAGCCCACACTGCTCCCACACCATTCCTGTCTGATATCAGAGGTCAGTGAATAGAAGCCATCTGGATCTGAGGCAGAGGCATGCACGGCCTCCAAACCAACTGTACTTCAATTTATAACAGGAAATACTTTCTGCCTGTAAACTGTGTGCGTGCCTGTATGTTTGTATGTTTGTGTGTGTGTGTGTGTGTGTGTGTGGGTGTGTGTAACCTCACTGACATCATTTTATTCTCTTCTTCCTACACCCATTCTGTCTCCACCCCACTTCCTACATCTGCTCTGACTTCACTTTCTCCATCCCTCCTTCCAGCGTTTTCCAGCATCTGTTCTCACTCCCTCTCTGAGAGGAAAGAAGAGGTGGACGAAGAAGCTAACATGAAGCCGAGGGGTTACAGGGAAACTGAGGACATGTAACAGCTTCAATACAATTCAATACAAAAAAAATACACTCAATACAAAAAACTAAAAAAGAGAGAAACTTGTGCCACATGTGGTCTGTGACAAACGTGTCTCATTAATGTACCTGGAAGCAACTTGTGCTTGTTTCAAAACCCCATACCTGTCTTGCAAAAGTCACAGTTTCCCTTCTTTGGCTTTCTTCAGAAAAAATGAGGAAACTGACTTTCAGGATAAATTTCAACTGACTGATAATTTCTCATATCCCCCCGCAACTGTTACCACAACAACAGATCAGGCCAAGAATGAGGGACTTACACATCGAACTCGTTTTCCTTCAGAATCTCCCTGAATCTCTGCATGAAGACTTTCTCGCTGTCCGTTGGAGTGACGAGCCCACGATCTAGAAAACAGACAGATAATTTTAATGTAGTGGTCATCATTCCTGGGAACTTTATGTTCTGAGATTCAAGAGCTCTCCCAACCCTAATTCTTTGCTACAATTAAAACATTTTAATAAGTAGTTGTTGTTGAGAATGCTCGTAGTGGCTGGGTACAGTGTATTCGTCAATTATTCGTCAACGACCCCTTCTTTCCTGACGAAGATGAGACGAAGAGGAGCTAAAAACAGATCTGTGATGATAAAAACTGGGACAAAATATATGTTGTGATTTCGTTGATGAGACGTGACGAGACGAAAATATCAGTTATAAATAATGGGACATGCAAAAAAAGGAATGATTTTTCCCTCAATTGCGCATCCTGTCTGCCTGTCAAACCCTTAACAGTGCATCCTGGTCTTTGATTGACGTGTCATGCTCATGCATGT
>JAQFJA010000010.1:2417987-2429508 GCA_029874485.1 Naso brachycentron | reverse complement strand
GAACATGTTTAAAAAAAAAAAAAAAAAAAAGGTGACAAGAGAAGACAAATGTTTCGGATTCAGTGTGTAAACATGATTGGCACAATATGATAAAGATTTTTTTTTTAAAAAATGCGTCAATTTCGCATGAACTCAAGTGTGCTTAAAAAAAAAAACCTGGGGAAAAAAAATCCTTTTCCTTCTTTAAATTCATAGCCAACAGAAGAAAAACCCAAACAGTCGTTTTCCAGCAGGTTGATTTTTCATGATACTGCAACCAAAACCAGTGGACAGCGTTAATGTGGAGGAAAAGTGAAACTTTATGAAACACTAACTTTTCAAAGTGGCTCTCACATGGGCTGAAACTACACTGAGAGAAGGAAAAAAGAGCAGGATGACACCAAAGTGTGTGTTTCACTGAGGTAGATCTGTGTTGATAAGCAGAGCTGCACACACACACACACACACACACACACACACACACACACCTTCTCACTGTTTTTAATCTCAGCATGCTGCACTGGGCTCATAATGAGATTCTACCTCACAGTGAACTGAATGAATCTTTATTCAGAAACCTTGTTCCGACTGAAGCGGCAGGTGGGCGGGGTCAGGTTTGTGCCAGCAGTTGATGTGTCACATGAAAAGAAAACCACACACAGGATGAGAAAGATGAAAATACTCTCATTCTTTTCCATTCATCATATGTCAGCAGGAAACTCAGCGTTTCAGGGTAAAGACTGCACTCAGTGAACTGTAAAACAAGAAAACATCTCTCACCTGCATTCTGGCCGGCATTTCAAATTTTAAATGCATCCTTTCATAGTGTCACAAAAATGTCATTTTATCAGGTCAGTAGAAACGTCCCGCAAGGAAACCAGAAAATGTGGGGCGATAATGATTTTTTCTTTCATCAGATGATTAAGTCTGCAGCCACGCATCCATTAATCTCCAACTACTTCAGAGCACATTCTAGATGAAAGTTGCTGGTCCTGGACCAGTGTGCAACGGGTTTTTGTACAGCACACACACACACACACACACACACACTACTTACTCCTCAGCCTGGATAGAGTCCACTGGAGCCACGTAATTACTGGGAATATAGCCGCTGCCACCTGTGGTGAGTGAGCGAGCATCCCACCACTCACCCTCACTGTAGAAGAGAGAGAGGATTGAGAAAAAAGGAAAAGAGAGGAAACAGAAGAATCACATTAATGCACTTATCATACACGCATCAGCTGACATACTCTGTCACTGAGCAGATACTGTTTGTGTGGAAAACATAAAGGATCAAGTGAGCAGGGAATACAGCAGAGTGCAAACTGAGGCTACAGAAGGCAGTCTGAGGTCTGGTTTGGTCCAAAATGATATGAGGTTTTATATACATACATACTGTATATATGCAGCTATCTACCATTACAGAATTTTGTCACTGCACTGCATCTCAGACAAAGCACCTCAACATAATACTGTGCTTGGTTTGAAAACCAAAACAAAAGCAAACAACAAGCTACAGTGTTTTTCCTGTCCACTAAAATAACACTGCATTTTGCGAGACCTTTCGTCAGTGCTGACAACGCACTGTGGAGGTAAGGCTGGCTATGCAAGACTGGGGGCGTGTTCAGACCGAAAGCGATCAACGCAATGTAATTGCAAGACACGCCAGTGTCGTGTTGCTCGATCATAACTGGATCACATCTTGGATCAACGCCTCAATCACTTAAATTGCGTCATTTCCACAATGCACACAGTCTGCTTATGTGAGCTCGGTCGGGGGGGTGGGTGGGGGTGACTGGCCACTTTCTGTCCTTAACTCCAGCGATTTACTCATCGTTTCTGCACTATATCAGTTGTGGAGGTCGTCCACAAAAACCTGCAGCGGAGTTGAATAAAGAGATCTGCAGATTAAAAAGTTTTTAACTGTTGTGTGACTCAAAGCTCTTCCTCAGACGACTCCTGTACATCACAGCAACATCATCACGGCACAAATATGTCTGATCAGCTTTTAAATGTGTGTTTCACATCAGACTGCTAAAGCTAACTTAGCTTCATTCATTCAAACTGTTATATTAGACTTGGGGTCCAAATGGACTTTGGCGTGATTAAAACTAAATATAAAATCTAATTCAAAGCAGTAAGCAGCTTTAATTAACTTTGAAATCTTACAGTTCAAAAAGGAAAACGCTTCAGCGCTTCAGTGATTCTCTGCAGCAGATGGTTGAATAAGCTCACACAGAGAAATCCGTCTTATAAAAATGTTCAGATAAATTTAAAGAGATTTGTCGCTCGGTGGACTCGCTCTTCCTCCTCAGAGACTCTTTAATGATCCGCGCTCTGAGCCCTACAGGATCTTTATGAATGGTGACGTCATTTTCCAAGAGAACCGATTGATCTGATTGGTCAGTGGGCGGTGCATTTATACTTGCTGGTCTCTGATCTCGAACAGAACCTGCTCTGGAGCAGGTTAGCCGTTCAGGATAAGTTACCGTGGTGATACGGCCCGGTAAGAAGTGATCCGCCTTCGTAGGACTGAAAACGCAGAGTTAACCTGAAGTGGCCTCGCTGAGCATAAATCCCGCTTCATGGTCCAGGCCCCAGCTTGGTATCACATACAAACACGACAAGGTGTTTACAAAACAGTAAACTAATCTTGACAACAGCTTTTCTGTGAACTTTCCATACATTCTTGGCGCTGTTGTTTCTGTCTCTGAACTCATTGGCTGATGAGTGAATATAAGTTAAACTGCTTTGAGCAGGGGTTTCTGTTAAACATCTAGAAACTGAACAAAAGGGCACAAAAAGTGAAGAGAGGAGAGGCTTTTCAAAAACCTCTCAGCCTGGACGCCCACACAGCTGTTAGTGTCTTCCTCTGATGTCCTCTGTTCATCTCTTCCACACAAACCAAGAGCTCGCTTCGGGCCTCTCCTCTCCATCCCTCGCTGTGCCTCAAGCTCTTTCATCTGTCCATTCTGTCATTTATCACTCTTCCATCTTCCTCCCTATGCCTGTTTCTAATATTTCTTCCCTTTTCATTTCATATTCAGACTTTCCAACGCACTTAGGGTTCAAAATGTCCATCACACCTCCTCCCTTATACCTTTCCATTTTAAGAGCCAAGACTCAGTTTCTTTGCTTACTGTTATCATTTATTTGGGATCCTCATTAGCCTGTAAGCACAGGCCACAGGCCGGTCTTCCTGCGGTCCCTCACTACATTTATTTGAGATACTCTGACTGTTTGAGTTGCATCACGAACATCAGCACGATAAACTCAACTTCCAGAATATAAAAATGCATAGAAATTCATTCATAATCTGCCACAATATTGATACTAGAAGGTTTTAAACTGGAAAAGTTTAACTGCTGACTCCTCATATATTGAAACCACTGTTAGCCAAATATATTATTTATTTGGTTTTATTTATTTTGCTAATGTCAATGACTGCCCATATTTAAAAGGTCACAAAGATTGTTGACAAATGAAAGTAAAAGCAGCATTAAGTAAAGTGTCTTTCATTGAGGTGACAGCAGCTTCAGTGTTCCTTGTGACAGATTCTGTGTCTCTAGAACTCTAGTGGAGAGATGTTAAGCATTCATCACAAACTTGCTGTATGTGAGCAGATGCATTTGTTAAATTTCTCCTCTCAGCAGGATTTTCTTTTGCTGGTCACCCATCTGTGGTTGGAAAGCAGAGGCATCTTGGACAGAAAAGAGCAGGTGCTGGTGTCTGTCCCTCAGCATCAGAGTCACTGGCTGCAATTTGGTGTGTTCAACTGTCACAGAGGCTGGGAGCCTAAAGGAGGCTAACAGATGGATCTGTACACGAACAGAAGCCATCAGTGGACTGTTGAATCAAAGTCTACTGAGGCAGCAGACGTGTGTGACTGGAGCATCTCTTGCTCTTTACTCTCAGCACTGCCACTGTCATATGTAAGGTAGGTTCACTGCACTGCCATGATACTTGGATACTTGTGTTGTTGGAAGTCACTGTGACAAATCATCACAGGATAAGTTTATCAATTTATTTATTTATCAACATCAGTTTATCTTTCATCACACTCATACAGAGGCGCTCTACTTACTTACCTGAACTTTCCATCTTCTTCTTGCCTTTTCTTTTCATTCTGTCACTCTCGTCTTCACATACAGCAGTATCCGGCTGCCTTAAGGGACAGCTAGTAGCAGTGGTTTGCCATCGTAACCAGTGCTTCCACATGAATACACTATCACACACGCACAGTTCCTAACCCCATTCTCATGTTTTTACAATGTCTCTCTGACACACAGTTCCACCAGGTGCTTGTTCTTATCACGTCTCTCACACACCAGGGGGGGATATCTGTGTTGGTGTTTGTGTGTGTGTGGGAATGACGCAAAAGACAAGGAAAGAGACAGAGAGAGAGAGAGAGAGAGAGAAGGGAGTGGAGGAAGGGGGAGGAGAGGCGCTGTTGCTCCTTCATTTATGCTGAATAGTCACGATGGGGGATTGCCTGGGGACGACATCCCAGGCAGAAACAGGCCTGCCTCCCTTTGTTCACAGAGGATCCCTCAGGAGGGAGGAGAAGGGAAAGATGGAGCCTCAACAATCTGCCCTCTGAGAGAGAAAGTATGAAGGAGGGAGAGGACGTGTTTGTGTGCTGTACGATGTGTTGCTATGTGGGCTTGTGTGAGCTGGAAAGACAGGAACAGACATGGCGGGGTGGGCCACAGTCTGTCCCACTACCACTTTTGTCTTTAGAAAGAAACCCCCACTCCGCACTGCCGCACACAGATAGAAAACAACAACAAAAGTAAACAAAGAACCTCCCTCCTGTCTTTGGATGGATTCAAATCCTCTATCCCTGTGATGACTGTTGATGAGAGAATAATCACACACAGAATCGTGTTGACTGAGAGTAGCCATACAGAACAGGCAGCCATTCACTACACCACAGCTTGTTTATTAACAGCCTGCAGTGGAATCAGAACAATACTAATTTCATTTACTAACAGTGTAAACTAGTAGCATTCTGTAAAAATGGGAGCTATTTCCCGATTACGTCTGATGGAGCTTCACAATAACACATGGGGTTGTAAACAGCCTAAGCTGATGCAGGCCCTGATAAACATTCAGGGATGGAGGCCTGTTTCCTAGAGGACGCCTTTACGAAACAAAAAGGGACAACAGTTCCTTCTGTCAGCTGAGGCTGTTGTGCTCGGATCTCTCGTGGTGCTGCTTCACGTGAGCCCCGCCTGCTCGGGCATCTGTCAGTCTCTTCCTGCCAGCTCTGATGGGCTGGAGAAAAGAAAGGTTTAAGGCTGTTACCGCCACTGTCCAGCAGGGGTCAGTGTGGCTGGCTGGAATAAAGCAGTGAGGTGTGGACAGAGAGGGAGGAGTGGAGAAGGGGTGAAGATGCAGCTCTGTCTGGCCTCTGCTGGGGAGAGGGGGAGAGCAGGGAGTCCAGTGTGTAATCACGGTGTGTTCCTGCTCTGGCTGAGGCCCAGCATGGACTGAAGTGCGTGGTGGAATGTACTAGACACTAACTGAGACAGGATGCTAACTGGGTGTGGTGAGGAGGAACAGTGACCTCGCTGGGCCAAAGGCTACAGTAACATGATGAGGCAGCCGTGTACAGCAGAGAATTTTCATAATTCAGCAGGAGCTGGCTCATATGGAATAAGTGATAAAATTTTGTATTTGAGAGATGAAATGTTTGTGTGAAAAAAACAGGGAACACCAATGATGCACTGGAGGAGTATCCCACTGCTGACAAGATGGTTGTCTAATAAAACTGGGCTGACTATCCAGCGAGAATGTGCTGCGACCAATGAACGCTCTCGCTGGTGAGTGATGTACTGAGACGGGGATGGTGCTTGGTGTAGGCGTGTCTGAAACAGAAGACAATATGGCAGCTGGCCGATATGAATCAATCTCATATTACACCTAAATAATATACTACAATATGTTTTTGAAAACATTTTAGGTTGAAAAATCTGCAATGCAGACAAAAATATTCCTTTCGACTTCTACACACTTTCTGTCAGTGGAGGAGATCCAACAAAAATGTGGAAGTGCATTCAGTAGTTCAAACAAAAGCCTTAGGGTTGACAAAGTCTGCCAGATGTAGAAGTACCTGTGACCTGAAGGACAAATGAGGGGCGCTGGTGCAGGGACAATGGATGGAAGTTTAACTCTGTTTTTGAGTGTATTATTTGACAAATGTTAAACCAACATGCAATAACACAGAGCCGAGGACGTGATTTGCTCCAGTTATATTTATGAATTGTTTTGCCTTGGATCTAACCTCTTGGGCAATGTACAGGCTTCCCAACAGCCTGGATTTTTGGAAATGCTAAACTTTATTTCATATCCACACAAATGCTTCATCAACACCAAAAAGATCTGTGCTTGTTTAAATAATTTTTTAAATAAATTTCCTGTCAAGGTACCTGGCAAGAGCTACGTTCTTTGTTAGAAATTTTAAGGAAAAAAGAATTTCATTTGTTTATTTATTTATATTTTATATTTGCCATTTCTCAGTGAATGTATTTGTGTACACCCTGGTTACTTTTAATGAAACAAAGTCACAGTCATCCTGCTGTCCCTCTGCAGAACTGTGCAGTACAAGCACCACACAGCCTTTTTACAGCGAAATCTAACGCACAGGTTCAGAGCACAGACCTAGCAGTCTCCTGCCTCCTCAAATGTCACCGCAGCACTGCACAAACCCAAACAGAGAGGCAGCTGAGGGTCACTGCAGCACGCTGAAACACAGCCTCATGTAAAAAGAAAAGAAAACCATCCGCAAGTTGTGGCTATGATGGTTCAAGAGCGGGCTGACGACTGTGCCTTCAATCCACTGTGGGAAGAATGGGGCACTTCCTGTCTAAGCTCAGACGGAAATCTTGAAGGAACACCACACTCAGCCCTGTTGGCTAGACACCCTGCTCCACCCTGTGTTAACCTTAAAAAAACTGCGTTCACTGCTGATTGTTAAACTGCATGCTTAAGACAGTATGTGTACCTCAACTGAAATGCTTTGTATATCCGACACTATACCCAGCACAACGATGTTAGGAAAACAGATGGAAAACAGACTTATTTTTGGGCACTGGCCATGTACAGGCCAGACACCCTGCCTGCTCCCCTCCCGGCAGGGCTATCCCCTTTACGACAGTGATAAAACTGGCAACTTGCATTCGTCCCAAGCACAGGTAGATAAGCAGCGTTAGCGACTTACGTGCTGTTGATAATCTGGAACCTTTCTCCTTTCCTGAAGCTGAGGTCGTCTTCTGTCCGTGCCTCGTAGTCATAAAGTGCCACAAAGAGGGTGACTCCTGCAGAAGGGATAAAAGCTCAGTGTCAGCACCCGGCAGATTAGCAAGAGTAAATGAAGCTCAGAGTCATGTTTAACTGAGGATGAACTGGTAGCTGCAGCACACCAGTAAATAGCAGCCAATCTTAGATTTGAATATAAATCAGTCAAATGCATTTTTTAAAGCAACTCATCAAATTTTCGAGATGATGACTGATGATCTAAATAATGAAAACAGTTCCCCCGGGATGCAAAGGTCATCTTAAATAATGAAACTTTAACACTGAACATTCTGCTCTGCTCGTATTTCTGAATTAGACACTTGTTCTATAGAAGTTTGCTCTTATTTTTATATTTAATTATTTTAATCATTACATAGCAATGTTGGTTGTTCCACCAACAGACTTGGTCAGACTGAAACATCTTGACAACTATTGAAAGAATTACAATTATATTTAGGGTTCCCAGAGGATACATCATAGTAACTTTGGTATTCCCCTGACTTTTACCTGAAGCCATTAGCCTGTTAAAATTTTTAATTATCGATTGAAATACCTCAAATCTAACTGATGGATTGGCACAAAATGAGGTACAGATATTCATGTTCCCCCTAGGATGAGTTGTGACAGCTTTGGTGATCTCCTCACTTTGTATACAAAGCCTTCATCAGGTCAGAATTTGTCAAGTACTTTGGATTATGATGGAATACTTAAAAAAATAATCACTTTCCCACCAGCCTTTGCTGCACTTAGACTTTCTTTATACCTGGTATTAAAATTTATTTTCTATGATCTCATTGCAATTGATTGATCACAAGAAAGTACGAAACTCTCGAAACAGTTTGAGGAAGGATTGTCATCCAACCTGCCAAACTATCTCCGGAGGTGGTCAGGGAAGCACTGTGACCACATTGAACACAAGCGTAAACCGAAAGTAGAAGGGCGGGACTTAGGCCACATTCAGACCAAATCTGGCAAAGACAGAGCTCTTTCCATTTATCTTAACGAGGCTGTCTGTTTTGGCTGTGGCGGTTCCAGCCACAGCGGCTGCCCAAGAAAAACGTAGCCGGATGCAGCAAAAAAGTTGAGACAGGTTCAACTTTTGGAGCAGCACGGCGTCACGTTTCGCTATCCAATCATGTAAAAGGGGGTCTGCCAGTGACTGACAGGAAAAGACGTAGAGGAAACAAAGGACTTGTTTGCCATGGAGCAGCAGCTTTTAGCATCAGTGAGATGGAGGAACGACTCATCGCGGCAGTGATGACCTCTCCTGAGCTGTACAATCCCTCCTGCAGGGATTACAAGGATCCCAACAGACGTGGAGTCGCCTGGCGTTGTGTTGTTGTTCAAGTCGGCATTTCAGGTGGTAACATTAGCTGTCGTTGTTCAACTGCCTTAGTGGCTAGTTGGTAAATGCTAACAATAAAGTCACCTAACCCTAACATGACGTCACAGAATGGGGCCGGTTATGTTAATTATGTGTCACTTCCCCCGCTGGACAAACCTGCTGGACAGCCCTGTGGCGTTTCGCCGGATCGCCAGATTTGGTCTGAACACGGCCTTAGGTCCTCTATAGGTATAACAATATTTTAGGATGTGTCTCTGTTTTAGGAGATGATTTCTCATAGAAGGAGAGTGAAGGAGACAGGAGGAAACGAGCTGTAGAAGAAAGTGAGAATGAAAATTATTTGTAATAAACAAGTAAAGGGAGGTGAATGTGAAAGAGTGAGGTGAAAAGGTAAAGTGAAGAGAAAGAAGACGGGTGAAGAAAAGGAGAAAAAAGTTAAGAAGGTAAACAGAGCGACACAAAGAGAGGGAAGAGAAGAGCAGACAAGAGGAGGTCTGGGTCTTCTGAAGAAGTGGAATGTCATTTTAACGACAAGAAAAACATAAAAACTGTGTTATGTTTATCTGTGTGGAGGATCGGACAGCAATCGGACCTCAATGTGGAAACTGGAGAGGCATAATAATAGTATCAGGTGCAAAGTATGCGGTCAAGTACTATCAGACTGCAATCCGATCACAAAAAACATATTTAATGGCAAGTGAAAAGGCGGCCTTACATTTAGTGCTCATTGGCAACTGCGAACATGCTAAACCATGATAGTGAACAAAGAAATTATTGCATTCTCAACATCAGCATGTTAGTACATTTTTTTATGGTGAACATGTTAAGAACATGTCATTAGCTTAAAGCATCATCTCCACTGTAAGAACAGCTTCACAGAGCTGTGAACACTGCTACACACGCTCAAGATGTCAGCGTGCTTGATGGGACATCTAACAACATCTGGAAGCCCATCTCCCTTCACCTTCAGAGGCCAGACTCGAGAGGAAACAGCTCTATTTTACCATTCTTCACAAAGCTATTTTCTTCACTTTTTGAGTGCACAAATAAGTGCAGCACTATGAATACCTTTGAGTAATTCCTCTTTGTACAACTCAGCAATTTCAGCTCACAAAGACCCAAAAAAACAGAAGTCACAGAAAGAGATAAGGGTTGGAATGAGATGTAGACAGGGTGAAGCTAGCACAACACGACTTTTTGCCTGGCTTTCCAGTATTCACTACAGCTATAAACACTTTTATCTTTGGATATTTTTTGACAGCACGTCTTACCAACTAGTTTGTTTTGAGTGCACTAAACCTTTCTTGAAGAAGATTTGGCTCCATAATGGCAGAAGGACCTTTGGAGAGTCAAAATTCTCTTCACAAAATCACCTTCACCCTGCTGAGTCTTATCCCGCCACATCTCCCTAAACAAATCCTACTCATTTTGCCCTCAACACAGCAGTAAAAGAAAAGTAGCTCTCATTATAGCATCTCCCACCAGCATTTCCTCACAGGCCTGTTTTTGCACCCTTACACTGCTGTTTATTGCTTGCTTGTGGAAAACTTGATAAAGTAATCTCAGTTCACTGAAGGTTTTTTTTTAACAGATTGCAGCAGGAGGTTAATAACACAAAATTGTGAGGTGAAGAAAACTCAAACTGTTAAACCTTTTTGGTGTACTTAGTATTTTACACTAATTTAAATTTTTTTTTAAATTGTAACCCCAATTAAAAAAAATTTCTAAAACAGAATGGGTTAATTTGCTAATCCTTTACATAGCATCCTTTAAAAGGCTCAGTCACAAGCAAGCCTGGGATGAAGGACCACCATGTTTCTCTTTATAAGAGCATTAGCAAAACATCTAGGACACAGTTTCAGGGGCTTCAGAAGGGGGCAGCATGGTCTTTTCATGCAAGTGCTACAGCTTGCTTAACCGAGGCCACCACCTGAGCTGCATGAACTGACAATAATGGGAATCCAGCCTTGAAAGGCAGCCATGAACTGCTTCAGACACTGAACCATCCGGTTACAGCAGCTGCAGTTAGGGTCGCCTCATCCAGTTCGACTCCCATCAGACAAGCTAAGATCTCTGCAGTTAAAGACCAAGGGCAGAAAACCTTTTCAGCCATTCCAGCATTATCACAACAACAATGCTGCTGATGGCTAAAATAAAGCAGAATTTGGCAGCAAAACCTTACTGAAAAGTGTTAACTTTTTAAAGAGGTTTCATGTCAAAATTCTCTATGTGACCTCAGGGCTTTACAAAATTTCTATTGAGCTGTTATCTGCGGCCTCCCCTATGCTCTAAGCATTTTAGTAGACTGTTGATGAGGGAAAACCGAGATAATTTTCACACAAAAGTAAGAGAGCTGTTGAGGAAAGTTGTTAAAAACTAGCAAAGTGTACAAATTCAGTATTGAGGTTTTGTAATTCTCTTGAATGCACAATTCTAGGGACGAAAGGCCTCTTTGCACTTCGAACGATAACTATAAAGATAACTATAACTACATTCAGTTGCTGAAGCATCCTCTACAAGATATCTTTCATTCAGCACTGATTTCTCTGAGAAAAGGAGGAAGATTATTTTACCAATCTGCCTTTAGTTTCCTGGCTATCTAAAAAAGCAAATAACGTACTGGTATGCATGACGGCACTTTTGTAGAGAGGATGGCCGTTGTCAAAAAGTGCCGGGATTTTCTGCACTTCTGTGATCAGTTCTTCTGCTAGTGACGCCGTTACTTCTGCTGGTATGAGTAAACAAATGGACGCCCCTTCCCTTCCCTTTATTTTGATTGGTTGAAAACGTTTTATTGCTGTCCGTGCATCAAAAAAATTGTTTAGAGATGGGATCAAGAATATCGTTATAGTTGTCGTTTTGATGTTTTTATCGTTACAGTTGTAGTGTGAACACATG
>JAQFJA010000010.1:2362543-2373906 GCA_029874485.1 Naso brachycentron | reverse complement strand
CCCCCCCCCCCCCCCCCCCCCCCCCCCCCCCCCCCCCCCCCCCCCCCCCCCCCCCCCCCCCCCCCCCCCCCCCCCATATATAAACCTTTCAAGCTTGGAAATGCTCACGTCTGTCAGCTAAATTGTTGCACCAAGAGAGTAAATTAAAATAAGAATATATATATACGATGTCTTGTATGTCTCTCTGCAGATGGAAAGGTGTATGCATTTGGAGGTATGGGACTCGACACAACGCCCCAGGCCCTAGTGAGAGTTTATGAGGCAGAGAAAGACCAATGGCAACCATTGACCTCCATGCCAACGCCGCGGTACGGAGCCACGCCCTTCATAAGAGAAAACAAAATCTACTTGATGGGTAGGAAACGAGATCCTGTTATCTTTCTTCTGTCTCTATGTAGTTGCCACAATTCTGTTTTTTTTTTCCAATTCCTGTTGTTCCCAGCCTGTTTTACATGTCACATAGACAAACTTAATGTTTTTTTCCATAAATTTGCGGTTGTAACAAAGACAGCTGAACCAGTAGGTAAGGCTCTCGTTCTACTGCTCATTCTGTCTTCCTTCCCTCTCCTATGGGTGGGTCATCACTGAAAGAATGAAGCTGTGGATACAAGGTGCTGAAATGGGTTTCGTTCGGAGGGTTGCTGACGTCTCCCTTAGGGATAAGATGAGAAGTTCAGTCTTTCGTGAGGAACTCAGAATAGAGCTGCTGCTCCTTTGTGTTGAAAGGAGCCAGTTGAGGTGTTTCGGGGATTTGGTAAGGATGCTCCAGGTCCATATGGAGAGATTATGTCTCTGCACTGGCCTGGAAATGTCTCAGGATTCCCCAGTTAGAGTTGGCTGATATGGCCAGGAAAATGGAAGTCTGGGGCCGCCTGCTGAAACTGCTGCCTCCACGACCCGACCACAGAAAAGCAGTTGATGATGGTTGGATGGATAAATTTGCTGTGTAGATTTTAAGAGTAAACTAAATAAAAGGATTACATTGGAATAGCTGATTTGTTAAATTATTTTCAATTACAAGCTACCTGCAAAAGTTAAAATTATCTTTTATTAATACCAGAATAGTAAATTTTTGGAGGCTCTGAAGGGCAAGTGAAGTTTTTTTTTAAATTTTAAACTAGATTCTGACTCATACGTATGAGTTTAAACTTTTTCAAACATCTACTTTCTTAAATATCCTCATGGATTTTTGTTGTGCCAAATATAATAAATGTTACAGCAATAATGCGACAATGTATTTTGTTTTTCTAAGCTGTCATCACTTGATGTTGATGTCTATTTTGATTCCTGTGGTATATTCTTTTCCTTTTTTGATTTTTTAGAACTTAATTAGTTTATTCGGAAAATAACATCACCCCTGATGTTAGTAGAGAGACGTGTCAGAATTTGCCTCAAAATTTGCAACTTCATGCCATTTACTCATGTTACAGTTGGTGTACAAGGGCCTTAAGATGTATCAGCTTTTTTTTTTTTTTTTTTTGGCTCTACAGTAACCAATAATTCCATTATTTGATCAGAGCGTTGGTAGCTGTGTCCCAATTCAAGGGCTGCATCCTCTGAATACCGCAGCCCACAGAGGCCTACAAAGGACACACCTTCATCTGTCTCAGTGGCTGAACTGAAACTTCTGTTAAATAAGACGATGTGTTCTATGAAGCATTTTCTGTTTTCGTCACCAACTGCTCCTTGCGTCATGATGCACCCCTCCTGTTACTTAGAAACCATGACACGTAAAGAAGTTTAAGTTTATTTTTGTTATGCTTACATTTTAAAACGTATTCTCTAATTGCCACTGCATCCTTCATTGTGTTTGCTTAGGAAAAAGAAATTGTGTACCCAATGAATCTTGGAATATACTGGGCTGCAGTATATATTGGCCATATTTTACGGTAGCATCTGAAGGAGCAAACGAAAATGGGACACCTTTTGCTGTGACACAATCGATCTGCAGATACACCCTTCAGAGGATGCGACCCCTGAATTTGGGCACAGCTAGTATTTCTGAATGCTGTGTACCTTGAAAACACTGAAAAATGTGTTGTGTTACTACGACGACCATGAGCTGTCATCACCCACTTGAGGTGTGTCTCAATTCAGGGGTAGCGTTCCTTGGAGGCTTATTTAAAGACCAAATGTATCATAGCAGTGAGTGATGCAACGTGTTAACCAGCTAAGATTGGGTTTTGTGTACAATGGGAGTGCGCACACCCACCTTTTACACCCGGGTCCATTGACCCTGCAGTAGACACGGGTTTTCTCACCTCACCTTGGCTCAGCTTGGCTCAGCTATTAATGTAAATGTAAGACAGGGGTGAACACGTTAATTTCTGAAGTGTTTTTCTGGTCCCTATTTTTTCCCTCTTCATCTGGTGGCTCATTCAGGCACTGTGCCAGGATTTAAATTTTTGATGAACTTTACAATTACATTAGTTAACACTAGCGGACATAGAGATGAAAATGACTCCTGCCTTACTTGTGTCTCTATAAGCACAGAGCATTTCTGTTGAGAAAAGCTTAAATTAACAGCGCATTCCGACGCTCTCTCTCCTGTTAGCAGTCAATCTAGCTCACCCAGCACATCGCTCTCTCTCCCCACAGTCAATTTAAACAAATAATAATCGAGCCAGATCATCCAAAATACAGAGATCGCTCTGTAGCGGTGGTTATAAGAGTGCAGCGCACACAGGTTATTTCGTGATATAACAGTTTACACAGCTCATGACATATATTCCACTCTGCAGTCGTTTACAACATTGTCTTATTGTCAGTCTGACGTATTTTATCATTTTGCCTCTGCTCTGACGTGAAGATGATTTGAGAACAGACCCTTTCATACAAGCTGTGAGAGATATGAACATGCTGTGGAGTGTTTCCACCAAGATCCAACTTTTTCGAAGCATGACACCCAGATTAATTTCTGATCATCTGCATTTGTCATCAATCATAGTTAATATGAAAGTTGTCAGGCATTTGTCTGACACATCACAATGTCTTCACACAACGCAGCACACTCTTTTATCCAAATACGACGCTTCACATAAAAATTCACAGACGGGCTGCCGTGCCTGTGGGAAGAGGGATTAGACGACTTTTAGTTGGTTCGCCTGTGTTTAAAAAGTCCATGTAGACCAGCTGTTTTTAATGGGAAAGGGATATTACAAAGTGCTGAAAGGTTATTATCAAAAATTTTGCCCGATGACACATAAACAAAAAAACAAGCAAAAAACAAACAAAAACCCACAGTGTCCAAATCCCCTCTTTAATTTGAACCTTTCTCTGTCTTAACTATAAAAGTAATCATTTAACTCACACACAGAAAACACTGTCTGTCTCCACACACAAGCACAAGCACTAAACACCACAACAACACTTAAAATTTTGTTCTTTTGTTTGCTTTAATAATTAGCACAAGTGCTTTCAGTGAAAATTATTATATTTAAAGTCATATTATATAATAAAGTTATATTTTGAAACTGCAGTATATTATTGGGGGAGACTCTATTTGGAAAGGAGGGGGCATGTCTCCTGCGTCCCCCCTGGTATTTCCTCCCTTGCTGTCTCCCACACCTTATGTCTATGGGTGCGTCAAGTCTCTTAAATTGCATCCACGTTTCCCTCACTTGCGTCCCTTTCCTTGCGTCTTAGTTACGGTCACTAGAGATGAATTGAGAGACGCAAGGAAACCAAAGAGAGGAGAGAAGAAATGAAGAGAGACGATTTAAGAGAAATGAGACGTCCTTTCCTCGGCGGTCACATGAAGTGACGTCCCATTATGATGACACAGAGCAGCTGGATTCGCTGCAGAAAGTGGCTGGATGGAAATTCTATATAGAGCCCCTTGCTTCTGCTTTTCCAATCTTTACTAATTCCCGAAATGACTTTTTAAAAAAAAATGTGTTATTACGTTGGTATTACCTATGCAATAAATATCATTGGTCTTTGGACTTCTTCACGTTAGTATGTCTGAATTAATTCCATGCATAGAAAGAAGTGAATATGGGCCACTTAAACTTGAATTGCTTCTGCCATCTTGTTCAAATGCTCCAGCTGTGGAGGCGGAGTTTTACACCTGATCATTGAGCTGAGAGACTTCCGCGAAGGATGGACTCGTGTATCCTCGCTCATCGCTCCTTGATGATCGCTCCTCGTTGCTGGATCCTCAATCCCCAGTGCACAAATAAGAAACT
This sequence comes from Naso brachycentron, assembly GCA_029874485.1. NCBI lineage: Eukaryota > Metazoa > Chordata > Actinopteri > Acanthuriformes > Acanthuridae > Naso > Naso brachycentron. Next base: position 2,369,719 of record JAQFJA010000010.1, on the reverse strand, counting down.
TGGGATGGTCCTTAAGATGGCGTCAGTTCAAGCGAGGAAACGACAAATAAGAGACTTGATACGCACCCTGTTTCGTCTGTCTTACAATCTCTCTAACATAACTCCTGACGGAGTTCAAAGAGAGTTTACTTTGAGTGAGGAGGCACGTGTTCAATCACTTTCTCAAAGCAAAAAGCTGGTGATGGATGACAGCTTTGGAGTTCTTCCAACTTTGCTGTTGTGGGACCATCCTCTTGCACTATGCTAAAACCACAGCTGAATTATTCTACAACCAAAAGAACACAAGTTAAGTGTCTCGCACGGAAAAATATGGAAATAGAAGCAGTAAGGCAATATGTCAGTGGGAGTGAGGAGTATGGTTAAGTACGTGCAGCAAGAATCAAATTTGCTGAGTGTTACATTGAGATTCTCACCACCTCATAAAAAAAAAAGACATTTTATTTTGTATGTATCTGATAATAAGAGCTGAACTACGGAAACTCTGAAGGTCAAGTGAGAAAAACTGTTTTTTATTTAGAGATAAAATCCATTTTTCTCACTTGCCCTTCAGAGCTTCCATGCTGATATACATGCAAACAAAAAACACACAACTCTTTTCAACTTATTTAGAACCATTAATTTACATATCAGTGTTGTCATGAATTCTCTCCTGCTACCTAAACCTGACCTAAAGTTAAGGAAACACTGCTCTTGAGATGTGTGAGTTGTGAGATGTGAGTGTTGAGCTGGTGCTTTTAGAGCAGTGAAAAGAACTGAAACACTCTTTTAAAAGAACTGAAACACTCTTTTCCGTCAGACGCTCTCTGGGTCATGAAGTCTCACAGTCTGGGTACAGTATTGATCTGAAGGACAGATACTGAGTTAAAAGCTGCTCTAAAGTTAAAAAAAAGTGTTTCTTGTGTTTCTGTGTTTTGTCTTTTGCTCTGAGAACAGTTGTCGTGCAGTCATTTTCCATCAATGATCAGAGGTTGCATTAGTTCTCTGTGTGACTCTTTGGGGGTCTGTTTTGGCTTTTTGACACTTGGTCGAAGTTTTGCATCTCTGCTGAGACAGAAATGTGAGTCACATGAGACGGATCGTTTTTTCTCACTGGTGAATCGTTTTGTAAAGAGATGAATTGATTTCCCTGCATGCTACGAGCGATAACACAGTTCACATTTGGTACAAAGTAGCTGTAACCTCCTGAGATCAGGAGTTTTAGTCATTTACATACCACTGTGTTTTCTCAAATGCTCCACCAGAGGGATAAGATAATGCTGTGCTTATGTGCACTGGCCAAGAGAGCTCAAAACACTAAATATTTCCATTTGATTCTGCACTGTTGAATGTCATGTAATTATTTGGCTTTACTCAAAAAAGGTCTGCAATGTGTTGCCTCAAAAAATTGAAACTGAACTCATGAATCTGAATTCAAACTGAAGTTGTTGAGTTACGGTTGCTCGCCAGTGACACTAATGTCCAGTTCAGACTACAGGATTTCAGCCCTGATCTTGCTGTCTGTGACAGTTTTTGGAGAATGTGGGTAAAAAGCCTCAGATCAAAGGCAAATCAGAGCACACTTCCATGAACAATGGTCAGCATGTGTGAACTGTTCAAGGATGCAATCATGAGCTCACCGACAACGTGACTGAGAGTCACAGGATTCCTAGCATGACAAATATCTGGCCCAGTCGCAGGTGTGCAGGTACCATGGCTGGACTGGGTAGCACAAGGACTTTATCTGGTGGCCTGACCTGCTAAACGGCCAGCAGACAGACGCTTTAAAAAAAAAAGCCCAATAACAACCGACAGACACAATTTACATCAAAATTCACACAACAACAAATAAAGTAGCCTACGTGTGCCACACATAGCGAGATAACAGCAGTGTGAGGGTGTAGTACTGTTTATTTGTGCTCAGCCACTGTGACACTATCAAAAAAGGTTTTATTTCTCTGGTTCAACGTCTTTCCCGTTGACACTGCTCCCTCTCTTTTCATTCTGGACCAGTGCTGCTCGCTCTCTCTCTCTCTCTCTCTCAGAGCGCACACTGGACGGAACGAAACATGGGAGATATTTTACAGTGACGACAATGCTCAATAGTGCTGACTTTTCAAGCGGAAGGCTACGACATTAACGTTGTATTGGAGCTGTATTTTAAGACAGCGTACCAATATTTTAACTACAGTGAATGTTTGGGGACCATATGTCGCAGGTCGCTCCCAGTAAAAGGATCTTGTAGGGTGCACCCCCTAGTGGTGATCAGTCATGTAGCGACTACATGAAATGTCAATTGTACACTCAGACCCACATTAACCACATTTACTGCCGTACCCAGATGTGGTCAAGCAACATGCCAAGTTTTCTCCTAGTCTATTTTATTTACAATCTCCTCTCATCAGATTCTTGATGACTGCATCACTGTTCAAAACTGAGCATTGCGCAGCCACAGCTGAAGTGCCACTTGGCTTTGGGGGGAATTTTTCATGTGACAGGAAATACTGAAGATCAGACCCTGTGACGATGAAAGCCAAAGGTCTGACGTTCCGGCATGTGCCACTGCCAGGATGAGCAATCATCTCCATTTTCAGCTTCTTGTAGCTGCATCAGCAATGCAGAGAAATGATGCTGCACAGTCAGACAGAGAGCTGAGCCTGACAAAGGGCAGACAGGCAGCAGAGTTCAGATCAGACGGTACACTGCAGTGGAAATTGGCCCTAATAGAACTTCTTGGCCGAGTCTGACAAACAGTTACCATGTGAGATGAGATGAAAGCTCAGCTGCTAACGTCCTACATATAAACAACCCTACCACTGTGCTCTGTGTGGAAATCGGTGTGTGCTGGAAGAAAAATCAGAAACTGCAGCAAGTCCACATTTAAATTCATTGACACCATAAAACATATTAGCTTCTTTGCAATGCAGATTTTCTAACAGCATCATCCAAGCGCAGCACAGGGAGGCTTTGTTGGGATATAATATTGCCTTTGTGACTCACACATGACTTTAGACACAGCTGAAAATTCATAGCAAGTAAATTACGTATGAAGACTCTCCAGGCCATTAACATACGTACAGAATGAAAGCACTTTTGTTTTCACTTCAAAAGACAAACACTTGACGTCAGTCTTCCTTCCACCGTGGTAAACATATCATTAATAAATAATGAAGGGTAGTGAAATGTATTGTCCGCCTCGCCTGTCCTTTTAGCGGGGAAAACAACGCCCACATGAGTGCTGCTAGCGCCTGGCAGGCAGAGAGCCTTGAGATGCCGAAATGTTTGCTGGAGAGCAACTGTGCTTTTAAAGATACAGGCTGCACATCAACACCAAGTCACCCCGTGACCTGATCTCAGTCACCATCGCATGAAATGCAAATTTACCAAGTTTTTTTATTTCTATTTGAATTTTTTATTTTGACTTTCACTGTTAAACATAATTGATTTGTGATTTATTGACACATTCTGGAAATTAATTTATATTTGAGAACAACTGAAAAATAGCTCTGAAGTAAAACATGTTAATATTTCTTACTGAAAAGTAACAAAAAATATTTTATTATCAGTGCCATAACTAAAGCAATGGAGTGGATCAAGAATCAGCTCGTTCCATATGGCACCCAGCACTGAAACCTACTAAAAAACCCAAAACCCTACTCTCATCATCTAGAAAAGAAACTGTTATGTGTTTTGCACAATTTTTCAAAAGACAAAAAAAACACAGTGAGGAGGGTCTTGCTTTTTGTACAGTGGCAGTAATACATCTGAAAATCTGTAAGCAGTGCTGATCTATGTAAGCTGTGGTCACCTGTGTGACACGTCGATATCCAGCTCTGTTCACCGCTCCTGCCAGGTTGCTGAGGGGTGCTGAGTGTGGCCTCAGAAGGAAAGCCATGTTAAAATATTGGGCTGAGACCTACAGCATAGCTTTAGCTGGTTTAGTTAAAGGCAGTCGTTTTCAGACATCCCTTTGCTCCACAGGATTACAGTATATTAGTACAGCACGTTTGTTTTGTGGCTAGTTTTTGAACACAAAATAATTTCAGAAGGTCTGTTGTGTTTCATGCGCGTTTGTGATTTGCAAGGGTTTTAGATTAATGATGTCCATCCACTCCTTGTGATAAAACAGCTTGTATCTTTTTTTTTATAATGGCTAAATTACAGACCTACATAAATAATAAGCTCTAAGAAGTTTCATTACAATACAAGTAAATCTATTGCTGAATTATGTATTTCGTAGTTCCCTTTATTATTAGCTTCCATTTGGAAAAAAAGAACAAAGAATATCTGAATCCTGCAATCAATAACCAAAAACCTACATTAAAAAATCAGAGTAATAGTCCGTTCACTAACGTTTAAAACTATAAACTAGCACAAAAAATATTAATATTACAACACTTGATACGCAAACACTGACAAAAGGTAAATTTCGCATGTTGCATCATCAAACTGAACTGTTGGGTGGAACACTAACGTGTAATGGGACGTGTAGGCCGCCACCTGTGACATACGTGGTGAAGGCAGAGAGCTGACAAAACAGGAGTGACACATGAGAAGTGATCGCTTTGGTTTTTATACGATTCGAGCACCTGACCTATATTATGAGTTTGTTCAAACGCCTTCACTCTGCTCACATTTTGTGTGATTTCCTGTCCTGTAGTCTATATGTGCCGATAACTCCAGCGAATCCAGATAAGCTAAATCTAGCATCTTATTTCAAGCTAAGTACTTTTATGTAAAAGGTGAGCCATGTTAATGCTAGCAGATGTTTCTTTTTCTACTTTTGTGTAAGTGAAATACAGACATCCCAACCTGCAAAAAGTCATTTCTGGGAGGTGTCTTGGGATGTCTGGAACTGCGTCCCGTGGAGGCTCTTAGTACTGGAGGTGGAGGCTTTCTCAGTCTTTTCCATTGTCAGCTTTATTCTGTGGACCTCCGCCTCTCCCTGGAGCCTTGACTTTACATGGCTTATGATGAAGTATGTGGACCTTGGCATGATGCTACTAGCTGTCTTCTCTCTTAAAACTGAGGGTCATAGCTGAACCCTTAGGCGAAGGAAAGGTTCTAGATAGAGCCCCCAGAGATGGTTGTGGATGGAACCACTGCACCATGAAAGGTTCTCTGTGGAACCTCTTCAGACTCCTGCAGACTGTGACATTTTAGCCGTCTAATTCACACTGTACGACGCTGTACGAAATTTGATGTTTGCAGACTGTGCAATGATAACACCTTGTGAGTCACAGACTACAACACAAGCCAATGAAACGTCTTTAATACTACTTAAAAAAAAAACAATAAAGCTGATCAAGAACTATGTACTCCAAAAAAGAGGAAGAGGAAGAGAATGTGGAAAAAAAAACACAAAATGTTTTCAGTATTGCCGCTTTTCTTTGTTGAGAAAGTTTTACATGAAATGTCTATTCATAAAGAATGTGTTATTGTGAACATTTAAATTTTTGACAACTCACTGGCTAAATTATTTATTAAAATAATACTAATCAGATAAAGACTAACTGATTCTCTACACGCCTGACAGCAAGATTGGAAACAGAACTTTAAAATCCAAAACCCTTCATGCTGCCTCTTGTAAGTCTCTGGCTAACGGCGCAGACACCCGCACATGCAGGAAACCTGTTACAGGAACCTACCATCACCATTCCACTGCTTTAGCAGCAGTGTAAACTAAGGTTTGGTCGGCGTCAGGCAGAATCAAAGGATTTCTGCTGAATTTATTCAGTGGTAGGGTTTTAAATATAGACCCAGGCACTCCAGTGCACTACTGAACCTCTGAATAAAGGCCAAATGGACTTGAGAGCTAAATGGAATTGGAGAGATTAAGAAAAAATGAGGAGGATTTAAATGGAAATGTTGAGCAGGATATGAGGGAAAGCCATTCTTTCGGTGCTCTCATGCTCGCCTGCGCCCCAGATGTAAATGAGCAACTCTGATTCTTTTCAGAGGAAATGAAGCCACACTTCACGACCAGTCACTGACTTTGCACAATTCAAGCCAACGCGCACACAAGCAAAGATGAGCTGAGGCAGGTGGAAGTGGCTCGGTGATCACTGAGCTGTGCATGATGCTATCAGCACGATCAGATCTGTGATACTTTGGCTCCTTAAAGCAACACAAACAAGAAACACCTCTAAGACGGACAGCTCCATGCGCCCCATTTTGACAAGCTTTCATGCAGGTGTATCTCTTTAACACATCATTTCCTGACCTGATACTGCTACAACAGTATGCCTGCCTGTTCTGTCCTATTCTTTAAACGAAGCTGATGGATCGTGTAAAAAGCTAAAAAACATTACAAGGAAGCCTCTGGGTTTCTGATCAGTGGAGTGAAAGGAAAACTAGTATTGTGATTTGGAGATGCTGTAGGAACTGACGCTTCAGAGGAGATCATATGATCTGGAACTCTGTTCTCACATGTCAGTGGACATCGCCAGCAGGCTCTGTCACAGCCTGCATTCATCTGTAGATCAACATTTACTCATCTCTAACAACAACTTTGTTTCATCCTGTGAGTACGTCACGGCTCAGCCATGTGCACAGGGAAAAGAGAGACACATTTCATCCCTCTGCACTGGAAGTGCGACACAAAGGAGAACATTGTCGTGGTGTCTTTCTGACCTCTGAGGTTCCTGCATGACGCTGAGCGCAAACGAGCGGCTGACTGTACTCTCAGTCCCAGACGCTCGAGCCCAGGCCATCTGACCCACCAAAACTCATGACATCAGCCCCTCGACTGGACCCTCCAGCAGAGGAGAGGGCCTTTTTCTCAACTTCAGCTCATGAGACAGGGAGAGGCCAACGTTTATTCATTCATTTAAAAACACTCAAATCTGCTTGGATTCATTCAATAACCAGCCTTTTTTTTCCAACTGAAAGATGGAGCTTTCCATACAGGGTCTGACTATCATTTTGAAGAGCAAACTTGAACTTAGTATGTACTGTTTTGTAAACTGTCGAAAAAAGTGTAAATCTAAAGACAGCTGTCCATGCTGCGCCTCGGCTCAACCCATAAATACATAGTTTAACTACATGGCAGGAAGAAACTTACCACAAGTTTTCTAGCATTCTTTGCACTGCACACAGGGCAGGCCAGTAAAAATATCATATCACAATTTTTATTTATGGCAGAATTACTATTTTGATTTTATCACCATTCTTTCGTTTTCATATTGGTTCGGACTATTT
>JAQFJA010000010.1:2333495-2346956 GCA_029874485.1 Naso brachycentron | reverse complement strand
CGATCCATGAGGTGATTTACAAATCATGATGCTGAAACAGTGTATAAATTTGCTATTTATAATCAAATGTATAATATGATTTGTTACATGTTCATAAATGCTAAATTGTGTCTCCTTGTCTTTGTGTCATTTAAAAAAAATGTCCTGTCAGATTAAGAGCGCAACTGACTCTTAGTGTGTTTGGCTAACAAGTTTACCACCTACAGCAATAGAACTAAATGTTTCTTCCTAAAAACAACATGGAACAACTTCACTAGTCTGTGGGCTTGAAAGTTATATTAAAGTAAAACCTTGGGCATGACCAGGACATCCACAGTGGGGTATTTCCCTCCATGTGGAAGCCTGAGTTAACGTTATGTGCTCAGTCCGTCTTGATAATAGGTCGACATCATAAAATAACAATAACAGCAAACATGTTGTTTAGTTCCTCTCAGTGTGTGAAATACCCCGTGGCAATCTCTCCCTATCTACTGCTCCAGTGTTATGCTGAAGTCTTACAAATAGACGGACCAGCATGAATATTAGCTGTGGCAGCCGAACCAGCTTCCTCCCCGACATTTTGGTTGTCCCGGTTAAGCTTTTTAGAAGTGAATTCAAAGTAGGTTAGTGAGAAGCTTTGTTTTCTCTTTGCCATGTTTAGTCCATAAGTGAGCCAAAATCGAAGCAATTAAAAATTTCAACGCTTTGCAGACAGGTGTTCCAGAACTGATGATACTTCCTTACATCGAGAGAATAATGAACAGAACTAAACTAAACAAATTGCCCCAGCACACTACGAGAGCGCTCACTATTGTTATTACGATTTCCCCACCAAACAGAGACCCTTGAAAGAGGCACTTTGAATGCGCAGCTAGATATTTATATTAAAGCAAATGATGGAGATTGTGCCAACCAATCTATGTTACGGGAAGCTGTTACAGCATAAATCCGAGATTCCATTATTTCTTTTGAGGCCGCAAAAACAAAACAACAACAACACCAAAAAAACCCCAAAGGAAAATAGGAGGGGACAGGGGAGGAAATGACTGCTGAGTTGAAGTTTGAAAAGGAGTTAGAGGCGCAACTGAAAGAGAAACTGACTGAGGCCCTTTGCACAAAAGCGGAAGCTACACAACCACAATAGACTAACGTGAAAAAAAAATCCAGAGATATTTGAAACAAGACATAAAGCAAGGAAGTAACATGCATAACAAGTTCATGAAAAAAGAGAAACACAGATTTCATATCACAGCATAGCAACGTTACAGGAAGGCTGTGTTACAAAAATTACAACTTGTGTGATATCATGCACACTTCTTAAAAAAGACAATACACAACCAGATGTTGTAACGATACAGATAAAGTACATATAAATTAACATATGCACTAATGAAAAAGAGATTTGTTCAAACATTTATCTAAGACTGAGGTTCAAGAGTTTTTTAATTCTCTACATCTGGAAAGGCAGCAGGCCCAGATGGATCTGGCACAGACTTATAAAAGAAATTTGGGTTAAATGGTTCTGGTGTTCACACTCCAATGTATGTTGACTCTTTTCATAAACAAAAGTTACTCCTGATCAGAGTAGCTCTTACAGGCCTGTTAGACTTTTTAATGTGGACAGTAAAATCCTTTCTTAAACTCTTGCAAATTGAAAATATTATCCCTAAAATTTTTAAGATTCAGATGAAAGAAGGAATATCCTCATCATTTTTTCATCAGCTTTTTTTTCCCAGTTGTATAATGACCAAATTTGAAATTTATTTAAGAGAAGATGATCAAAATAAAGCCATTAATTCCACCATTTGTATATTTATCTGTAATCGGCAAACAGCCAAAAAGAATTTTCTTCGACTCCACCATAAATAAGGTCTCTCAAATGTGCATAAAATGAAAGCTCCACACACCCTTTTAAATTCTTTTTTTGCCTTTCTTGTCCTAATGAGGTAGTAATCACTGCCATGGGTGATATCTCTCGCCATTCAGCCAACAGTTGACCGCTGTTTGGGGGTAGTCACAAATGCAGCAGGAGCTGCAGCAGACTGGAATGCTTGACAACAATGAAGTACCAGAACAAGGCTGATTCTTTACTTCCACATCTTGTGCATGAAGGAAAAACTGTTGAAGATGCTGCCTTTTGCCTTGAACATGAAGCTTTAGCCTCAGTCTTTTGCCACAATATTTTATACAATATCTATCATGAACCCTTTTACATGATTCTTCTTTCAGAACTACGGAGTAGGAAACCAGAAATAAAACTCATGAAAATAATGTCAGTGAGAACAAAAAGCTTGACAGGTGCAACAAATTTTCTGACTGTGACTTTGACGAGTATTTGTCATTATTGTTGACATTTTGAAAAGCTACATATATTACCAGTAAATCTAAAACATTGACAGACTAGTAAATACTTAAAAAATGTTGTATCTGTACCTGACACATCTCCACATCTTTGGTAAGGGGCTTCCCATTCATCTGTGCTGCTCTCTGGATCAGCTCCCATGCCTCCTCTTTCCTGTCATTGGCCATTAACCAGCGAGCTGACTTTGGCAACACCCTAAAAATGTAAAGACAAATTGCTATGGTGACCTTCTTAAAAATACATCTTCTTGTTCCCGTCTGCTGCAGAGAGACACTTCAATAGACATTTCACACGCACACACACACACACACACACAGGTGTAACTAATAACACCACGTTTAACAAGTAAAAGTAATTGTCTTATGTAGGATCCAGGTGATAAACTGACAGATACCCTCAAAGTCAGATGGTGCGTTTCCCCGAATTTGGCACCAATTATGTGTGACATCAAGCATTTGCTACAATTTTATTTTCAATTACAGAATTTTCAATTACAGAAAAACACAAGCACTTTACCTAGACAGTCTGTTGTGGATTTTCCAAAGCCGCTGTTAAAGTGATTTTTTGGAAACTTAACTGGACATAAAATGCACACTGTAACAAATCTGGGTCACTTGGCTGCTGACTCACCAGATGTAGAAGATGAAGAGGAAACCAGGTGCTGAGATAGCCAGCTGCAGTTTACGCCAGTCTCTTATGAGGTACGCCAATCCAGCCAGCAGAATGTAGCCAAAGCCAAAGAAGTAGTCAGTAATTATACCGGCCAACATTCGCTGCTTCAATCCTGTCCATTCTGTGCCTGAATGAGACACAAACAGGACCAGACACATGAATCATATCTCTATCTTTGGAAACAGAATAGTTTTACAGTACTTGCACACTCAAATCTGACAGAACTCTGTTTATTTTCACACTGTACTGAAGAAAAGAAAAACAAAACAAAACAAACGAAAAGGCTTGAAAGCTTGACAGGAACCAGTTCATCCAAATTAACAGTGAGAGGAAAAAGAAAGAAAACTGAGAAAGAAAATCTGAGCTCTTTGCTGCTAGGACGTGTGTTCTTCTTTGTTCAGTAGCCAAACAGTTCTAATAAAACCTCTTCTAAGCAAGGTCCGTGAGTTGTCTTGAGTGTGACATTGTTTTTGAAAAGAAACTTTGCTCTTAAGCTTCGTGAATGTAATGTTGCCATGCTATAAGCACCAACAAAGAGCTTTCATTCACCTCCACTGTACTCGGGTGGCAGCATGTACTAAGTCCTGCACTTGGATATTCAAAAACCATTTTCAACAAAATCAAACCAGTCTGCCTGTCTAGATACAAAATGGAATGTAATTTGAGAGACTGTAAACTTTTAATCAAATTAAACCATGACATGTTGCAGGCCCCGTAAAGGCATCCTGCACCAACTGAGTTTATAAGATCCTGTGAGGACAAAACCGAAGTTGGAAGTGTGTTTTATCACGTCTTTTTCTGTACATCACCTAAAAGCCAGTATCTGAGAAAACAATGGCAAAAAGTCATCCAGGTGAGTTTCCTGATGGACACATAGCTTCGTTTGTTTCAGCATTATTTTATATTTTTCTTCTATGCTGCACCTTCCATTATATTTCATGTTTTATCCCTGAACTAAATTTGATCCTTTTATAACAGAGGAGGTTGTGGATCAGGAGTTACAGCCAGTCGTCCGCTTATGGTCAGAGTCCGTTCCTTTGCTCCTCCTTTGTGCATGTTGTGTGTCCTTAAGCAAGATACCAAACCCCAAGTTGCTCCACTTAGCTCTTCCATTGCTGTGTGAATGTATGTGTATGTATTCCTGATGAGCAGGTCGGCACTTATCCCTTTGGAAATCCATGCCATTGGTGTATAAAAGGGTGTGAATGGGTGAATGCTGACTTGGTGTGAAAGCGCTCTGAATGGTTCAGAGGCTAAAAATGCGGTCCATTGAACATTTAGAGGGTACAGAGAGAAAAATTACACATAGCTTAAACTTTCTACAGACACTGACCCAGGACAAAGGCATTCATGATGACACCAGAGATGGTTGTTCCAACCAAAAAGCGAAGGGCAGTGTACATGTAGAAATTAGGAGCAAAAGCAGCGCCAACCCCAAAGACTGCCTGGATTGCCAGGCTAATGAGGATGATGATCCTCCGACCGTACCTGGAAGAAGACAAGGCATTTACAAAGTTAACATTGTACTGATGCAACAAACAGCACATGGTGAATTTAAAGTGACAGCTGTAGTAAGTGATTCAGAAGAAAAAAACTACGTGCAAACGTTGCCATCTGGTGCATGCCATCAAACTTACTTATCAGCTAAGCTCCCAAACACAATCGCTCCAACAAGAAGGCCGAACATGTAGATGGATGAGCCCATGTTGTTCAGGGTGGCATTTTCACAAACCAGGTCCCACTGTGAGGTGCAGAAAAGTGTTTCAATTAACAGAGAACATCATGAAAAATGCCATTTATATGTTTCCAAAGACTGGACTTTGTATCATATAAAGACTCATATATAGAAGTGTAGGTTACTTGACTGCTCATCGTACCCTCTGTTGTCCACTTCCCTGAGCACACATCTATATTATGTAAGTGTGTGTGGAGAAGGACACACTTAATGCAAACATGTTCAGCAGACATTTCTTTATCATGTTCAATACACTATTTTTATATTTTCTTTGACTTACATTGACTGTATATGATAATGATCCAACAGGTTGCATGACACTTTAGTTTTTTGAGTTAGAGCCATGTAACAAAACACACTTTAGATAAAGTCACACAACTCAACACAATATATAACAAAGACACTGTCGTTCACAGCCTGTTAGGACACTATAGAAAGTCACAGGCACAGAATTCAGTGCAAATCAGGCCAGCTACAAAGCAAGGACAGTCTCTCTGTTGACTGCATTGATTGTCCTTGCATGTGTTAGATCTTGAAGTTCTTCTGCTTTCGCATACAATACTTGGATCAGCCTCCAGCCTTTCCCCACCGTTCTCCAAAAGACTTTTTTTTTTTTTTGCAACGCTTATAGCCCCAAATAGCAGTTCAGAACACGGCTTTGAGTTCATGGTGGATGCCAATAAGAACTTCAACCCGTCACTCCCCTTCTTATTCTTTCTCTACCTGAACAAAATAATTGTGCAGCGTCTGGCTAAAGGCCATGATTCCTCAGATCTGTGGTCAAACCAAAGTGACTAATGACTTTTAGGTTCTCCAAAAGCTTCTAAAGTTTTATAAAAGCCACTGATTTTCCCTTTTTGAAAAATGAGTCATACAATATAACAGCACAGTGCATGGAAAGCTATAGGCTTATGCTGATATTCTGTTTCGGATGTGAGCAAAACACCAACCAAATAAAAAATATTTTTACACAACCATCCATTTAAAAAAATCTTTAAAAAGTAGAAATACTGAAGTTATTAAATAACATAGTTGTACTTTGCTCCACATCTGGTTGGGATATCTTAAAACCTAAATCCTTTTTTGAGGATTAGTTCCTCTGCCAAGGTTGAAGAGAGACACTGAATTCAAACGGGGCATTAAGGTCATTCGAGGTCAAGTTTTTCAAACATTACCGACAATGTCAATTAACCGAAACAGGAATACCACAGTCGTATGTAACTTCAAACTTTTTACATGTTCCTCTAAGAACTGAACTGCACATGCATGTAAAAATAGAAGCACAGCTCCTCATACAGTATATCTCAAATCATTTTGGTCATGTAATTGCCCTTGCAGTTTGAGTTACGAAACCAGGCAGAGTGGCAGGGTAAGACGAAGAGCCTATGAGATATCTGCTGTGCAGGATTCCATCTCTCAGTGGTAACCCGGTTGACCCGTCTCAGATATGATATCACCAGACCACTGTAATAAATCTGATAAGCCCGTTTACAATCCTTAGCTGCATGAGGTCCTCATGTTAGATACGTTAGGTGAGAGTGCAGATATTTAGTGAATTTAAACTCTGAATTCGGAGTCTGTTGGTTTTACACTCACCTCAGTTACGATGGTGCTTTGGAAGGTCTCTTTGTTGTACTCCCAGCCCCCTTGGCAGCTCCCAGTAGGGTGTCCATTGTCAGGAGCTACAGCACTGCTATGGTTCAAGAGGGCTGTGCAGGACAACTCAGGCCAGCCTTCAGGGTTGGATAGAAGGCTGAGGTTGAAGCTCGAAGAGGCCGGAGTGCCTGCTGAGGGCCAGGTGGAGCGGCATAAATGTGGAGGAACAGCACCAGTGAAGATAGAGACCAGCATGTGGAATGCCAAAAATATCTGCGGTAGGCAGATCCATATATACAAGATCTTCTGGAACTTCCCAAAGCCCCCGATTAGACAGAGAATTTCATCAAAATTCATGTCTCAGCGTTTTTGTAGATGTACACTTAAAATGTGCAACTCTGATCAACTGGTCAGGTCTGATTCAAAAGGTCCAGGACTGCCTCTAGAATGGAGTTGCACAAGCACGAGCTGATAAATGCAGCGTCATTCAAATATGAACAAATTAAGCTAAAATGAATGTGTGCCAAGCTGATGATTAACTTGTAGGGAAAGAATCCTCACTGAGATGCAGTCACACCTGTGTTCAGCTCCAGTCTGAGTGTAACCTGTGCCTCTCTGTAGTGGACTGTGCAGCTGGCTGAGGGTGATTTAACCTCAGTGTGATGGGAGTGATTCTAAAAGAGGAGGGAGGTGTCTGCCCTCTGTGGGAGGAGCTGATGTGTGATGATGGCTGAGCAGCTGCTTTGGTCTCTGTCTCCGCCTTCTCTCTCTCAAAAACTTTCATAAGATTTATATTAGGCAACACATTTTGACTTTCTGCCAAGAGCCTGTGGTGATGTCTTTACTGAGTGAAGCAGAACTTAGTTGAATTTTAAGGTTTTAAGGACTGCAGTAACAAAGGAGTGGTGAGACTACTATGGGACAGAAAGGACTGTAGACATAAACTTCTTGTGATTGCATCATTTTAAAGAGACTGCAGAAAGTGTCATATGACCTTTGTATGTTAACCGTAACTCGTTCACCTGTTCCCGCTGGTTCAGGACACGCTCATTCTAACTGATACTCAGTAATTCAATAATAATAATCTTATAATAATAATTAATAAGACATCGGATGCTGTGTTGGTGGAGTGTTCGTCTCAAGCTGGTGACATAAGAAAAAGATGAATACAGCAGTCAGGGATTAAATAGTTCTGGCTGCTCACTCCCATCATCACTAGCTCCCATTTCCCTCTCTTGTCAGATCAGGTTAACAGTCACATAGTTTGAACACAGGTGTGGTTCATTTTTTCGGGAGAACCTCAAACTTGTATGTGACTCATGGGTGGCAGTCACCATCTCTATCAAAACCATGAATAGAAAACTGGAATAGAGCTCCAGAGGGGATTTTAGGGCAGGACTAATGCTTGGCATTCTTTGATCAGGCGTGGTACTTTACAGTACAGTTCAAGCGAACTGACACACGACATAAACACAACAGCCCCAATCCAGTGCGAGGCAAAAATACTTTAAAGAGAGTACTGCATATTATAAAGACATTTTCTCCCAGGGATAGAATGGACTGCACCATAAACTGAGTGAAATACATTCAAACACTCTGATGCCACAATTTGCAGGATATGTCTGAAAATATTCTTGATTTTTCTTGTGGCCCAAAGGATAAGGATGGCACACAGACTGCCTGTTTTCAGTTTGATTGCCTTTTTCTATTAGTGGTGGTGTGAGGTGAAGGGTGAAGGGGAACTGTGAAGTAAAGGGAACTGCTCGCCCCACCCGCATTACCACCACTCAGGGACCTTGAGCAAAGTCCTTAATCCCAATGGCTCCAGTGGAGCTGCTCAGTGGCTGCAGATCAGACTGTCGCCAGTTCGGGCAGCTTTAAGATGTGACTGTGTAACTGTGTAAATGTGATCAGGGCGTTCCTGAAAAAGCGAGTTCGCTCTCAGTGAACCTCTCCTGAAAAGATCGAGGTTTAAAAAGAAAAGAAAATTATGCTGAATCAAGGCCCAGTGTTTCAAATGAGCCCAGGGGCCTGGAATAAAGGGATAAAAACACTTGATGCACAACACACATGCCATTTTAAGATGACTGCATCTGGGAAATAAGTAACTAGGTCTTTATCTATGTCACCTATGTTGTAACCTCCTCTTCGCTTTATGAATTGTAGCACCATCTTGTGGTTAAAATCAAAACAACTTCCTGAAATGAAACAAACAAACCAAAATAATAACAGATCAAATTTCAGTGTCATTTTCATATTACTGTGTCAGATGTACATGATCAATCTTGGTTTGTAAAAAAAAAAATAAAACAAAACAATAAAAACTGGTCTAGCTACTTTTACATGACTTTAAATTTTTTCCTCTTTCTTATGCCAAAAGAGGATGGTGTCTGAACAGATGATTACCTCTTCATCAGAACTCAAGCTATGCCAGTGTTTGCCAAAAAAATTCAGGATTTGATTTTGCCTGATAAAGCTGGAACATCAGAGGTGAACAAACAATTTGGTATGATTTCCTTGCTGCTTCCATTAGAGACTCTTTGGATCTGTCGGGGGCATCTTGTAAGCAAAATCTACTGGGTAATACATTCAAACTCATTAGGGTTTTAACGATTTAATCTCAAAACCTTTATCAAAGATAAAAATTCTCTGATGAATAACTGGCTTTGTGAAAGGCTTTTCTCTCAGTCTCGGATGAAAAATGCAGTTAATACATACTATACACTATATTCAACATCTACATGCTGCATTTGCATCAAATCAAATGACGCAGGAATTCGAGTTGCCATGCGATATTGAATGAAGGGTCATATGAAGGGTTTTTAACGTGGATTTGAAAGGAGAAAGAATAAGAAGATACAACAGACGCAACCTGACGAAGCTCATCTTGCTAACAGTGGAACAGAAATACAAAAATGACAAAATGTCGTTCAGATAGTTGAGAACTACAGAGAGGAACATCAACAACCACCGCTGCCTATCAGAGTAGTGTGCACTCAGCAGCGTGTAGAAACTGGAGCCATTTTTACTCTAAAATGTGTTTGTAGCTGCAAATGTAGAAAGTTTTATTGTTCATACCTCTATGTGTTCTCAGCTTAGTTGAAGTTATATTCTGTTAGAAATCGGGCAGTTATTTTATTTCTGTAGCCCGATGTTGCTTGTTGCACCTGCTTTTTGTTGGTGCTTGTGTTGATTTTTGTGATTTTTGTTTTTTGTTTATTTGGTAAAGACAGGCTGTTATGACTGTCATCACAAGACGCTTTCTTTTTTAAAATCAGAGCATTCAAATAACTATCACATGTTTCTTTACATGACATGAATAATATTTCAAAAACATAACTCAATCATAGCTCAGTACAATATTAACTCATGACATTATTGGGTAGATTTACAAGCAAACAAAAGATACACAGCATGTGAACATGAAATAACAGTACAAACAATAAATTCTTTTGGGAGGTTTTCTTTATTTTGTAACTCTCATTATTCCTTAGAATAATAAAAAGCCTACTTGTCTCTGACCCGGCTACGTTTTGTCAGAAAAATTTGGCAGCAGTGGTCTTTTTCACACACACTGCTACCCTAAAAATTTTCAGACGTCAACCGCCTGAGCTGTAGGCTATGTGGCAATGCAAATGCCAAATCATTTCAGCCAGACTTTAACCTGCCAGCTCTCAAGTACTAAGTCTGAGTAATGTCTTTTAGGGTCACGCTTTGGTAGAGCATTCTGCGGAAGTCAGCAAGAGTGGGCATGTTGAAGTTCTCATGAAACAGACCAAAAAAGGCTGCAGATCTCTGGAGGAATCTAAGTACTTGGAAAGAAGCAAATTTGCCGCTTTTAAAGACAATCAAAATATAAAACTACAATATCTCAATATGCCTATTTGATCACAATTAAATTGTATGAAGGTCCATTAAATAATATAGAATTTTTGTTAAGTTCTGTTCTAAACCTCAATGCAATTTCTGCAATATCTTTACAATTGTACTTTCAACAGATCACATCCAGATAGAGGACATGTGGAAACAAAACCGGAATGCTGGAATAACCAAACCTGGCAGGAAGCTGTTAGGAAGATCAAACAAGGAGGGCAATTATCTTCAAAGTTGGGACCTGTGCTCCCAAGCACAAAGGAAAACAGCTGGTTACTGACCTACTGGCTCCAGCCACATACATTAAACCATCAGTGAGGGAGGGGGCTTGTAAAACTGATGAAGGTAGAAGGAGCAATAGTTGGGGCAATATGTCTCTTTGCTTTCTTTCCTGGAAACACTTATTCCACAACACTTAAGCATTAGGTCTGACAATCATGTGCCTTTGTATGAATTCATCATTGTATTTAATTTGCCAGTCTTGCACTGCTGATCACATACTGATGATCGATTGGGCGAAACCCTATAAATGAGCCAGAGTGAGCTTAAAAGGTTAATTGTCACCTGCTGTCAAGGCAAAATGTTTAAAAGCACCATAAAATGAAAATCACACATGAAATAGTTTAAAGCGAGCACAAAAAGTCTTATCACTCTAAGGGCATTTTTTCTTCAAAAAGAAGCAAAGCAGCTTTTACACGAGACGGATCAGCCTTCAAAGACTTGAATGAAATGTGTACAGAAAGCTGTGTGTGTGCTCTGACAAATTCATATAAATAAAACTATAGATACATGAGATAAAGAACACATCTGCGTTTGAAAGAGAGCCCTGTGTCAGTATTACTCAGCTGAATAAAGTAGAATGAAGTTAGTATGTTACAGAAAAAGCATAAAATATTTTAAGAAAAAACTCTACCCTCTTTAGAAAATATAATAGGTTGCTATGCGAACTAATGATCATGTGTCATTCATAGATTTGGTTAATTGGATTCCGTGTATTTCAGTCCAAACTGTAGTTACTGCATAACACCAACCTACAACCCACAGTTGTCATTTTTATAGACTTGTGTTTGAACTGCAATGAAGCTTTTCTCTGACTGGTATCCAGCTCTGGTCTGTGTCACTGTCCTATCCTGCACACCATCTGGAGGCCGACGCCCAGCTCTGTTGGGGATGAAATTCCAAAGTCCAGGATGTTTTTTCATGAAGAAGGTGTGCACTGTGCAGGCTGCATACTGACTGAAATGAAGGTTAACAATTATTCGTACAAGAAGCTTTAACAGTTATTTTCATACAGTTTAGTTCATAATATAAGAGAAGAGATTTCATGAATGGGCATCAGTAGCTGGTTTGGCAGATGAACATCTCTTGTTAAAAACTTGCCCACCCCTGGAGTAGAGCAGCAGACGGCTGCCTCAGTGCTTTCACCCAGGGACACTGGGGAGCCACAAAGGAACAGGGCCACAGGTGTCAGCCTGAGTGACAAACTAGATTCTAACACCAGCAGAGTGCAGAGCAATTAAGGCGTCCCTTCATCAACTTCTTCCTATTAATCATATCTTCTATCCAACACACCAGGAAGTCAGCAAGCTCATCAGCCAATTAGCATGAAGTGCTAGCTACCTATGTTTAACACTGAAACATGGTTGCAATGCCCTGCTTATAATTTATATTAAATAATGTTGCAGACCTTCTCAGAACTGTTTTCATTAGGTCACAGTAAAATGCAAAACAATGCTTGTCAATTTCTTTTCCTAAGTGGGAGGGACGAGGGCTCAGCACATTGTTTTTGGATATGCTGGTGTGTTCAGCTCACATCACATGCTGTGTGCAGGGACGTTCTTCCCGGTTACTGCAGCCTGATTCAAGTAACATCGTGTGTGATTTCTCTGATTCCATCACTCTTCATCGCAATGCTTGTTGTTGAAATAAACAAAGGAGCGTTATGAGCACTGGCATCACAAGCCATCCAAAATGCCAGTGATCGAACGCAGCGTTTCATGTGGAGACCCGTTATCAGCCGAGTCAAACGGCAGGGTCTCCACCTCGGCTGCATTCACATAACCTCTCAAAACTCTGATCTTTTGATAAAGCTTATAGTGAGGGCTGGCACAGGCCGGCCCATAGTTGTGCTGTGATACGCTCCTCAGCTTCTCTCTTCCTACCCTAACTGCTGTCCCACTGCATGTTACTGCGGCATACTTTCTTGCCCCCCCACACCCTTCTGAAGAGGGGCCTGTTCAGCCCCAGAGTCTCTGAGGACAGTGACTGGCATAACCCTGTGCAATTAACTGAATTTTGATCGCGATTTCGATTTTGGTGTCAAACGATCTCCAAACTCATATAATCGAAACAATTGAAACAGTTGAAACAATTTATTTGCCATTTTTCTTTACACAATTTCTGAAAGAAACGCGCATGCGCAATATATTCCCTACCACGTGATGCGGCCCTGCTGACTTACTCTCACGCAGCTGAAGAGCGAAGGAGGTGTGTTGTGTTTGGCAGAATGGTTCTGCCAAACATGTACCGACAATGTCGAGAAGAAGTCACAAAAGAAGTGTCTGAAGATGACTTCGCAGTGACGACAGATCTTTGGTCCAGCCGTACAGCGGAGCCATACATTAGTCTGACGATCCACCGTCGACACAGAAGTCAATTTGAAAGTAAGGTGTCTCCAAACGGCGTCCATGCCTGAAGATCATACTGGACAAAACATCGGCCATGGACTGAGGGAGGCTCTGGTGGAATGGGGATTAAATGAAGGAAAGCTGGTCTGCATCAACACGGATGATGCTGCTAACATAAAGCTGGCTGCTGAAATCAATGGATGGTTGAGGCTCCAGTGTTTCGGGCATAAACTCCATCTGGCAATAGGTGAGTAGCAGTTATTCTAATGTGAAAATACCATGAAGGTTAGATTAAATTAGTGATGGTACTCACCTCAGTGAACCAGATAAGATTGATAGGCTACTGCTTATGGCAGAGCACCATGCCCAGCAGTGTTAATTTCTTTGGCTATTTTTCACTTTAGTCTTAGTCTTGTGTCAAATGCCCTTATTAGTTTTAGTCATATTTAGTCAACTTGTATTCTTTTTTGTTTACTCACATTTTAGTCGACGAAAAGTCTTGGCATATTAGTCTAGTTTTAGTCAAAGAAAATCCAAAGTATTTTAGTCTAGTTTTAGTCAAAGAAAATCCAAAGTATTTTAGTCTAGTTTTAGTCAATAGTCTTTTTTTTAGTCTT
>JAQFJA010000010.1:2317089-2327353 GCA_029874485.1 Naso brachycentron | reverse complement strand
TATATGGGGCGCCTGCTCTACCCACTGAGCCACTGGGCGCCCCAAATGCTGTATTCTTTGCCCCTTGGCTGTTCTCCCATTTTCTGTTCTGTCCAAAAGATGAGTGGTTTTCTTCCTCTTCTTCTTTTCTTCTTTGGTGTTTATCTGTGCATTACTGATGCAGATGAGGAGTCGTTACAACCTGTCACATGGTTGTGATGTTGTTCAGAAGGTTTGGTTCGTTTGACAAAGCGCAGGATCTCAAGGCACAGTTGTGGGGGCGGGGTGGGTAGTTGCAGTTTGGTGGGCTCATTGCTGCTTTTTGCAGATGAGGTCCTGATGTCATAATCAGTCTGTGATCTTCAGCACTCACTGGATCAGCACCTGTAAATCTGAGGCCATGGTTCTCAGTAGGAGACCGGTGGACTGCCCACTCTGGGTAGGGAATGAGTCTTTACCCCAAGTGAAGGAGTTCATGTCTCTTGGTCCTGTACACAAATGAGGGGACAATGGAGGGAATACTGGCTGCAGAATTGGCGCAGTGGAAGCGGTTTTAAACTTGCTTTACCACACCGTTGTAACAAAAAGAGAGCTGAGCTGAATGGCTGGAGTTAGAGCTGGAAGGAATGATGGACTAACAAAGCAGCGGCAAAAGAAAAAAAAAACTTTATTAATTGCAGGTCAATCAAAAGCTTGAGATGAAGGTCTGTTTGGCAATAGATGACTAAACTGCTAAACCATGTCACTGCTGAAGAGCTTTTGAAACATGGCCTGATGCATGTGTTTACTTATTCATGTTTAATTTTGTTCAAGAGATGTTCTTGAGCAATAATCTTCCAGCAACTGTGTCTATATCTGTGGAAAGACATTTTTTCAGATCTCAAATGGAACGTGAATTTGTGGTTTGAAGTCAGCATGCAAGCTTGATGCTTTCCATGAACATTCACACCCAGTTTTACGACTAAACTGTTAGATGGACAAACAAAATAGATAGACCGCAAATGTCGTGTCATATTCTGTGTAACGAAACATCAGCTCTATAGGTCTAAATTTAAATTTGTAACATTAAGGTGTCAGAGCGATGCTTTCATAGCAAATTAAACAGAGTGGAAAATGATAAAAATGTGAATTAACACTCTTTACACACAACTGGTTAAAGGCTGCAGTGTAGAGTTCAGATTGGCACTTTTAGCGTATTTCATAGATTTTCAAAACCTCCCATTCAAATCCCCTGGATAAGTGATGGTGAGGGCACTCAAAATGTATCTCTGTCCTCCTCACTCAGTGCTTCAGCAGGGCTCAGAACAATGGGCAGCTGGCTCCCAAAGATAGGCGGACTGCTGCTGAAAGGCGGCAGTTCTGCCAGTGGCCCTGCAAGTGCCCAGTAAGACCTTACTGTTTACCGGGGGTGAGCTCTGTCCTGGACGGGTGCGGCTGCTGCAAGAGCTGTGCCAGGCAGATCGGAGAGCCGTGCAATGAGAGGGACATCTGTGATCCACACAAGAGCATGTACTGTGATTTTTCAGCCGACCAGCCAAGATACGAAATTGGAGTGTGTGCATGTAAGTGGTCCACATCTTTTGCTGAATTGGTCCTGACACAGTCACTTTTCCTCCCTTACAACTGGGACTGATGTATGCCATCATCAGACTTAAGGTGGTTGTAAGGACAAAATAAAAATTAGAAGCTATTGGCCTGCATGAATGTTTTGTACATTCCTGATGAAAAATAACATTGTATATTCACACACTCATAGTTTTAACTCTCATACAGTGAAATGCTACATTGAAGTTGCTGTGGTAAAGGTAAACAGAACAACAACGTTGGCAGGTAGAAGAAAACAAACACAGTAAAGTTAAAGGCGTATTTTAGTGAACTGGTATCAGATAAAATAAAGCAAATCAAAATGTGATCCTTTTTTTATTGATCGGCCCTGATAACCCACCTTAGGACAGGTACAGGACAGGGACAGGTCCTGTACAATGCTGCAAAAGTCGATTTCTGTTAAATCTGTAGCAATAACACACCTGCCACAACTCCTGTCAGTGCTCCTGAGCAAGGCACTAGCATAAGATCTGGAGTTGGTCCCCGGGCGCCGTACGGCTGCAGCCCACTGCTCCTAACGTGTGTAGTTAAGATTAACAACAAACAGAGTGGGTTAAATACAGAGATGAATTTCCCCAAGGGGATCAATAAAGGAAATAATATCGTTGTTATTATTATTATGAAAGATAGCCATATAGGCTGCTTTATAAATTTTGTTTAAAAAAATCTTACAGCTTTCTACGATTCAGAGCAACATCATCAGAGAAGTTTGCCTGCACTAGTGACTACCAGAGCGCTGACACGTTTTCCTCACTCTTGCAGACATGATGGCAGTCGGCTGTGATCTGAATGGAGTCCATTATGAGAACGGAGAAGCCTTCCAGCCCAGCCCCCTCTATAAATGCACATGCATTGCTGGAGCTATTGGCTGTACCCCTGCTTTCATCCAGAAGCCTGCTGGACTGTTAGGCCCTGCACCGCTGATGAGCAACATGCCAGCCGGCCTTCGCAGCAGACAGAGCTCAAAGAAACACCAGCAGGATACTACCTACATGTCAGGTGTGTGTTTATGAAGTAAACCTGTAAAGAACGCCCAGTCTGTGTAGCCTGGAATGCTAATTGCTGATTAGGTCAGCAGGATGGGAAGGAAGTGCTCCTTTCATTGCAGTATGAGCAGGAGGAGGAGTGTGGTGTAGCTGGCTGTGGTTAGACTGCCTCACAGAGGGAAACAGAAAGATGGATGGATCCAGCTGCAAACAGCAGAAGGGACAACTCTTCCTTTTTTATGAACCATCAAAAATTCAACTTTGATGCACCAGCGTAGTTTGTTTACTTTGCTTGGAGTGAAACTATACAGAAACATCTTTGTCATGATGTGTTAGAGTCACAGAAATACAATCTTAATCTGTCACTGTGGAATAACAGAACACACTGTTTTGATTTGAAGTCCCCATGACACGAAAATCGATTTTTAGGATTTTTAATCAGATATGTGTTGCTCTTATCCTTGCATATATGACAATATATGGCCCAACAAAGGCCAAAAAGTAGTTTTGCATTTTTGAGTAATTTCATTTTACAGTTAAGCATTTATTGGAAAACAGTTTAAAAGTATTGATGACTTATCCTGCACTCAGGGGCGTATATTAATTTTGCGTCACCCCCAAGTCCTCCACAGCAGAGACATAAGGAGAGACATAAATTCACGGGAGTAAATGGCACTCTGACATCCATTTCATGGGGTCTTTAAAAATTAAAAGCTGACATACACAAAAGGAAGTTAAAACTTTTTCGGGATGTCCAAAAAGTGTAAACAACAGATCTTTGCTACAGAGCAAATTAAACAATTTATTTTCTTCTCTGCTTATACAAATGGTATCAAAAAATAAATACATTTATTGTGCAGGGTAAGACAGGGTATTTGGAGTTCTTTGTGTGGGGTGTTGTTGACACAGTGCCTTTTAACTGTAATACTGAAAGCTTACAGGGATCCTCATTTAGCCTGGAAGAAGAACTGTCTGATCCAGACCACCCCCTGGAGTCCCTGCTCTAAAACCTGTGGCTTGGGCATCTCCGCACGTGTCAGCAACGACAACAGCAAATGTGAGATGAGGAAGGACCGACGTCTGTGTCTGCTGCGACCATGTGAGAAGAGCGTGATGAAGAGTGTTAAGGTAACAAGTCAGTCAAGCCTGAAACTGTTTTATACAATATCAAAACACATACTGACTGTTTTCCCTAATAGGTGCCAAAAGGAAAAACTTGCCGGCCTAAGTTTCAAGCAAAGAAAGCGGAGAAGCTGACACTCTCAGGCTGTACCAGTACCAAGAAGTTTAAGCCTACATACTGTGGTGTCTGTACAGACAAGCGCTGCTGTGTCCCCAACAAGTCACGCATGATCAAAGTCCAGTTTACGTGCAAGGGAGGCTCCAACACACAGTGGAAGATGCAGTGGATAACATCCTGTGTGTGCCAGAGGAAGTGCCAAGATCCAGGTGACATGTTTTCTGACCTGCGCTTACTCTAGTGGATCCATCCCAGAAGTCTGGAGACAGATCCACGAGACAAGCCCCTGCTGTGGCATACTAACATAGGTCAGTTATTAAGTTCTCCTCAGCAGCGGTGATGTGCCTCAAGAAATCTTAAAAAAGACAAAACTGAAACTAGAGCGACCTAATTCCATAAGGACGAATGGCAAATAATAAAAACTTGTTAGTTATAGCAAGAGCTTTTATAAAACCTGTCTTCAGGAGATGTACGTGCAATAATAACAAGGAATATGGCCAGTACAGCAGCTGTGGCAGCAGATCTTGACTCATCAACAGTGCCTCATAAAACTATGATCAGGGAGCCTAGAAACAGCAAAACAGGTCACATGACAGATTGAGTCAAACCCCTCCATTCTTACATATTGTTCTAGCTTTTTTCACAGTGAAAATATTTAATCAGATCACTGATACGACAACATTGATATAAAACTTATAAAGGTATATACAAATGATGTGACTGTGTGAAGTCATTTTTGAAAAGTAATTTTCTATACAAGAACAGGGACAGGCAGACTGCTACACAACAGAGCGGACTTTCATCTGGCGATGCTGAGTCTGGGTGCGTCGGGCATTAGTCTCCCCTTGGTTGCATCCAGATGTTGGTACTCTTCAATCAGAGAGTTGAGAGAGCTAATGGCCTCTGAGAAGAAGCTTTGCTCCATCCCTTCGACATGCAGGTAGTGGTGTAAGTGAGCCTATAAAAAAAACAGCCAGAGCACAATGTGCTGTTAAGTTAAAAAGGAAGTATACCAAAAAAGTTATTTCAGTCTGATTCCAATTCTTCTCTTTAGCCCGGTTTCCACTGAGGCGTGCAGTTCAGCTCAGATCAAAACGGTTTGAACAGTTAACTCTGGTCTTGCTTGCATTTTTTCCACTGATCAATCCCTTACTTGATAGGCGGGACATGTGTTGGATGGCAATAGCCGCGTCAGCTTCGTTAGGATCATACCTGACAAGATAATCACAACTCAATTTTTCACTTTACACTTTTTTCCCACAAAAATAACATAACTGACAGAGATTTAGTAAATAATGTTGCTTAGCCTGTAATGTAGTTGTAATTAAAATCAAAACTGTTACGCAGAATATCTTTTTATGGTGACAGGTACATACAGAGGCTCAGAGGCAGCGGCCTTGTTCTGACAAACTAATGTAGCAGCTACAAATATGGATCTTATCCGAGATTTAAATTTTTTTTAAAAAAAGTATCATGATTTAAAATGCTACAGAATCATTATGGCCAGTGTTTAGTCTGTAAAACGCAGCACAGATCATTGGCTCCTTAATTAATTTTCTCTCTGGAGTGACAGCGTAAGGGGTCAGGCTGCTGCTCCGAGCAGACCGCCTGGTCTCACCTGGCAAGCTGCGGCTCCTTCCAAGTCTGAAAACTTTGTCACAGATTTACAAACAAGCATTCTTTGGACAAAGTGACTACATTTTTAAATCTACATGGCAACATTCTTGCCTAAAAACGATATGAAACTCACTGAACTGATACATTAATAGGTCTACAACAACACTTGAAACCAGCGTTTTCCCTGCTTGCAGACAACGGACTGCAGTGTGTGTAGCTCAACCCTTTTGAGACCCCTTGGGATCGAATCAGAGTGTTTAGTACCCTGACGAAAGGGTGCCAAAACGTGGGATAGTATGGATCTGTTAGTTTAGTGTCCTTTCAAACTTTTGACAGTCGAAACACAAATAATTGCATGCCGTAGGTAACAAACTGAACTGTACCTCACAGCGGAAACAAAGCTTTTTACTCTGAAAAGAAAGAATGAAGCAAAACACACATGCTTACTGGACGAGTACACCTAGAAATATGAGGAATATGAGTCAGCAACACCAAATTCAATTTGAACAGTATATACTCATGGAAACAGACCAGGGGGCTCACTGCAGGCACTGTCTTTGGTTTTGGTGCTGTCAATGAAAAAGTGCGCTGCCTTTAGTTCAACTGTGGAACAATGAAAAAAAATGATTATTTTCCCAGTTGATTAGTCTCATATGAAAACAAAAAAAAAAGTCCCCTGAAAAGTTACCAGAACTGCAGCAGAAAGCTACAGTATGTCTTTGTTCGGATTCACCAACTTCATTTGAAATTTCTGTGATACTGGAAAAAAAAAAAAATCCAGAAAATCCTCACAACTGACGCATGAACCCAGAAAATATTAGATGGTTATACTTGATACAAGATCAGTTTCTCTACAGAATCTTCTAATGTAGACACTTTGGATGTGGAATGACTTCAAACGCACCTTCTTCCTGTAGAGCTTTGTAAAGCGTTCTCTCAGCTCCATAAATGTGGGCCTCACACAGGTGTTGTTGGCCAAGGCTAGCAGCGAGTGGGAGTGACCCACAGGAGGCACCGAACACAGGCTCGTCTTCCAGCCTTCTTGGTTCCACGAGACGAAGGGCAGCGAGGGCTGAAGCCTAGAATGGAGACAGAATTATATATCACATTCAAGAAAAGATATTCAAGGATGATGATGCTGATGGGGCATCTACGAGGACAATGCACATTTCATTGATGGAAAAATCTACAAGAATCATCCACTGATTCGCACAGCATTATCATCTGTTTAAATTATCCAATACCTGTGCATGATCACCACTGACTAAAGTTCTGAGCTGCAACTACAGATTATTTTGATTATTGTTTCATTGGCTGATAGTTGCTCTTATTTAACCAATTAATAATCAGGTAAAAAAAATATCAGATGAAAGTGAAAGATGTCCTTCAAAGTATCCCAGATTCAACCAGCTTTTCTAACACATAAAGATATTCTGTTTACAATGCTATAAATCGGAGAAAAGCAGCAAACCTGCACATCTGAGCAGCTAGAGCACCCATGTTTGGCTTGTCAACAAAGTTGTTCGCAATTTTTTTTCAACACAATAAAAATTTATGGGAAAAATCCTCCTGTTAAGTTTTCATTTGTTTTATGGGAAAAAAGACCCCTATGGACAACATCAAAACACACTCCATCTAGTGACAGTATTAGAGTCTTTTGGTAGGCAGTATTTCTGTGCTCTTCCTCCTCCTCCCTCCCCCTCTCCCTCGTTTACACCACGGTCATGCACAAATATTCGCTCTCACAGCAGCTTCTGTTTCAGATTCTCTTGACAACGTGCCACATGAAAACAAGGTCTACAGGGAGAGTGGTGAAGGCAGAGCAGAGGTGGGTGTTGAATGGAGCAGTCATGAATCATGGCTGTCGGTTCTGAATGGGGGTACTATTTGGGAGAGTGAGTGTGAAGGTCATCTATGGGCCCATCGGGGGGGTGGGCGAACTGACTCGTATGCTGTTTCTGTGAGGAAGGAGATGGAGTGAGAGGATGGTGCTCTGACCTCTCGATGTTCCTGCGGAGGTCGGACACCTGCACGTTGCCCCTCACCATGAGAGCGCAGGCCAAATAAAGGCTGTGCTTCGGGTCTGCTCGGATTAGTTGGTGGTCTTTACTGAAGGCATCACTGAACATCTGATCCAGTCTTGAGGGCACAGTTAAAAGAGACAGAATGTGCACACCACGTTTTTCACAAACATAAAAAGCTCAGTGCAGCAAATGCTTTCCTGATATTATATTTCCATACTAACAGAACAGCCTTTTCTGTTTGTTTGTTGATCAGTTAATGTCTGTTTCATTTATTCAGGCACATTTTGTGGAGTAGGTGTGACAGTTTTAAGCAACACCCTGCTCTGCATTCATACAGTCAGATATATTCATCTTTAGGAGTCGTACTGGTACAACCACTGCTCTTTTTGACAAATGAGTGGCTCCTCTAGTTAGGATGAGGTCAATATTGCTCCCACAAGGCTACTTTAATGGCGGTTGTTGATCAGACAGAGGGTGGGTAGGTGGTGGTTCAAATGGAGCTTTTCCTGTCACAAATCTGCAGCGTAAACTTGACATTGCCACCATCCCACGTGATAAATCAAAAGCTGGCTGGTGATGTGTCTTATGTAATTGTAGTGCTAAAAACAAGGAGAAAAACAAAACCAAAAAACAACACAAATAAAACTCTTCTATAGAGCCAGCAGATCTGTACCATCGAAGGGTAAACTTGGTCAGGCTAATGTAAATGTTTTCAATTTGATAACAGCATTTGAAGTGATCTATTTTATTGTATCATTTTACAAAATTCTCATTTAAAGGCATGACTTTAAATTAGTGTGGGTTTTTATGTGTCCCTGACCAACATTGTCTGATCATGTTTCAAAAGACAGAGTGAAGTTACAGTGTAAATAAACCAGACCTTCTGGTGGGGACTCTGACATCTGCCAGCGTGTAGAGAGGGGTGAGGCTGGGCACCAGGTAGTGTAAGCGAGGGAAGGGGACCAGGTTCATGGCGATCTCATTCAGATCCATGTTCAGAGATCCCTCAAAACGAGTTGAGCTGCAACAGAGGAAACTTCAGGTGATGCATTTGCAACATTCAGAGGCATAACAAACCACATGACGTTGAATTGCACGATAGTCACAAGACACCCACCGTATAAATCCCTATACACACTATGAGACAACATTAGCATGGAGAAACATATAAGTACAGTCATATACTTTGGCTTTTCGTTGGCAGAAAATTTGCTGGCTCTGACCTGTAAAAGAAAGAGCATAAGTACTTACTCAAGATACCTCTCAGCAGTGCTCTTCTCATAAATGACTGACTTAGCTCTTGTTGATTAATTCAGAGTGTGACTCTGCCTTGAAAATTTGACGGAAAAGTTGGAATTCAGAGCACTCACTGCTATATTAGGTAGTATTATGACTATTAGATTTTAATGATTCAACAATCAGAGAGAAATGATCAATTTAGTTTATTTCTGACCATAAAAAGCAATTTAAAAAAAAAGATGTTAAAAAAGTACATAAAAATATCCCAGGAACATGTCTAAAGGTAAACCAAATATTGTGAATCAGGCCCCGATCACCACATTCAGGGGTCTATTGTATCTAAGCAATATGCTCCAAGAAGCAGTGGGTTAGTGATTTTACAACAGCGGAGGGGCGTTCTAAGGCACGATGCTGTAAAATCACTGTAACCCACTGCTTCAAGGGGTTTATTGTTTTCATAAAACGGTTACCCTACATATAGCCCATAAAATAAACACACAAGGACAAAAAATCAACAATTTATTGGCAATAATACAACAACAAACAACTAATTGAGAACTATTCATTCTTCCCACAAGCAATATAGTTCGGCAACATTTACAGAGCGGACAGAATGGTTGCCAGGCAACACAGATGCAAGATCACAGTGGAAAGAAAGTAATTTTTTCATCAGGCTGTTTGGGTTTGTTAATGTTGATTTGGATATTTCCATTAATGGCGCAATTGCTGAAATAGTGTTCAATTATCTTTGGACTCCTCTTTGCGGGCATGGTGGCGTGCGTTTCGGGACAGGTGCGTTTTTGCGCAGATGTAACTTTAGTGGTGCCACTGCCTGAGGCAGGGATATCGTTCCACGATCTCCTGTCAGCATAATTTGGATGCCAGTATGACTGGAGAGAATTCTCACACTTTGTCCTGTCACAGACATCATCTCCGTGCCTCCAGGCCAGCATCGGACAATTTTTGCACTGTGGTGTTTCTCAGGCAGTGATTGGTGTAGATGGTCTCAGTGCCGGCTGCCTTGCGAGGCAACATGCTGCGAGGAAATTTACCCCCGTAAGCTCTCTGGTATACCTGACATAAGGAGAGAGAGGAAAAAAGTGTCGTGGTGAGATTAGGCTGCACTGGAATATGCCCAACTCTAATAATAATAATAATAACAACAATAATAATAATAATAATAATAATAATAACAATAATACCCTGTTAACTTACCATACATCGGCGATGTTACACTGTGTCCGCTTTGGGTGGCGATAAAAGGCAGGTGGATTAGGAGGCAGCAGGCAGAGGTATTTCTCCAGGGAGGCCACGGACACAGTGGGTTACCCGGCTGCTCATATAAATCCCCGCAGGCTTTGTTTGGTTTTTTTGGCAGCATCTTTGTGGTTTTTTGTGCTTTCGTTCAGTGTTCATTTCATTGACGAAAACTGTGACAAAATATATGTTGTGATTTCGTTGACGTGATGAGACGAAAATGTCAGTTATAAATAATGGGACGTGTCATGCTCATGCATGTGACGTGCACGTGCGCACACACTCCTCTCCCAGGTGTAAAATGTAATGGATCAGGA
>JAQFJA010000010.1:2261636-2277082 GCA_029874485.1 Naso brachycentron | reverse complement strand
ACATCCTCAGGACGCCTCAGATCCTGGTCATGAGAATCTCATCTAACTCCATAACTGTGCACAGACAGTCTGGCTGCAGGAGTGAGGGCCTCCTCTCCTGGGATACTCAACTCGGACAACTCAGATGTTAAGAAATAAACATATTCAACAGAGATAAAGGAGGAAGAGATGTTTAAATTGCAGTGGCTTAGTACTGCCAAATTTGAGGACTGAATACCTATACATTCTCTTTGACATTTTTTGACCTACGGGCTATTTTCCCAGGATGTTTTACATACCAATCAGCTCTCAGCAAAGTCACTTAGTAGCCACTCAGTGGTCAACTAAACATGGTTCCAATTCAAATCTATGTAACTGTCAAACATAATTCAAAATAACATCAAAAGCAGCCATGACTGTCACAGTGTAACAAAGCATCTCTGTAAAAGGATAAAGTTGTTGTTTATCTATGGCCTGACATCTCACTTAAAGGTAGAAGCAGCAAAAACACGTACAGTATAATAGGATGTAAACTAGTGATGAATTAGATTTGATTAGAGATTAGATAGATAATTAGATGTCATCAAAACTGTTTAAAAAATGTTAAAAAAATCAGTCTTATTACAGATTAGAAATCAGAACATCATATTGGCAGTTTTTTTTCCTCCAAAAATGCATTGATTGATTTTTCTCAAACTGACTGATTGTAACAACCCTATTGCTAGACAGGACTGCCAATATTTGTTGACTCCCTGATTAAATTCAAGGACAAAATTGTTTATTCACGTCCACTTTTTTTGTCTGTGTTTGTAAAATTCTTGCACTCTGTCAAAGGTCTTTGCATGCAACCAAAATGTCATGGTTAGGAAAAGAATGTGGTTATGATGAATAAAATATGTATATGGTAGTCTAAGGCAATTAATACATGTGGCGAGGGAAAGATGACAGGTACAGTAAATGGTAAAACAAGGATTAAGTGCAATTCTTTGACAGAACAATAACTCAAGTCTGCTGCATCAAAGTTGCCCTGTATAACCATCCACTGCAAACTTCTCAACTTTAGGACCCTGACACACCAGGCTGTCGCTCAGCCATTGGCCAGTGTCAGGCCTTCAATGACTGTCTGTGACCGAGGGTCTGTCATGTGTCCTGTGCCTTTGGCCCTTGTTGGCACATTTCTTTGGTGATAAAGCATATAGAGACCAAGTGAGTTTGAAAAAGTTTGGCAAACGCTGCTTTATCATAACAAAGGCTATTGTGTGTCAGGACTCTTTGGTCTTCCTGTTTCCCTTCTTGAATGAAGGATACAGTCAAAAGCCACCTATTACTATGGAGTTATTTTCTCTCACACAGGCACAGGACATATGCATACATGCTGGTTGGCCGTAAGCTGTGCTCTTCAAGTTGTGTTCAGGTATGTTTTGGCAAAGATATGGGGATGTGAGGCAACACAACATTGGCTCCTCATTGGGGTTTGGTGTGCCTGGATTTTACTGTTGGCCTTGCTACATTAGGGACACACTACTTTGAGTGCTGACAAAAGTAATATCTACATTATACACAAGACAGAACACAATGAGAACAAAAAAATGGGTTTGACAGTAAAACTCTTGCTGATTATACGTTATATCAAACCAGATTATGCTCAGAATAAGAAAAGATTGTAAAATTTTAATTTTTGATAAAAGCTTTTTCAATTTAACCTGGCCTCCAAGCCTAAAACCTTTGCAGCTATATAAGCTAAGGTAACATTGGCCAGGAGTCCTGTATGGCTTCTCATGCCCTTTTGCTCCCTTTTTCTCTCTCTGGGGTGTTGCTCAACATTTGGCAGTTGGTTTCCATTAGAGAACTGTCAGGGAGGGGCAGGAAGGCCATGACAGAGGACACAGTAACTCAGAGCCCATGTTTAGCCTTGGGGTACCTCTGATGACATAAACACACAGATGCAAGAACACAAAGCAGGACTATTGTGAAGTCCAGACAGTTGCTCTAAGGTCCTAAAAGACCTCCAGACAGCCAGAACTAATCCCTCCCAATACACTCACAAACCTACTTCATTTTTTACACTTGTGATCTTAACATTTGCGCACATCATCATTAGCCACAGAAAAAGTCAGAACCTAAACTTAGCTGTGCTAGCAGTTTACCAACCAAAGACAGATCAAATTAAATGTGTCTTACTTTCAGCACCGACTGTTGCTGTTCCCCAATCCTGGCAGTAGACGCTGGATAGACAGTCCCTGAGATGATGCAGATAAGGCAGAGACAGGACAGAGATTTAGCTGCCATATTTGTGTGTTTGCCCAGTGGAGCACTCATCGCCTCTCTCTGTCTGTGTCTCTGTCAGTGTCTCCTGGCTGTAGGAAAGTCTCTGGGCAGCTCCTCTCTCTCGCTCCCTCTCTCTCTCTCTCTGCTGCACGGGTTGGCTTCACTTTTCCACTGCTCCGACCTCCAGATGCAGCACTGTGCCTAGTTCCAGCCCAGGCTGAGTCCTGTAAAACAAACTTGCATGGACTTCCTCCCTTTCTCTCCCTCCCTCCCTGCTCTGATTCCTTTCCCCTGGCGGACTTGCCTCTCCCCTGAGTCTGTGCCTAAATCACATACAGATGGGAAGGCTGGAAACTGAGAGAAAGACTGAGGGGGTGAGAGAAAAGAGAGAAAGAAGGACAGAGAGAGGCAAATGGGCAACAGAGGGCTTCTGTCTGTTAAGCAGAAGGCAGACTCGAAGCAGACAGCGAATCCACCCAAACTGTGAAACAAACCCCCCCCCCCCAACTGGCAGAGTCAGATTAAGTGCTGGCTTCCCATCTCCATTTGCAGGGCTGTGGCAGCCTTTCACCTTGGCTCAACGGGTGGCACCCCTCCCTCTGCTCTTCCCCTCCCCTTCCCCTCTGTTCGGCCAGGGTGGGCAAAAGGTCTTAAGCTTCAACACTCACTCTGCAATCTGCAGGCAGAAAAGGAACAGCTGCTCTGATATCTCTGCCCCAGACACGAGCTTTGTGTTTGTTTTCCAAGGTCAGACCATCAAAAGATGCTAAATTTAAGGATATTGTGTGAAACTCTGAACAGGAAGAGCCAGTACAAAGGACATATTGTCAGAGACTAAAGCAATAGTTGCTGCATTGCTGGATACTTTGATGGCCATTTAATGCTTGTTTCAAATACACTGAAGCTAATGTCTCTAAGCAGACATTTCCCACAGGTCCAAAGACAGTTGTGACGTCTCCATGTTGTAAGCAGTTCCTTATACGTCCAAGTTATGTCGTGCTAGCCAACAGGACCACGTGGAAGTTACATGTCTCAAGTGACTAATAAACAGGTTGTCACATTCCAGTTATGCATGGCAGAGATGTCATCCACACAAGCACACAGCAAGGCCTCAGGCAGCTCTAAGTTTACTAATATTCCAAACAGAACCAGTTATAGAGAAGTATGAATTCTTCACAGTTTCTAGGGAACGATACAATATTGTGTTGCTGCATCTTGCTTTCCAGTTTTCAAAAATGGATAAGACCATTTCTGGATGTGTTTATGTGAAAAGCTTCAAAGCTTCAAGTCTATGGGGTGGAGTTTCCAATGAGAGGAGTTGACTAACATCTAATGCTGTGCTGCGGTTTTGAGGTGCACTACTGACTAAAGCACAGCATATATAAGCACTGGTCTAAATGTTCCCACATACATAGCTTGTATTAAGTTCTTTTTAAAGTGTCTGTCCCTTAACAACATTTGGGAAAAAGCAAGTTTGTATTCCACTTGGAAGGTGGGAGCTTGCAAGCTCGGCTAACAAGCCTCTTTTGGGAAAGTAAAAAGAGTCTGAGTTAGCTTGTAACATTAGCTTTGATTCCCACTAGATGTTTCAGCTGTAGCTCAGTATGTAGAGTGTGTTGTTTACCAAAGAGAAGGCTGAAGGTTCAATGCCCGGCTCCTCCAGTCCACATGTTGAAGTACTGTTGGGCAAGATACTGAACTTCAAGTTGCTCCTGATGGCTTTTCCATCGGCGTGTGTGCAAGTTCCTGATGAGCAGGTTGGCACTTTGTGGAGAAGCCACCATGAATGTGTGTGTGAATGCTGACTTGTGTTGTCAAAGCGTTTTGAGAGGTAAAGAGATTAAAAAACTGCTATACAAATGCAGTCCATTTACCTTTTCCCTTTTTTTCTTAGTATTTCAACACATCAGTTTTTTTCCGAATGTAACTGTAAATCTTATAACAACCACACTCATTTTGTTGGTTTTTGCGGTCTCTGTGGACAAAAGTGCCATGAGCCTCACATCCCTGTGTTGTAAAGATCATGAAAGAGGCAACAAGAAAAAAGAAAGTTGGCATGTATTTAAAAAAAAAATTTCTTTTTTTCTTTCTTTTTTAAATTTTAGGATGCATAGCAATAAAGTATTGTATCTATTTGTGGCTATGTAGGACAAATAATGATAATATGACAATGGTGAAACCAAGGAAAAATTTTTTGGTACCATAAACATTCATACAGGTTACATGTAATTCTACAGGTAACAGTCAGTTGCTTTATTCTAGTAAAGTCATTAGTGATCTGTCATAATGTTCTAACTCCACATTAAGCCGACAGCAAGATGTGGCTCAGAAGCAAAGTCAACATAAAATATTAAATTATAAGTCAGTTGTTCTACTGCTGTGCCTACAGACTACAAAACAACTTTTTTCTACATGTAACCTCAGCACTCTGTACCTTACCTAAGGATCTGAATGACACAATGTAGTAATGTAGATAGTGCCAAAATCAAAGATAGGACTAAGCAACAACTAATGACTAGACGCTCAGTTGGTTAACCGAAAGTTTGTATAAGAAAATTTATGTCTTCTGGATAACTTCTGCCTCAGCTAATAAAAATATTTTTTTAAGTTCAGTTTGATTTTAAACATTAAATATATCAAAACTAGTTGCAGAAGAAGGAATCATTTTTCCTTGCAAAGCAAAAAATAATTTAAGCACAGAATAGAATTATTCTGCTTTTATACAAGAAATGTTTTCTTTCATCCATATTCTTAAAGTACTTGAAACACCTGTGGTACCATAACAGAGTTAACTGCTGTCTTGGGAGTAACTGTACACTGTGCTCATGCACGTTTGAGTTCAATTTCAGGCTTTATAAAACACTTTCATGCAATGTAAATGGCACAGGGAGGGCACTAACCACCAGAGAGCTGATGTTTTGCTGAACCACAAACCGCAGCTCACTGAGAGGGAGAGGACCATTCCTTCTCCATGTTTGGCACATTGTGCATTGGTATTCTCAGCACAGGCAGAGTATAAACACCAGAAATCACTCACAGGCTGGGGTCGCAACGAAGAGGTTTCACAGCAGCAGCAGCAGCAGCAGCAGCACTATATTGACTTCACTACAATGGGATGAGTTTGCCCTGTGTAGTCTTCTATGCCAACATATTCAGCTAAAGCCATTCATGTGATCAAAAGCCACTGCTGAGTCTGGCAGTCGAGCCATACAGCAGGCATGGCACACTGCAACACTGACCTCAGAGCCAAAAGCAACAGGGAGAGATCCATTCGCAGTGCTGCAGTGTGAGTATCACAAGATCCTACGTAAGACAGTACAAGGCTTTGCCAAAAGCACTTGTGTTTATTTTTCTGTTCTTTGCCAGTTGCTATGAGCATCTATTACTGACACGGATGGATTTACTTTGGAGTTCGTTGAAAACTTGGTGTGTGAGACGTGTGACAAAGCGTTAGTATTTAAAAATGGGAATGAGACTGGGCTGCAACTACCTCTCGAGTTATTCGACAAAACAAAGCAAGAACATGATCACAGAAGCAGAAGCTTCTAACTCATGCATGCTGCAGCTTAGATTCACCTCCAGATCAGGGCAGAAGGAAAGAGGCCCTCCTGAGAGGGCTGGAAGGTCAAAGGGTCAAGTGGGCCTCACCCCTCTCCGCTCCGCCTTTGGTGTCTCCTGACACTCTCCACACATACCAGAGAAAAGTATGACCTTTGTAGCAATAAAGTCCTACTCACATTAATGACACCGATTTATTTGTTGTAAAAGCACAACGGTCAAGAGATGGAAAGTGTTTGACATTAGATTTTAAAAAAAAAAATGTATGTGGATCTCTAAAGCTAATGCTTTAGAGATTTAAACTAAGCATACACTGTACAATTTTATGTTGTTTATTTCCTACTCACACTCATACATGTGGCTATGTTGTAAAGCCAAAGCTCATTTATGTGCTTGCAATTTCTGTGTAAAATAAAGAAATAAAACTGCCAACTGTTCTGGATATTGACAATTTTTAATAGCTTTGTTTGAAAGCTCTGAGGAAGAAAGGTGTTTATTAGGGCCCGGGCACTGGAAAGCGGTACGAAGACCTATTGTAATCCAAGGAATTATTATTTTTGTTCCGGTCAAATGAATTGGCTTTTTGAGGGCTTTAACATTCTCAAAAACTCATGAAATTTGGCAGACTGGTCAGTCATGTTGAATTTTTACATATTTTATGGTTTTCACAAATGGGCGGGGCCAAATGGCTCACTAGCGCCCCCTAAACTGCAGCCCCCCGGGGCCCACTTTCACGTACAATAATTGGTGGACATATGTATCACACCCAGACCTACAAATACGTCTCTTGACACCATAGGCTAAACTCAACAGGAAGTCAGCCATTTTGAATCAAACAGCCATTTTTGGCAATTTACACATTGTGGACTTTAACGAACTCCTCCTAGGGATTTTATCCGATTCTCATAAAAATGTCTGTGTGTACTCTTGACCCCTTTGGGATCAAAAGTTATTAAAATCTTTTGTTTTGGAGTCACAGTGTGGGCGTGACCGGGTGACCTTTTTGAGCATTATGAAACACAAAATGCCTATAACTTCACTGTACATTGTCCAATATGCATCAAACTTAATATGTCCCGCCTTGAACCCATTCATGTGCTCATATTCAGCCATGCTCATAGCGCCCCCTCCTGGAGACAGGAAATGAGCTAATTCTGACATGTGTCGCACTTTAATGAACTCCTCCTACAGATTTTATCTGAATGTCATGAAACGGTTGGGCTCATTAGACTTGTGACATGAAAAGTTATTAAAAGCTTTTTTTTTCTATTAAAGGTGTGGGCGCGGTGGGGCCGCCATTTTAAGTGTCTTGCCATAAACGACACGATGTGTGTAACTTCAGTGTACATTGTTCTATATGCACCAAACTTTAGATATTTCACAAGGGTGCCAGTCTAAACACATCTGTACAACAATATTCACTCATGGGCATAGCGCCACCTACTGCCGATATGAGATGACATGATTTATTCTGGGACTTACAGCTCTTTAAACATTTGACTGACACTTCTTTATTTGGATATGATTAATGTTTAACCCTTAATGATGCTGAATAATTAACCATGGGAGGTTTCACCAGGTGCCAGCACCACGATGACGGCGTTATTCGCCATGGACAGGAAGTTGTTGTAACTTGACTTTATGTTATCCAATCTGTCTAAAATTTTAAATGTATGCTGAAAATGCCCCTCTGAGGAGACTGACACGCCAACAGCAGCTCACACACATTGCGCCCCCTACTGGGAACAGGAAGTAAGCCTGTTAGTAAAGTTATTTTGTCATTTTCACGAACTTGTCGTGTTGTAGACAGTGCTCATTGCTACTATGTGCTTTTAGCCCAACTGCAGCCCTCCCTGACGGGTGGCGGGTTGCGAGGGCCCGTTCAACGCTGCTTGCAGCTTTAATTTGCTAGTGCAATTCTGCAATATAGTTTAGTAGTACAGTTCAAAATAATACTGGCACAGCTAAAAAACACTGACTTGTTCATTTGTGTCATCCTGCTGAGTCCACTGTAAATGGATTCGCTGGTGGCTTTGAAGAAGTGGACTGTGTGGCTTGTCCACTTTGCAGAAAGAAATGGAGGTAAATTAGCTATGTTTTCAGCTATAGATTTCGGACTGTTTAATTGATAGTTAGCACTTGGACCTTGGTATTGACTGGTGGTAGAGAATGCTTCAATTCCTATATGGCAAGAATCTTTAAAAAACTTAACGTAATAAGAACTACACAGTGTAATGTCCTGCAAAAAAGAGGCAAACACTGGTATGTAGACACCAAACTAAGCCAAGTCAAAATGCTGGCAATAACTACTTGGCAATGATACAGCATTTACAGAACTCACTATTATCATGGTCTTGGATGCTTCATATCAAGGAAAGGCAAGCTAGACTTTAGTGAATCCTACCACCAACGTTTAATCCTTACCTGGCATCATCCTAGCATTCAACAACAGCTGTGCGCTACATAACTGACCACAAGTGTCAGCAGCATAAAATTCTCACTTCTGCGTTCCTGTGGTGGGTCATGTGATGGTGAAAGAAATTATTAAGTGCATTTTTATTTTAGATTTCAGTCAGTTTAGATCTTTTATAAATGAATGATGCTTATGCAATTACCACTCACTAGCAAAGCTCAAATAACACTGCTGGTTTTAAAGTAGCTGTATAAGCACCCTGTGATATGAAGTGTAATTAAATGCTTGACAAATATCATTGTTGCGTACATTTTCAAGTTTCCTTCCACATTTAGTTTCTATAACCTGGCCTCAATTAGCCACATTACCAACTGCATTGCTGCTTAGTTCTCCTGTTTCCAAAGTATTCATAAGCATTGGTCAGAGTTTACTTACAACCTCATTCTGGCCCTGTTTTGTGCATAGACAATGGTTATAACTGAGGCATCTCACTGTAAATGTCTTTACCATCTGATCCTCTATGAAATTATGTCAAGCAGAGCTAGTAAAGAGCCCACACTGCCAGTATCTACACCGTCAGTGCTGTGCAAGTTCACATTTTACAAGAGCTAGCTAAAGGTTAGTTCTCACAGATAAAAGTCAGAAATGCAAGCGTGACGACGTGGGTCGACGCGGAGGGTTGAGACAATGAATTCGGAGCATCTGAGGAAACCAAAGAAGGCAAGCGAGAACATTGCTTCTAAAGTTTGATCAACATGAGGGGAGCCGTAACTGGAGCGAATTGTGTGAATGCAAACATAAAACAGATCGGCAGTTAGAGGAAGATGGCGATGAATTTGAGTTAGCTTTTGGTGTCGGAGACCTTTGAGGAGTGAAATAATCTAAAGGTGGCTGGAAGCAAGGCCAGGACTGCTGGTTATGAGTTTACAGAAGAAACTATTGCCACTGAGATAAGATTCAATAGTATGTGTTTTAATAGCTGTCATGGAATGGGCGTATGTTATGAAAACAGATTAATGTGACGAGATCGAACGATGGAAAGGTTATAGTATGCTGGTCATGAAAGTGACGAAAGTTTCTCCAGGCAGTCGAATAAGAAGAGAGGGTTGAAGGTGACACGCTAGCGATAATAGTGTACTGGGAGTTGATGATTAAGGGTATTAGTGTTGGATTTATAGATTGAAGGTCAGCGCCAAATATGGAGGAATCGGTGTTGGATTGGTACCTGTGTGAGGTGCCAAGCTTGTGAACTTCTGGAACGAGAAACAAGTCAGAGTCAGCAATGGCATTAGAGTGACCGGGAACATGAGCTGCACGGAGAATGTATTGGTGCATGAAGGAGTGCCAGGTTAAACAGCGCATGAAAGGCATGATGGGTGGAGAGTTGGAGCATCTTTTGTTTATTATATCAACAACTACTAGGTTGTCGGAATAGATGAGGATGGACTTGTGGGACCATTCATTACCCCACAGGATGGCAGCGACTACTATGGGGTATATCTCGTAGAGAGCAGAGGATGCAATCTGGCATTGCCCTGCAAGCTCTGGGGGCCATCTTGCTTCAAACCAGCATCCCTTGTAGAACCCCCCAAAACCGACAGAAGGGGCAGCATCAGTGAACTGCTGAATGTCATGATTGTGAGACAGGTGGTAATCGTAAAAGAAGGAGATTGGCGAGGAGGTGGACCCACGAACAGAGTTCGGCGCAGCTTGAGCCATCCAGGGAGACAGAAGACAGAAGTGAAGGAACAGAAGAAGCAATCGACAGCAAATGGGATATGAAGGCTTTCGAAGAATGATTTGCAAAGCGAAAGCGAGGTGTCCAAGGATAGAGAGGAGATGGCATTTGTTGCAGCATGGGGCAAGGAGGAAATTGGAGATGAGGAGGCAAATGCAGTTTAGGTTTTTGACTGGGAGAGAAGTTTGAAACAAGTTGGTATTGAGCATGATACCAAGAAACTCGAGGGGCCTTCCGTCTTCTCTGCAGACAAAGGAACCCTGAGATTGGAGAAGACAGAAGTCAGGGTGGCCAGACTGGAAGCAGGTGGCGACAAGGGAGGAGTAATTATGAAGAAATCGTCAAGGAGATGGTTGAGGAAAGGAATCTCGTGATTGTTTGAAAGGATCCAGCAGAGGGCTTCTGAGAGTGTGTCGAAGAGCTTGGGGCTGCTCTTGCAACTGAAAGTGAGCCTGACAGCGAAGTAGTATGCATCCCGCCAACGAATGCCAAACAACCACCAAAGTCAGGGTGGATGGGGAGAACCTTAAAGGCACTAGTGATGTCTGCTTGTGAGAGCCTTGACCTTTTCCCCGTGAGTTTGATGAGAGCTATGGCATGTTGAATGGTGGCGTAGTGAAGGGAGAAGTGTTTACTAGGGATCAAACTCAGAATTGTACTGCTGTGTGGTGCTGAGAGATCGATGATTATGCGTTTCTTTCCAGAGTATTTTCTGGTTGCGATGCCAATTGGACTGATTAGGAAACTGGGAAAGGGCGGGTGATCAAACGGGCCGATCATGAAGCCCTCCTTAACCTCCTTTGCGAGCAAGCGTTCGGCTGACTTGGGGTCGCTGATGGTGAAAAAGACAGATGGTACTGCTGAAATAAAAGGGTGGAAACCCTCTGAAAAACCCTTTATGAGGAACTGAGTGAAAGACAGATCTGGGTGGTCTTTAAGTGCCAAGGAATGTTAATAGGAGTTGACAGGTGCCTACCTATCTTCAGTGGAGTGGGGCTGTGTGGGTATGACGGGCGGGAATGACCACCACAGCAGTAGGAGCAGACATGTAGGAACCGGCACTGCGACATGTTGCAACTGGCATCATTGAAGTTATTGCAGATAGCTTGAACCGAGGGGTATGACTGTGTTGGCTCCAGAATTGGGGGATCCAGCGGGGCAGGCGATGACACACGTGAGAAGGCCGTAGCCCTTGTTTGTGGAGGATGTGGCTTAGCACTGGTGGGGACAAAGCATGAAGCAGCAGGGTGAGACAGGGCACCACACAGGTAGCATGAAAGGGCTGGACAGCTGGCGAAGATATGGCAGTAAATTTCACTATCCATCGTGCCCCAGTAAGTGGCCTCATTAAACTGCTGAAGGTGGGCCGCTGCCTCAGAAGTGAATGTGGTACTGGTAAAAACTGTTGCCACTGAAACAGAGAGCCAGATTAAGGACAAGAGATAAGTAATCGTTCAACTCCTGATGGCAGGTAGGGAAGTGGGAACAAATGATGTCCAAGAAGAGGGATAAGGTATATGCAAACTCCGCAAGAGAGAGCTCCCTGGAAGTAACAGCTGTTCGCCGCCTTCGAGGAACCTGATTGCTGGTTGTTGGTGGAGAGAAAGCAAAAGAAGGAGAGTTAGATCAATGCAATTACAGTTGAGTATCTGCTTGCATAAATTAGCAGGGACTGGAGCAGGATGGGAGATGAATGTACTGGGAAGACAAACTGCAAGACTGGCTGTATGCAAATTGAAGTGTGACAGTGCCTGTGGGGCCCAACAGGGCTGAGTGGGGAGACTAGGGACAAGGAAGGAACCACCTGCCACGAAGGCTGTGAAGAGAAGCTGGATGCTAGCGTCCTGGTGCCGACATCTGTGGCTGACTGCCGCTGGGAGGCGGGAAAACCTGGCAAAACACCTAGGCTGGCTGCTGCAACTGCTGGAGGTAGCCAGCAGGGTGCATTGGCATCCCGGCGCTGAATGCCCTCATCTGTTGCAGGACCTGAGCAGCTGAGGGCCCCGGCATCCTGGTGTCAGAAACCATGGCTGGAACCTGAAGTTGAGGCAGCTGGGAGTTGGCGGCAGACAGTGCTGGCATCCCAGTGCCAGAAACCCCACCCGACAGCTGTAGTTGGGGCAGCTGGTATTGGGCGGCAGAGAGTACTGGCATCCCGGTGCCAGAAA
This sequence comes from Naso brachycentron, assembly GCA_029874485.1. Taxonomy (NCBI): domain Eukaryota; kingdom Metazoa; phylum Chordata; class Actinopteri; order Acanthuriformes; family Acanthuridae; genus Naso; species Naso brachycentron. The sequence continues at coordinate 2,264,958 of JAQFJA010000010.1, read as the reverse complement.
CCCTGGTCAGAACCAACTGTGGAGGGAACTGGTGGAGGGCCCAGTACCCTTTTTCCCTGCCAAGGCCGATTGTTGAGAGTGCCCAGACTGGAAGGTGCTGTGCAATCTGACCTGGACAATGCCGGATGATGCAGGCAGTAGGTGCCGGTGATGGGAGGTGGAAGGCATGGAAAGTCCAGCACTAAGCGGTCCAGCTGAAGTGGGTGAATGAGTTGAATGAAGATGCGATGATGCTGTAGAAGCCCTGAGATCAGTTGTTCTGGCCGAAGGTCTCCTTTTACTCCATTGTAGCTGCTCAAACTGCTTTCCAGAGGCTGAAGGGAAAAGTCAGGCTGCCCCCTGAGTCGCCGACGTCACAATGTAATGTTGTGGCAGCGTGCCACCTAGTGTTGATGGCGTTGTGGGCTCATTGGGCAGACATGAGGGTATTGAAGAGAGCTGCTGTACTTTTTGTTCAATGAAAATTGATGCCACCATCTTTTTGAAGTTTTTTGAAGGCTTGCCACTGTCCAGTTGGATATCTTTGAAGGAAGCTTGTCTTTGAGGAATCTGGCTGAAGCGTGGTAACGCTTTGAGAGGCTGCGAGTGATGACACCAGAGATGTTGGTATGATAGGGGGAGGCTTGAACGGGAACTGGAGGAGGTGGAGTTGGAGAACCACGGTGGCGACGGTAAGCAGATCTTGAAGTGCCTCGTCCCCTCTGAGCTGATGCAGAAGATGGGCTGGACGCCGTGGAGCAGTCATCGGAGGAACTACACTCTTGGATGGTATGGAGGGAAGACCAGGGCTGGCTATCAACAGCGGAGGCAACAGCAGGACTTTTGGCTGAACTCACTTGAATGGTGGGGGGCTCCCAGACATCTGAACATGGCGTCTCTGGCGCGGAGGTAGCAGAGAAGTCCTCGGCATCCAAAGCTGGTTCTGGTGACAAAGGCTTTTGGAGACTGCGGGACAGACCGGCTGGTTAGAGGAAATTGTCATCATAGGATGACAGCAAAATGAGATCCATGACAATACGATGACTAGGTGAGCGAATACAAGCCGGAATGTTTAGCTGAGGATATCTCAAACATTTGGTGTGTTTCTAGTGATGTTGCTGGGTCTCTGGTGCAGAGTGAGAGAGCAAGCGAGGAGGAGGAGGGGGTTAGGTGTGTATTTAAAGGTGAGCCGGAAGAGGCAAGTTGAGGTGTGGTCCTGCTCCTGAAACTCTGCTAATAGCTCCAATTTTGAACTAAGGTCACAGTCCCAAAAATGAACCAGGTCTCGTTCACTTGTTTTTTGTAACGAGCTGCTCTGAGCTATTATTTTTCATTAGAATCTCATGGTATCCATCCCAAGCATCAAATCATTGCCATAGCCCACTGTAGAATCACATAGATCACTTTGAAAAGTCATGAAAAACCAATGCAAGTATATGTTTTACCACTTAAACAATGAGTCAAAAGTGTCTTGTTATGCATAAAGTGAAAAAAAGAGGTCCATTAAGGGTATACTGTAGAGGCAATGTACATTTTATTGAGCCTACAGCAACCAAATTATTATGCAGCAATCCCAAAACATTAAATACATTCATATGCTTCCAAGTGAGCTGATACAATGCAGACTCCACCAATGGCTTTACAGTCAAAAGATGTGCTATGAGTAACGTTATGTATCATTTCATAAAAACTTCAAATATTCAAAAGAAATGAAAATGAAAAGGATAAAATCTGAAAGTCCAAAATGTAAAACTGAGTTTTTGACTGATAAAGCCTATGCCTCAGACAAAGTAGACTGCACACGGCATCACTCTCCACATCAAAGGCAAAAGCATTTATCTCTGTCTCAAATGGCCACACTTCAAGGCGGAGTGAAAAGTCTGAAGTCCCAAGGTCCTCCTGGCCGCTCCCACTATCTGCTTGATCTTGCTCTTAGAACTCGCTCACTTTTGTTCACACAAAATTCTATATAAAGTCAACAGAGACCAAAACAGTGCAGCCGACTTGCGATTTACTAGCCACTCCAACTCTGCAGCTGAAAAGGTCATACACTGTCAGAAGATCTGACAGGAACTTGAAGCATAAGAATGTATTAAGTATCTTTTTCCTGTTAAACTAAATATTTTAGATTCACAACCAAATTTATGTAAGCATCCAAAGAAATGTGTTTTTTAGATTCAGCTCTCTTGTGAAATGTTAATACGTTTACTGTCCTGCTTACAGGCTGCTTTACAGTTTCTCTCAGTGTGTGAGCTGAGTATTCAGGGGGAGTGTATTTGATCTTGGCACTGAGTGTCGATTAGAAACAGATGGAAGGAGGAGGGGGTGGGAGAGGGAATGATTTAAAAAATGAAGAGCGGAGGTTTGACTTAGTGGGAAAATGGAATGATAAATCTCCATTCACGTAAGCTGTCCTCATTGAAAACTGAAACTATCCGACAGAGTAGGTTGCTACAAATCACAGGTGTCAGTTTTGGCAGTGCTCGTGTGATTTCCTGTGCATATCCCAAAGGAGAGTTTAGCACATCATCTGCTCTGTGTCCAAGCTCCTCCCAAGCAGCTGACAACAAAACAAGAACCAGAGACCAAGAACTTATAAATAGGTGAACCTTAGCTGGCTAGATTCCTACCATATCAAAAGACTAGTTCAGCTAAAAATACAAGAAATTAAAGTCTAATTTAAAATGGAATTTTAATTTCAATTTAATGTCATTAGCATGACCAACCAACATTATTTCAAACCCACAAAACATAACCCACACTTTTTAGTGGTTAGCACTGTCGCCTCATAGCAAGAGGGTTCTGGGTTCGATTCCTGACTGGTGCAGGGCCTTTGTGTGTGGAATTTGCATGTTCTCTCTGTATTTATGTGGGTTTTTTCCAGGTGCTCCTGTTTCCCCCACCAACAAAAACATGTACAGTATGTTTGGTGTATCTCCAGTCAGCAATGTTGACTTAAAGCGAGTATGAATCCTTGTGAATCTGAATGTCTCTTAAGAATATGGAGCCTTAGTAGTACAAATGTTTTGGAATTTTTGAAATGGGTCCAGTAATGCCTTCAAAAACAGTGTCGATGCGATTTCATATTCCCTTTCGCTCAAACCGGAAGAAAAGTTACATGTCTTACAACTACCACAATGCACTGCCCGGGCAGCAGCAGCCTCTTCTGACGCCTCAAGTCCTCCACACTGTATTCAGGCTCAAATAGGTAGCCACGTATGTCGTCTGTGTCGGATTCCACTAGAGATTGCATTACTGCAGAGTCAAAATCCTCCTCCTCCACGTGGACATGATCAACCTCCTCTGACACGGTCTTGTTTTTATCTAAGTAATGTTAATGTTA
>JAQFJA010000010.1:2172984-2183636 GCA_029874485.1 Naso brachycentron | reverse complement strand
ACCGCGGAGTCTCTCCTCCTGCAGCTGCTGACAGCCGGTCACAGCAGGGCCGGTCCTGGACAGTTTGGGGCCCTGGGCGAGATTAGGATCTGGGGCCCCAAACTGCTCCTGGCATCAGTTAAACCATCATTACATGTTGTCAGTTGGATGTTTTTCTAAAATATTTTGGGTTGTTTCCTTCTTATTTAAATAAAATAAAGAACATAAAGGAACGACTTGGATGCAAGCAATTTTTTTGGATTATTGATGCATTGCAGAAGTATCGGATCTGGACTTGGCATCAGCAGATACTCAATATTAAATGACTCGGATCTGGATCAGGTAAAAAGAACTTGATTGGGACATCCCTACAAAAAGGTAAAGAAAGCGTTGGTTGATTAAAATAACAATGATTGTGAGCAAGCTAACACACTCATTACAAATTAGGTTTGGTCCATTGGTGTCTGCTGAGCCCTGACTTTTGCCGCATCATGGCGCCCTCCCGTCTTTGCCCTGTTTTCTTATACATAGGCTACATTTACATTGCTACGTCTTTGATTTAAGACTCCTCATCTACAGCAGTGTAAGCTCCGTAGAAGCTCTCCTCTCCAGCCAAACTACACGCACATCACATGACCACTCAACGTCACGCAGCACCCGACATAACTCACAGATGATAAACTCGTTACAGCAAGGGCAAGCTCAAATAGTGGCAGCGGCATCTTTGAGCTTGTTGTCTCTCACTCGTCACTTCAGGCTCTGTACCCCGTTTTTTGATGTAACGTTATTCTGTCCCCAGGAAGATGATGACAGCCTTATAAACTTGTCTGATGACAGAAACAACTTTTTGGATTTTCCAAAAGCATAGGTGGTTTTCTGGAGTTAATGTTATTACAATGTGCAGGTCACCTTTGTGAAAACATCCTCGAGCACCCATATTGTTGTCGTTCCCTCCGCATGCGAACATAGTTTTTTTATTCAGGTCGATTTGGACCGGTATAAGAAAGTTTTCTCACCATTCCTCTGTAACCACAACTCCGTCATTGAAGTTTTACCAATTAATGTAGGGCTTATAACACAGCCGCACAGGAGAACTGTCACAGTTTGCCGAGTAATATCTTTCCTGCACATGTAAGCAGTAGTAGCGTGATGATAAAATGCAGAATTTAACTGCACAACAGCTGCTAGCAGAGACAACAGGGTCGGCAACGCCTGTAATTTGCTATCCATGTTGAAATAACACCGGGTACTCGAGGCTCTCAGACACATGCACGATACATACAGGTTTGTTTTCTTCCGTAAAACAGTCATATGACTGTGGCGCGAGCAATCACAAAGGGTGTCTGCACCGGAGGCTCCAAACTCCTCCATTTGTGCCTGTCTACAATAAGACGCCAAGACGGAGAATTCAAAATAAAGTGGGAGGCCCATCGTCTTTGAAATGCTCCGTCTTTGAGCCACTAAATCCGTGTCATCCAGGCAGAGACAACAGGAGAGGAAAAAAAAGGTTTTGTAGACATGAAGGAGAGCACATCCTTACCTCAGTGGGACAAATTTATTCTTTGTTGTTGAACAAAATGAGAATTCTGTCAGTGTGAAATGTTGCTGTGATCAGCGTATCTACAGTAAAAGTAGTGAATTCAAAACATTGCTCTCTTTGCACGTGGAAGAACATGAGCAGTCAGTATGCTTTCAACACAAACAGTCTGTGCGGTCACAAATTTTAGGCTGCACACAGACGTCCGCTGAGGGGTCCGCGCGGACCCTTGTGGACATGGTTGGTGGATGACGATTTTTACATCACATATACCAGAGCGGACCCCTGCGGACTCGCAGACGTGTAAAGTTGAATTGGCCTTTAGTAGGATACAAGGCTCAAACGTAGCAATACTGACGGTCTTTGATTTAACACGCAGCAACAGCAGCTTCACTGGCACCGCTGTTCCTCACCTGCTCGAAGACTAAAGAAGCAGCTGCACAGAACGCTGGTTCTGTAGAAGAGCATCACACATAATGTTAAGGATCATGAACTATTTCATACTTTATGTCCAGTTAAACGTGAAAATAATGTTGTCTTACTGCCACAGAAAAGTAAGAAATCTTTAGGTTATTAGCACGGCGTCGCCTCTTCATTGTTTCATAACTGAATATGTTACATTATCATCCATCTCTGCACAAACTGAGAGGGTGTGCTAATATTTACGTCATAATGTATTACATATTTCTTTTCAGTGAAACTAGTGCAAGTTAGTTCTAAAATATATAATCTAGGGTTTGAACCATCCACACTGTGGAGAAAAATAACGTTATATCATGGTAGATTGTGATAATGTTACTCTTACCTGTCCAACAGAAAACAGCAAACTTCGCGTCAGTCTGTAGACATCGGGGATTTCTGTCTGGGAAAGGCAACGCCAGTTTCTATCCTCCTGTTATGTCGTCACTTGTCCAGATTTTTTTTAGCCCCTTCCCGTAGTGGATTACTTTGAACTTCTTCCTTACGGACACTAGGCTAGACTTTGTTTAGCTTCTTTTGTTTCTTTGATGACTGCGATTCACACATTTTTTCCTGCAGTGAATTCTAAGTATGATCCCCCATATGAGGTTTTTCTTTTTTTTGTTGCACAGCAGCAACCACTCTCTTCTATTGATCTGCATTTCCATCAAAACATGAAAGGCCCTCACTACAGCCGGTCGTAAGTTTTTCCAGAAAAATGGTGGTGCAACATGGCCGCCTCTGTGGAGGCTGGCCCCATACTGACGTAGACATAGTAGGCTCATTCAAAGGTAATCAAAACAAAACAGCCTACAAGCGGTTACACACTAACTAAAACTGATGTAGCAAATTGGTAAAGGGCCATGTGACTTATAGCAGTTTGGTTGCTATGCAGATATAATCGGGGCAAACTCAATTCCATTGACATTCCTTAAAGGGAAAGTTCACCCAATAATACAAAATCAGTCATCATCTACTTATCCTCATGCTGATGGAAGGTCGAGTGAAGTTTTTCATCACCAAAACACTGCTGGAGTTTCACAGGAAAAAGGTGAACAGCTGCAATGAATGGTGACCATTTTCAAACCTCCTCCTGAAAAGGGAGCCGCCTTCCTGTGAACGCACGCGCACACACTGAAGTTCGCATGGCGTGAGTGGAGACCAACGAGAGCTCACTGTCTCTGCAGACCTGCATATACAGAAGCTTCCCTTACACACAACAAAGAGACATGTTGCATGTTAGAGAAGTTACATGTGGTCATTCTGAATACTGCACTACAGTTCTGCCAGTTGGTTCCCCTAAACCTCACAGACGAGTTCACAATAACTTTACATGCCATCCTACACCATCAAGTCACATTCTCAGTTTGTTCAATAGTTCAACATTTCGATGCCTGCAAAAATAATCAGCCTCAGCAATGTTTGTGTTGTTGTTTTTGTTGTTATAATTGGAAAAATTCTGCATGCTTATAAGTGAGTGGGTGGACATGGTGGTGGTTGTATACAACCAAAGATGCTACTGTTTGATTCACAAAGGTTTAGACAAACTGCATCCATCTTTGAGTTGTTCACTAGATGTTCCAGAGAAAATGCTGTCAAAGGTTTTACTCACAGCAGCTTCAGACCAAAGAAACACTTCAGTTTTTGTGAAAAGCTTTTTAGAAATGGATAACTCACAATCTAAACAACTGTCATGGATACTGTTCAGGTAGGTGAGAAAAGACATTTTGCTTGTGTTCTTGATAAACTGATGTTTAGAGATCACATTAGTGGAGTGCACCGAAGAGATTTGATCTCTAGCAAAACAATTCTGATAGTATTGTTTATTTGTACGCTCATTTGTTTCACCTGAGATTACAGTTCAAGCTCATCTTCCTCAATCCTGGGTCTTCAGTTTAAACAAGGAGACACGGAGTTCATGTAGTTGTCATGCAGATGGTGAGACTCAGAAACCCTTTGCCTTCATAAGCCCCAGCCTCAGACTGTTTGATGAGCCGCTCTTTCTGGGACAGGAGCTGCTGCTCTTCATCACTGTCAACACTGACATAGTTGTGAACACAACACAAAGATTATTTGGTCTATAAATTTGATGTCTTCCAAAGTTATGTTGGGAGCAAATTATTGGCCGCTGGAAATTTCCTGCAGAATTCTGAGTATAATTTTGTTTTTGAAAAGATACATCTAAACTCTGACTCTTGTCGTATTGAACAATAATACCTTACAAAACAGGATGACCTATTATAAAAATAATGAAGAAAAATTCTTAAATGTGTATTAAAGGACTTTTTTAAGTCTTGAAATGCAGAAAACCCCACATCAATTACAGGCTTTTTTAGCATTTACAAAGATAAAATTCCTTCCAGTAGCTTTTGCAAATGTGCTTTCAGTTCTCTATTTCTTTGAATATCTCTAACACATGTTCTGGGCTGTTTTTCCTCACAGCACAGCCTGCCAAAGCAGATCCGATGACAAGGACAGCCAGGTGAGACACTGTGGAGGAAGGCAAGCCAGCAGTGGGATGTTTCCACTACCTTATTTCTGACATAAAGACAGCACATTCTTATGTGCAGTTAATTCAAAAATATATTCTGTTCCCTGACATATGTCATTAACTCAGCATGCATTCCTACGGATTTGTGGCCATGGACAGAGTTTGTGTAATGCTCATATTCTGTTTCAGAGAAGTTCAAGCAAAGTTTACGTTGAGTAACTCAATTTTTGCCCAGTATTTTTTGAGGATTCAAGGGGCTTCTTCTGAAACAACACACAAGTTTGAACGACACGGGGTTTTAACAGTGAGTATTTCACAGAAATTATGCTACAAAGTTGCATGATCAGAATTGTAGGATCCATCATTCTTGTGGCTCAACCCCCTCCTAGGAATTGCAAACACAGTATTGACCAATTATTGTTTTTTTGAAGGTCTACCTTAATACCCAAGTCCATTTTTGTATATTTATATCAAATCCAATCAAATTCTTTCCAAAAAATAAAATCTTTGAAAACTTTTACCTGCATGGAGCTACTCACTGACTACCTAGCAACATCATGGAACACTGGTCGTCCTGGCATATTCAGGCATTTTCTACCACAAAACTTGTTCCATTCCTACAAAAATACCGTGCCTATAAGCCCACCAGCTAGACAGGTTTTCACTTGTGTTTTCACCTGTTTATCCACCAAATCAGTCTCAGTGCTTAAACCCATTCCGGACTCTTGGAACCTTATTGCTGTCTGGACACCAGCCTTTGTTTCCACAAGTTTTGACAACAATAATAGCAATCAAGGATATAAAGTCATGAGGTAATGAGTCCGAAAACACAATAGTCAGTTCGCATTTCTGCACTTCCAGTTCCCTGGTCTCAAAGTCTATGTCTTTTTTGAATAGGTTCTCAGTTAAATGCCTGAAATGAGGTCTGCGGTTAACACAGGCTAAAAATATTTAGATGTTCTGTGACATAAAATACACCAGTATGAATCCAGCATTTTTACTTTTAAGGTTTTCCGCGTCTTACAAAAGGTGGTTGCTAGCAAGTGGCTTAGTGAGACTACAGAGTTTGGCAGGGACATTAAATGTCATCACTTCAAAGGGTTTAAAATATATCATAACTTTGAAAGGATGTAAGACTAGCAATTGAGATAGCCTTGAACACTAGCTAGATCAGGTCACAATAAGAGGAGAGAACTTTGTAAGAATAAATGAGTGCATTAAATCAAATCATAACACTTTGGGGGTGGTGATGTTAATGCTATGTGACCTCAATGTAGTTTGTTTATAGCCCAGCAGCTTTTTTCTTCTGGTGATTTAGTTTATGCTTCAAAAAACACAAATGTGGTATTCATCTGTCAGGATTCTCATGCCAAACAAAACTTATAGATATCATAAACGTCTGTTCATCACAGAGCTTATTTTCAGTGACAATCCAAAATCCCATCCAAAAACTTCAGAAGCTTTTTGCCGGGCTGGCTCACAAAAACATCTCATCCTTTCACCGCTCTAAATGTCATCAGCAGGGGACGTCGCACAGTGCACATAGACCTACAGAATTTGACACCTCCACTTCTTTTCCCAAAGAAAACCTGCCATTTTTTGGTTTCTAGCTGAGAACCATTGTTTTCTATTCCAAACCCTTTTTTGTGGTTGAAATGTTCTGAAGCATTTAAAATCACCAGAACAGGTTACAAGTTGGAGACAGATTTGTCTGGGACGGTTCCAGATTATGTGAAAGGCTTTTTTGAATGGACTGCTTCAGTAACTACCAGTCTGCCTGCTCTTGTAAGAGGGCTGATGAAGGTGTGAATGGAGGCAAGCATCTAACTCTGTACTACTTCAGCTGTCAGTGTTTGTTATGACACACACACTCTTCAGGGTGCAAAGGACATCTAATGTAGCCCACTTAACCTGTGCTTTGTAAACATTCATCACAGTTTGCAGGTCCATGTGCTTCAGTGATATATGTTGTGCATTTTTGTGGCTGGGCTCACTTTTACAACATGTTGGTCTTTTTTTGACCTGTTTGATTTTGTTGTACTGTGGCAGTCTGTGGGAGGATTGCTGCAGTTAATCTGATTTTAAGTGGGGGTTTTTTGTTTTTGTTTTTTGTTTTTTGTGATGTAACTATTTGGAATAAAAAAATTTAAAAAGGAGACAGCACACATGCTTAGGTTCAGTGACAGTTTCTTTCCCTGCTATAGATATTCTGCTAAATATTCTCTCATTAATGCGAAGGTTAAAATTTGTCCAGTCAGTTAAAACTAAACCAAATCTAAGGAAAAATAAAAATAAGACCTAGTTTTTCTCAAAAATCCCCAAAAGGAAACTTTACACATTGAGCTCAAAGTTAAAGCTTTTATCTTTCTGTGGTCAGTGAGGAAAATCCCCAGGCTCTGAGCTTTTTCTACAGTGGGCTTCTGACTTTCAGTTCTCTTTTCCTGAGAGCTCCTGGGTCTGTTTTTAGTGGCGAAAGTTGAAAAGTGGGCAGAACCTTGGCAAGCAGATCACTTTCGATTGAAGAGCAATAACAGGAACCCAATTCAGCCCTGTCACACCATCCCCATTCAGTGGTGCATGAGAGAAAGCGCTGATCCACAGGATGTGAGCTGGACTCAGCTGGGCCATTGCACTGGCATTCTGATAGGATGCAGTCATCGTGTCATCCTGAGCGCCGTCTCTGTCCACGGTGTCAAACGGCCCTAACAAGTCATGTCATCTGCCTGCTTAACAATGATGGTATACATGTCAGGAGGAAAAAGAGCCCTTTGCTTATCTGAAACCATGAAAACTCCCATGTAAAGAGGCACTTTAGTATTTTGGACTGTGGGCCAAAAAATGTGACCTTGAGAGGATGATTTCTGCACAGGAAGATTCAGCAGATGAGTTTTGCACACTTCCTGCAGCAACCCAAGATACAAGGCAGCAAAACCCTTCACCCGACGGACCTCAGCTCAGACACAGTCTATCAACTCTGCACACGAAATGGTATTTCCTGTGTGACAGTTGGCCTCTGGATTCCTTGGTCATTTAATAGAAAGACGTTGCCTTGATCCAAACCGTTGAATGTGCCCACTCCACCGAGTTCAGCTGGGGGATTCTTCAGAAGAAGAGAACCGAAGATGGAATCAGAGTGAAACAAGCTGATGCACTCAAAAAAAAAGATTTGTTCTATTTACTCAAAAAATTTATGTCAAGTGGTTCCACGCAACTTGGTTCAGTAGGTATTAATAATTCAATTTTCATCCTATTTGCTCAGTAGATTTAAGTATACCATACAAATGTGAATTCAGTAACTTAAACTTCATCCCTTACTTTAATTTATTGCATTAAGTCTACATTAAAAAAACATGATATGGTCAAGTCTAATCAATGAATTTACATTATGTATAGTCAAAACAAGCTAGTTAGTTAAAACCAACTTGATGTGGTTCAGTTAGTCTAAATTAACCAAGCTTTGTTTGTCCAATTAAAATGCCTAATGATGTTAAATAGAGAAAGTTGTTATAGAGGAAAAAACCCTCACAAAATTTTCAAAACTCAGATCTTTTATTGAGGTCAGTTAAGTATTGAGAAACATTCAGAACAGTCTTTGTTGTACAAAGACTTTCAACAATTTTCAGGACAATATAAAATGTCTAATTTACTTTTACTTTTTTACCTGCTCCAAAAAAGGCAAGTTTTCAAATATGATCTCAAGCTACTGGCCTTGGAGCAAATGGGACCATTCTAGCCTTCAAAATGATTAATTATTAAATGCAGTATTACATTGTTTAACAGTGGTATTACAAGGCTTTTCATTGATCTGTTGATCTTTTTAGTCTTTTAATGAAAAAAAGTCTTTTCAGGAAAAGTTAAAACAATCAATAGACATGTACTAATTTTCAATGAAACGTAACGTTTATACATGTAAAAGAGTAAAGAGAATTTCTGAAACCACAGCTTAAGTGAACAATAGATAAAATCACATTTTTAGCACATTAAATGGCCTTTAGGGTCACAATGTTGAAATGGCCGAGAACAGATCCATGCATTCATTCCAACAGTTTGTTTTTAAGTGCCTGGATTTGGTTTGAAAGCCGGTGTGCATCAAGTTCCATCAGGATCTTCTGAATGAATTCAAAAGTGTACCTGAGATCAGATGGGTAGCTCAGGTTCAAGTCATAGATGATTTCAAAAAGTAGAGCACAAGCGTTGGCAACGTCTCTGAGCTCCTGAAACACCTGCACCTTCAACTATGATCCCGACATCATCTGGATCTTGATCAACATCTGCACCCGGATGTTTAATCACATAGATGCCACTGACCATCTGATCCATATCTTTTTGGGCATCTTTAGAGTTCTCACTCTAAAACCAACAAAAAAGTAATTAGATAGTGACACTGTAGAGAGACTGGCAAGATAGTTGAGCGAGGGGGGATGAAGAGGGGAAGACATACAGTAAAAGTCCTGGACTGGATTCAAACCCAGGCCACTGCATTAAGCACTCAGCCGTAGTATGTGGTATGCACTCTATCAACTGATCTGCCAGGGGTTTTTTTCTTTAAAACTGACACATTTTACAATAGCAATGCCCTGACCGGATTATTTATTCTTTGAGCTTCAATTCCTGATAGTTAATGTGCAGACCTAAAGCTCAAAGGTAAAGTTTAAATGAATGGCTTCAGTTGCTGTATTGCTGGTTTGGAAGGCACTTGCAACTGACTGATGAGTTTATCAGCAGTGAGGTGGAGGGCAGAGGGCTAATCGTTGGGCCAATATAAAAACATAGAGTGCTCCAACCAGGCCATAACAACAGTGTGGCTACAACCTGTATTGTGGAAAGACTCACAGTGCAAAGAATCATTTTACTGGGAAAGAAAAGAACATTTAACATAGCTTTAAAATTAGAGCTTATGTGAACAGTATCTCACAAAATGGACAAGCTGTGTGGACTGGATGAAAACAGTGCTTCAATCACCCCCTCACTCACTCACACTCTCTCACACACACAGAGAGTAATGCATTCAAAACAACTGATGACACTTACCAGGTACTGCTTCACCAGCTTTTCAGGGTCTTCATCGAGATACACAGCTAGTGCTTGTAGGCTGCAAGCTCTTCTTGGCGCAATGATGTCACTCTGCAATACACAGTAGGAGATATACTGTATAAACATGTCACTGATGTTTAAAAGAAGGAAGGACTCCAGAAAGTAACTTACTGTTAAGACAGATACATGTACACGTAAATTATCCTGCCATAGACCTGCCATTAGCATTACCTGCCACACATGGTGCACCTTAAAGAGCTGCCAAAAAACAAAATAAAACACATTCTGCACCAATGATAATGCTCACACACATTGCACATATAAGCAGGAGTTGACAGTGTCTGTGTTTGTGTAATTGTACTCGCTGCCACAAGGGGACAAAATGTTTTGCATTGCAGGTTTAAGTGCAGGTCAGGTGTAACTGCATGTGTTGTGCCCCGATTAAAAATAAGTTACTGAATCAACTGAGTGAGAGTGGATTTCATTAAAATTGAAGTAATGATTATATACAAACCTGGCCAATGGTAGCCATAATGATGGCGATTTTGCGTCCTGCTGCTCCTCCTTTCTTCCGGAACACTGTGGACAATTTGTCAGCGTAGTGGTACGGCTGGGACATAAACTTTGGGATGAGCGGATGGGTGGTAATGCGGGTGAACTCTGAGCTTACCTAGAAATGTTAACAAGACAGGCAGACAGTGCAGAGAAGGGTTAAAACATAGTCTTGAATATATAGGCTGCCAAAACAATTTTAAACAGGTTAGGGTGTCTAATGCAAAATGTAGCCTTAAAGCAACATTATGTAACTTTGACCGCGAACTGTGGCTTTGAGAAACAAAACTTAACGATGCATGTTCATACCTCACATAAAACAGCAACTTTAGTGAAACCAGGTCATATGTCACAGAAAAAATGTCCTGATTTTCCCTTTGATGTCCTACGACTGCTCTGCCTCAACGCTGTGATTCACGGAGGTTCCTGAAAGCAACATGGAAGCTGCCTGCAGACAGAAGAAGCAGCTGCAGTAGCAGGTAGCTCTTGGGGACAGCTCCGCTAAATAAAAGGTGGTAGTCAGAGCAGTCGTAGGACATCAGAGGGAAAATCAGAGGACCTTTTCTCCATAACATATGACCTGATTTTACTATAATTGCT
>JAQFJA010000010.1:2132739-2144075 GCA_029874485.1 Naso brachycentron | reverse complement strand
TGAATGTCATGCTGAACGCCATTAAATCTCAGAGAAGATACAACAACACAACAAGGATGATCGATTTACGAACTCTGGTTTGTATTTTGTGTCCTCTTGTTAATACAGCTCTTAAAAATGGCAGTTACCGATGCTGGCTCCTGAGTTCAGTCAGTCATCGTACACTTACTTCACTATAGTTCCTAATGTGCTGCAAAAGTATCTACTCTGAAGTCGGAGCTAAAAAAAAGTTCCTTTAGACGACATTCTTAGAACTAAAATAGTTCATGGTTTTTGCGGTTCAGATGCAGTTAAGTGATAATTCTTAGAACCAAGTTACTAGAACTATGAAATGGTTCCTGCAGTCTGAAAGCACCTAATGTTGGAGAGTTGGTTCACTTGCACTTTGCCTACAAATTTGCTTTATGTCACACAGTGTCCAGTGGATTTGCACATTTAGACAGGCAATGTTAACCACTAATGTCTTCAAAGCAACCGACTCACCAGAATTATTGGAAAATTTTTAAAAAATTAAATCAATCAGTGCACTGTCATCAACTTAGGGATTTAAGTTACCTATCATTCCATTAAGTTGCTGCATTTTTTGCATTTTCTCTGCACTTTTTTCATTTTATTAAGTTTAAAATATATAGTAAGTTGTGAATCAAGAAAGCTTCTTGCACTTCCCAGCTATGGTCTCATTCTTTGAATTGATGCTTGACAGGCTACCCTGCTGAAATAAGGGGTTTAGGGCACTGACCATGAATCTGCTACAGTCACCAGTTCAAGTCTCCTCTTTTTTCTGTTTTTTCTTTGCTGTGGACCTTGAATAAGTGCTTAAATGCAGGGCACAGCTTGTGCACAGTTTACTGTTGGTATAGTGTAACTCTGGATAAAAGTGTAAGTTAGATGTCGTAAATGGGATGGAGGAGTATATAAAAAAGCCAATTAAAAATATTTTGAACTTAAAAGGCAAACTAACTTTTTAAATAAGACAAACCACTGCGGACCCTATTCTGACGATCTATGGCACATAGTCTAAAGCGCACGCCGCGAGTTCAGCTGGGGGTGTGTCCACTTTCCTATTTAGACTAACAAAGCAAAGCATCAGTGGATACAGGAATGCACTGATGGGCTATTAAACTGGTTACGATGCGTCTTGCTGTGTCACAAGCTGAGTGAGCAGGAACTGTGGACGCTCCTGTGTGCACGTCGCGTTTTATTTCTACACAAAATAAAACACCATGTTAATTAATTATGTGGTGTGTGTGCATGTTTGTGTGACAGAGAGAATGTGTGCATGCAGTCAAACACCCAGGCTATGTATTTCCATAATTTTTAAAAATGCAGCACCTACCACCCAAAGTGTCAGTATTTCACTATCTGGGAATGAAACTCACGACAGATCACACACTGCACCTTTATTGCCTACATATGATGCTTTAATATATAGGCTCATATTACACTAGTAATTTTTATGAGCTCGGCCTGCAGTGGGAAAAAGTCTCAGACCAATTATAAAACAATGTACTTTATGTATCTGTAAATAAGACAGAGAGAATGAGAGAAAGGCTTTGGGTGTGTGTGAGGGGGGAGTTTTCACTCTTTAACGTTACCCTACTCTTATTAAGTATATTTGACATTAACTGAACTGATGATGTGAATTTTGTGCTGCATTCCCGGCTCGTCAACGAGCTGCACTGTCTGCACCGCAACAAATGCCATCTAAATTCTGCAGGTAAGTCCGCTGAGAGAGAGGGGGGCGCTGTTTTGGATCCCTGCAGACACTGGGCAGAGAGGCTGGCTGGCTGTGACAGCAGCTTGGCTGGTGGAGTCTGCTGGAGCAGAGCAGCAGTTTGTCCCACAGGAGGCGGAGCTCTGTGAGTATTTGGCACAGACTGATGTGCAGACAGCTGATTACTTTCTGTCATCATATGCACAGATATTGACTTGTTTTGCTCGTCTGATGCTCGTGCACATAAAAAGTGCATTATCGGTGCTGGATACTCGCGGTAGGTGAGTACTGGGCTCATCCCTCATTAAAATGACACCTTTTGCTCCTTTAAAAGACCTGGACCTCCTCTTGTCTGCTCTTCTCTTTCCTCTCCTTGTGTCGCTCTTCTTACGCCCTTAACTTTTTCTTCTCCTTTTCTTCAACCTTCTTCACTTCACTTTTACCTTTCCACCCCACTCTTGCACATTCTCCTTCTTTGCCATGTTTACCCCACTAATTTTTCATACTTGCTTTCTTCTATCCTTACTGCTATTTTTCTCCTGTCTCCTTCACTCTTCCTTCTATCTAGGCATATCAGAAATTCTCCTCTCCTGTAACAGGGCCATGTCATAAAATTGTAATATTTTGAGTATGAAAAACTAGTGGGGTAAACACGTCAAAAGAGGAGAACGTGAAAGAGTGAGGTGAAAACGTAAAGAGAAGGAATAAGGGTGAAGAAAAGCAGAAGAAAAAGTTACAATGGTGAGAAGAGCAACACAAGGAGAGGAAAGAGAAGAGCAGACAAGACGAGGTAGGGGTCTTTTAAAGAACGTGGTGTTGCCAGAGGGAAAATACACGATATCATACTGCTGCTATAAAATTATTATATTTTACCAGAAATTATCATACATATGAAAACGATGAGAAAGGGCCCGAAAACCACACAATGGCAAAACTCTGGCCTGCCAACACTCTTAATGTAACAGCACAGAAGTTCTGTTCTTGAAAGGAGATGGCAGCTGTGTACTCAACACGGTCCATTACATCCTGATACACAGTCACTCCCGTCATTGTTACCCTTCAATACAGAAACACCATATCTACACACGGTCAGTGTTTGATCATAGGGGACTGAACTTACTAACCCTAACCGGCAAAATTATCGTACATTCGGCATTTTTGGCATTATTGGAAAAGGAAAAAAATGTAATATATGCCCCGGTTACTGGGGCTGGCACCAAACGTTCGGATGGTTCAGAATTCCTTTGGCACATAGGCGTTCAGATCTCAGTTCAGGGTTCGGAGGGTTCATTATTATTATTATCATTATTATTTTTATTATGATTCTGATCATTGTCCTATCTATTAGTTCCTTTGGAACAAAGTAACAAAGAGTAGTGGTTGAAATCCACCCCTACGAAATGGGACACCCTTTCATGAAGGTGACACGCCATCGGTCGGCTCCGATGGCTTTCACAGCAGATGCAGCATGTTATTGCAGGAGCGGAACAAGACAACTTCATGCACCTCCAGATGATGTTATGAGCACAAACACAATGTCGTTTAGTTTTTCAGTCTGTCTGGGACTTTTACATCGGATACAGTGCAACAGTAATAATTGTATCAGCTGCAGTTAACGAAATTGCAAGCCCCCGTTCATCTTGACATCCCCACTTCATACTACGTTATGAACCCAGACATGATGTCGGTACGTTTTCAAAGTGTGTAGGACCTCCACAACTGATAAAGTGCAGGAATAATTTCATAGGCTGTTAGTTTGTTAAAGAGGACATATTATACACATTTTCCACAATTTTATACAATCCTCTGTGGTCTACATGAAATGACTGCGACAAGCTACGGTCAAAATAAGTAAGAATTAGGCACAATATTACATTTCCAAACCATGTCCTCAAAGCCCTATTCAGAACGGTCTGTTTTTGTGTCTGTCGCTTTAAATGTTAATGAGCTTCTGCTCACCACGCCCGTCTCCTCCTTGGGGCATGGCAACAACAGTATGGCTTTGCACTACCATGGCAACTCACGCGGGGGTACCTGGGAAAACAAGGCTACCCAACATAGCTGCACAATAAATGTTCAAGCTAGAACCGGACCCTGAGGCAGGAGAAACTCCAGATGAAGCTCAGGAACTTAGGATCTCTAAAGGCGTGTCTGAGTGGTGACTTATCTTGATCTTTTGGTACATGTTTTTTATATTTTCTTTGTCAGATAACAACGTCTTAGTGGACGTGATTATTTTGGAAACAACCCTTTCGTGGACTCACATGTGTAACTAAACTGTGAAATATTTGTTATCTATATCTGTATATCTATATCTATATAGATATTTAGATATAGATATAAAGCCCTATTTAAATTAATTATTGATTAGTAATTAAATATCAGGGCAAATGTTACTCACTGGACATTTTGTGTGGGAGCAGTGGATGTAGGATTTTCAGTAAATGAATGTCTCATAGTACACTTATCTTGTACATATGTAACATTAATAACGTTACTTAACCATTTATTTCCATCTCCTGTGGCCTTCTTTATAACACACCACTGAAATCATCTACAGCCGCAATGGTTTTGTTTTTTAAATGCCTGTCTGTCTTGGGATAAGTGCAGCGGTGCCTGCAGAGCTAAAGAATATCTGCTTTCACGAGATAACAAAGGTAGTATCAGTGCTCGATTAAATATAATGCAAGTTTTACCGTTGCCTTCTATGTCACCCTAATTAACTTACCATTTAAAAGTAGGTTGTGAGAAGACTACAGCAGCTTCAGAACTTACCCTCTTGCATAGTGGATGATCCCGGCCCTGAACCTGTCGGCTTAAATGTGTTTTCCCTCCAAAACACTTTAAACATTTAGAAAGCAGACTATGAGCCGTTACGCCTAAGGGGAATAGAACAGTAAGTCTTCCTTGTCCAAAAAAATGCTTTAAATTTATGTCAAGTATCTAAAACTACAAGTTATAGTTATAACCAACTATAAGTGACAGAAATTACAATGAATCACAACTGCCTCTGCTACAACTGTGCTATGGCAGTATACAGTAGCTCACAGTTTATCCTTCTCATTCATCACTATATAAATTGTTACATATTAAACACAGAAATCGCAAAAAACAATTTCTGTAAATGTAAGTTTTATTGGCACTAAACCTGTAAAAGAACATGTCGCAAGGTAAAAAATATAATATAATATGTACAGAAAAGAAATCACATTAAATGAAATACAAAAATACTCATCATGTGTGGAATCCTGTGGATCTGGAACTTGGAGGAACTTCCTTCTGAAGGATTGTCCTTTCCGTGGCCTCTTGACTGATACTGATGTTACGAACGGTGGTGAAGCTGTGGTGCCAACACCAAAGTCAGAGCAGGACAAAAAGGCATATGATTTCTTATTAGTTACACCAAAGTAAAAAAGAAATGGGAACATTGTCAGCTATCAAAAATTATACATACATAACATATGACATCACATAT
This sequence comes from Naso brachycentron, assembly GCA_029874485.1. Classification (NCBI taxonomy): domain Eukaryota; kingdom Metazoa; phylum Chordata; class Actinopteri; order Acanthuriformes; family Acanthuridae; genus Naso; species Naso brachycentron. The sequence goes on along the minus strand of JAQFJA010000010.1, from coordinate 2,138,886 downwards.
TAAACTGTTGATCAACATACCTATCGTCTGGATGTGGGGTTGGAGAGTTTTCACTGACAGCTGTGTGCCAACTGTACGCTTCGAAGGGTCCGTCTGACATTTAGCTCAGCCACATGTGAAGATGTGCTTACCTTAAAAAAAAGAAAAAAAAGAGCACAGATGAATGCCCGCTTTTATGGTTGTCAGAGAAAGCAATATGTTAGCTCTCATGTCTACAAGGAGACCAAGAGGGATGGAGATGTGGGCACCGCCCACTGGTCCTCCCACTTTCTAAACAGAGGCCTGGCTGAGGCCTTCCTCCCTCTCCTTTGTCCTCAAACATTTCACCACACTGCGTGCGTGTTGGTGCTCACCTTGCTTTGCCATGTGTCTTTGAACTTTCTTCATTGTGAGTAAAATCTGATCTGTTTTTTATTTGCATGTTGGTGTTGATGTTTAGTATACTGACATATAGTTTAAAGAGAAACATTTGGTTTAATTTGCTTGATTGAAATCTCTTGATTTGGAATATTAATTGTATCTTAATTTGCATGTATGTATTGCCATCTGAAACAGAATTCATAATTGTTTGAGCAAATATTGTAATTTGTGTCCCTTCTTTTTAGAACCATGGCAATCGGTGGCATCACTCCACATCAATTTGGCAAATAAACATTAACTAAGTGCAACCTGTGTTTCCTGGTGGTTTGTGGCTCTAGTTTGAACCTCCATATCCACTACACAGTAAAACAATGCATAAAAAAATATATATATATTCCAATCACTCATGTATTACACATTCTCCTAGAGAACAATGTGCAATAATACTCGAAATAATACAGCGTCATCAGACTGAGCAGCTACACACTCATTTATACTCACTGAACAGCCCAGATTTTGTTTACAGCACAGAGCGTAAATAACAGTAAATGAGTATGTGTATCAAAAATACTGCGCAGGAGCCACATGGCACATATGTGACAGCAGCAGCTTGCTTTGGTTCACGTCTCAGCTCACAGCCACGGCTTTGTTTTCAGACAAGCCCTGAGCGGAGTCTGTTCTGTGGTCGTACATGCTTTTTCAAACAGCTACAAGCAGTACAATCACGATACAAAACCTTCCAGTTTGTTTACATACACACAGACTTACAATATCTTCTCCGAGCACAACATGCTAACGTCGGTGGGCTATGTAACACATAGCAGACAGGCTTACACTTTAGCTTTTAATTAACACCAAGAGAAGAGCATTCTGATATTTTATGTAAATACTTACATTTCTGTCCCCAACAGATGAGCCTAAGACACTTGGTACTGACCCCCCTCGCAGCGTTAATATGTCCGCTAGGCTGGCGTTGTACTGCCCGAGGTTGGAGAAGCACTTCATTTCGAAGTGGTTCACACACACATACAGAGTTCTGTACGTGTGTGTGAACCACTCTTCCTAACAGGCTAATTTCAGCAGGCTGTGTGTATTTCCTTCGTTCACACTAGGCTATACGATGACGCATTAGATCTATGAAAGAGCATTAAATAGGCCTACAGTATTCCAAATTTTTTTGTTTTTGTGAGAATGACTGTTTGGAGGTTCATTCATTTGTTAACACTGATGAATGTTTGAAGCCTAAAATATGGCATTCGGACCAGCCCTACCTGTTATCCAGACCAAGATGACACAGTGGTCCACTGCATTCTTTGCAGGTTGTATACTAATAAATGAAACTGTAATTGTCCCCAGTTTTTTATTTCGTAATGATAATATTGAATGATTTTTATACATTGAAGTGAAAATGTCCCTGGTTTTAATGTCAGAAATCTGGTCACCTTACCTAAGAGGGAGAGGTAAAATACACTTCACAATCACTTTTCTGACCAGATAAGCTAAGGAGAACAAAAACGTCAACAGCTCCTTTATTTTAGCCAAAAACTGACAAAATATGTTGCCTCAAAATTGAGGCTGTACACAGTTGAGGCTTAACATTGTTCTCTCTAGCCATAGATGCAGTGAGTTTCACAATCCAAGTCCATGTCTATTTTCATTTCCTCTTTCTCCACTGAAACAGCTCTCAACACTTTTCACTTTAAATGAATTAGTGTGTGCGGACCGTCTCTTACACTTTGAAGGCAACACGCGCTGACCTGTGACATCATACTGCAACTCTTCCCCTGACCTCCCAGGGGTCAGCCTGCTTTCACCACACAATGTGACTGTCAACACTCATTCCACGGCCTGAAAAGAGGAGCGCCACATAATCAGCGCCGTCGTCAGTGAACGATGTCATTAGGAACGGCTGGCTGAGCTTCTATGGCCGACGCAGTGTTGAGCACATCAGCGCCTGGCTGCTGCTGCTGCTGCGCTGTGACCTCTGTGAACACCAGGAGCACTACGTGTTCTCAGCTGCAAGCTTCATTTGCTCTGCAACAACGATGTGGCCAGCTCTGTCACTGCACCTTTACCTCACAGACAACAAAATGTGGTGTAAAATATGTGATGTGAAGAGGCCTCCATTATGCAGATGAAGCAGAGCCTTGGAGGAGAAAATGAGTTTGGTATTGCATTGTGAGGTGCACACAGAATTTCTTTAACTGCAGCCTTAAAATTAGCATTCAAATTTCTATTGTGGAGTTAGGGTTCTATTCTTGTGTAAGTCAAGTTGTAGCCTGAGCTGACACACATGTTGGGTCACAAGGTGTCTGCTTTAAGGGTGGAAGTCCCTTTTCTACAGTCCAAAGATTTATATTATAGTCAGAATTAATTTATCTAGAAGACTAGACCAAACATATAAACACAGTCCATTTACCATCTCTGCTGGAGTACACTCCTAAGCAAAAGCCACCAGATTTAATTAATTACTGCATTTGCTGATACTCTCAACCCCTGAGCGCCTAGGAGCACCCATCATTTTAAAATCATTTTTTAGTGTATCACACCACTAAAAAGAAAATCTGACCTTACTCTACTTTGAATTGTCAACAATAACTAGAACCAGAAATATACATTGTAAAGTGATGTGATGTGGCTCAGGAGTGGGCTGTCCGAGGATGCTCAACTTGTCAGGTCCGACTGTGGCAGTGTCCTGGGGCGAGGTACTGAACCCAAACTGTTCCCCCGATGGCTGCTTCATGGATGTGTGCATGTGTTCCTGATCAACTGGTTGATACTATGTAGAGAGGCTGACTGCTCGTAGTGTATAAATGTGTGTTAGAATGTGTATTTGTGTTGTGAAATGCCGTGAGTAGTCCAGTGTGGGGAATATAATTACTGTCCATTGAACATTTAACGTTCTGACCTGTGATAGTTTTACTGGGTTTCCACTAAAGTAAAGCTAAAGTTGGATGAAGCCAGGAGGCTTTAACAAGGTGTTGTGACAGAAATCATGCCCCACTGTGCATCATGAAAATCACACCAAAGACTATTTTGAATTTTTTTTTTTCCCCAGAATTTGAGATTATTCTCAGAACTATATTGTTCAGATCTAAATGTAGTGGTATGAGGCACCACTGCCACGCTGAAGTCTAGGTCCCGCTTCATCACGCCCTCTCTGGCTTGTAAGCCAATCATTGCTCAAACCGAGGGTATAAAAGTAGGCTGTGTCCCTCCTCCTGGCCTCTTGCTTCCTGCCTCTTCGGCCCGCCCACTTCTGAGTCACTGCACACACCGCTCGCAGCTGAGCACAGGTAGGCGCACCGTGGCGTGCTGTTGTATATATTCGTCAGCGTTTTGTTGTGAACTCAAACAATAACTCTCTAACAGATCCGGTGTCTCCACCGCGATCGAGGCGATTCAGTCGGGGTCGCGTACTGCCACTGACCAGAGCACAGGTGAGTTACAGCGAGCCTCCATTGCTAATCGTTGTTAGCCAGGTGCTAAGCTCTCTTTCCGCTCCTCTCCCTCTAACAGTCCGCTGGTCGCATGCTGTATGGTGGCTGTCCGCTCCCCGCTACGGCGACTCTCTTCACCCCTCTCCCTCTTTGAATGGGACGCCAGTTAACCGGTCTCATGACATGATGTATGGACGCTACAGCCACGTAAGAGCGTTGTTTAGTTACGGCCTCCTAGCCACTGCTACGCTGCTGCCTTGCTACTGCTGCTGCCGCTGTCTCGCCGCCGCTGCTGCTTCACTGCTGTCGCTTCACTGCTGTCGCTTCACCGCTGTCGCTCGTGCTGACTAAGCTCCCAGCCAGTGGGACGCCACGAGCTCCGCCAGGACTTTCAGCCGCTCATCCAAACTCTGTGTGTGTGCGTGCGTGTATGTTTTGAGGCGTTCAGCCAAGGTGTGGCTTATAGATTTTGTTTATTTATTTTCTGATTACTAGTTGAATTGATTTGGGTAATTTTTTTTTTGTATCTTGGTTTATTGTTTGTTTTGGAACTTGTTTATTTTGGGAGTTTATTGTAAATTATTTTCATTTGGGAGGGAATTTTTTTTTTGTAACCATTCGGAATCTCTTGAGTTAAAAGATTGTTTATGGTAATTTGTTGAGCGAATATCTCTGGCCAGAGACTCTTTGGTTTTCTTTTGTTTCTTCGGTTTGATGGATTTGTTATTCAATGAAATTAGTATTTTTTTGTTTATTGATCATCATTAGTTTATTTGTTTATGGTATTTTGTTCCCCTATTTCTTTAAAGGTGAGCCTTTCTAATTGTGTTTTTTTTGTTTCCTTCTACAGCTGACGGCCAACGGCGGTGGTGGCGGTTCCCCTGGGTGGTGGTGATCCCTTGTGTGCTGTGTGATCCCCGTTCAAGATTTGTTTTTGTGCGCTTCACGTTTTACTGTGTGATTGTGGTATTCTCCTTTTTCTTTTGGACTTCACTCCCCTTGGTCACTCCCCTCCTCCAGCCGGTAAGCCTCAGCCTGTATTCCCCCCTTCTCCAGTCGGGCTCCCTTTTCCGTTTTTCTTTGTTTATTTACGGTGCCAAACCTTGTGTTTATTTTAAACAATAAATTTTGTACTTGATCATTTAATTCTGTCTCCCTCCCTCCCTGTGGTAAACGAAACTGTGTGTCCTTGTAACAGTGAGAGTTACTTGTAGCATGGGTCCTTGGGCCCTAACCCAAGGTGGCGTTGTCGGTACAAATATCTTCTGATACAGTGATAATCACCCCCGTGTCGCCACACATGGTTGAAACGAGTGTGTAACACATACGATTGTTTGATTCCTGATGTTGAGCAGCTGCTGTCATATTCATATGGTGAAAATTGGTCAATGTGTTGTGATGAGTTTCCGTTTCCTACTGCTGCGTCTGGTGGTAGGTGGCCTGAAGGCAGGCCGCTGATTGACTGGCTGGAGGAAACTGCAAAAATTGCCATTAATAAATGTGCGCGTCAGAAAATTGATTTCTCAGCCGTGGTTCACTGTATTCAGGAAGAGGAGGAAGCAGTGTCCAACTTTATTCAGAGATTCACAAAAACATGGGATTTGAATTCCTCCATACCACGCGAAGAGATGCAACAATTTTGTATCTCCACTTTCTTGGACAACATGAGACCACAATTTGCTGCATCTTTTAAAATAGCACATCCAGCATGGTCCACATTTGACTGGAAAACACTCATTGCTAATCTGGTTGGAATGCAGAGGAATGGTGTGTTTGTTATGAAAAAAACTCCTTCCAAACAGATGGCTCAGCAAACTCAGCAGAATGAACAGTGGGGAGAGAGGAAGAGAGTGAGGGGTAACTGCCGAAAATGTGGCAAAGCAGGTCATTGGGCCAACGAATGTAGAAGTAGGAATCCAAACCGTAGAAGGCAAAATCAATATCAACATCAAGATCAAGCCCAGCCTGGGGGTCACCCTCAATATCAAAATCAGACTGGTCAAAACTGGGGCCCCCCACAAGGTACGCAGCCAGCACTTCCCGCTCCCCCTCCTGCCTTTCCTCCTGCTGACGGTGCTTACGGTGCCTCTTATCAACGTACATAGGGGTGCCAAAGAGGAACAGGATCTGAACGACCTCATCTGTTGCAAGCGGCTACTATTCAAATTTCTTCTAATCCACAAGATGACCCTTTCTTGCCCGTTAACGTTAATGGTAGTACTGTTGAAATTCTGATTGATAGTGGTGCGACCCTTTCAACTGTGAAATCCGATGAACATGTTTGTACTGCAACAAATAACTTTGTCACAACTGTCGGTGTTTCAGGTGTTCCGCAGAAAGAGCCACT
>JAQFJA010000010.1:2105060-2116766 GCA_029874485.1 Naso brachycentron | reverse complement strand
GTTTTGTTTTGGGTTTTGTTTTTTTGTTTTTTTTTTGGGGGGGGGGGGTCAAAGGCGATCCGGTTGGATCTTTTGTTAATAAAAATTATTTAAAATTGTTGGGTTTGAATGAAGTCGTGTGTTTGTAGCATAGCTGAATTTTGTAAAAATGAGTTTTAGGGCTTTGAATGAATCACGGCTGAATAAGACAAGACGCACGACGGCAACAAAGGCCGCGAGCGCCGCGAGCGGAGCCGCGTCTTTTGTTCCAGATGCTCGGTGAGAAAGTGGAGACGGCAGCCTGCGATCAGACAGGAGGGGAGAGACAGGGACTGACGGCCAGCGGAGGGGGGGGGGCGGGCAGAGAGGGAGACAGGGACTGGGGGGTGGGGGGGGGCAGAGACAGAGACAGAGGAGCTGGTGCAGTTTTCAGTCTTTTCTGACGTTGGATTTTGGACATTGGTGAATAGCTGCAGAATATCCGTGAGTCCGAACCCGTTCAGGTGCTCTACATCTTAGAAACGGTGTTTGAAGCGACCTGCTGGACCAGTGAGCATGTGCTGAGTTACTAAGCAGCTGCTTCGCTGTCGGAGCGGTCAGGCAGCGCCCCCTTGCGACCCAGCGAGGCACTGCGCTCACTCTGTCTCAGGATGTGAGTGAGACTCAGAGGAACAGTCAGGTCATGTTGCATTGTGCATCTGTCGCTCCATAGCATGACTGCTGCGCTTCTGTTTGCCATCATTTCTCTGTGAAGTCTGTGAGAGTGAGACAGGCGCAGGTTGAGGTCTGTGGCTGCGCTCACCTGACGGCGTCTGCTGCCCCTGGTGTCCATCAGCGGCACTGACCGGCTCCAGGCCTGAAATCACGCCCCCTCTTTACAGGCATTGACAGACACTGTTTCTCTTTTCAGGAAAACGGACACGTGAAAGCAAATGGGGATGCTTCTCCTGCGGAGGAGGTGCAGGCCAATGGCAGTGCTACGGCCGAGGAGACCCCGAAAGAGGAGGCCGAGAAGGCAGAGGCTGCTCCTGCTGAGAAGGAGGCTGCGGACGGGGAGAAAGAGAAGGTAGAGGCAGCATCTCCCGCCCCTGCTGAGGGAGAGTCAGCAGCGAAGCCAGAGGACGGCGCCACACCTTCCACCAGCAACGAGACACCGAAGAAGAAGAAGAAACGCTTCTCCTTCAAGAAGTCATTCAAGCTCAGCGGCTTTTCTTTCAAGAAGACCAAGAAGGAGACAGGAGAGGGAGCAGAGAGCGAGGACGTGGCTGCAGCAGCGTCCACAGAGGAGGCCAAGGCCGGGGGCACAGAGGAAACGGCGGCTGCAGGTGAGGAGGCCAAGCCTGCTGAGGGGGGGGCCACACCTGCTGCAGAGCAGGCCGAGGAGGAGGCAGAGGCAAAGGCAGAGGCAGAGGCAGCGCCGGCAGACAAGCCTGCTGAGGAGGCCAAGGAGGCCGCACCTGCAGAGGAGCCAAAGGCAGAGGAGAAGCCAGCTGAGGAGGCGCCCAAGACAGAGGAGGCCGCCGCGGCCTCACAGGAAGCAGCGTCAGCAGAGGCTCCGGCCACAGCTGCACCGGCTGCTGAATGAGTTTGGAGAGGAAGAAATGTGAAAAAATAAGGAGGAAAAAGATAATCAAAGAACATTTCCCTGTTTGTAGGTCGGAGTGAGGCCAGGTCCTGGCTTTGAAGAACTTGTCTGCAACCAGGGATATTTTAAAGCTTTCTTTTTTATTTTGTGCTTTTCACTCCCCCTTACACAAAACCCACCACGGCCCGACGTAACTTCCATTCCAACGGGCCGGTGGGTGGCTTCAACATGTACAACAAATGAGATACATCCACACTCTGCCATCTATTTTTTCATCAGTATTAGTTTTGTTTTTCCTTTAAATTTTTATACAAAATGGTATGGACGTCCCCGTGGTATGGAGGAGATGGGGGTTGACTTGTAAATGGGGGGGGGGTCCCACAGACTATTTTGAGACGTAGTCTAAAAAAAGTACGAGACCAACATCTCTAAACAGTGCAGGGTTCACAACACTAAGTCCTTTTTCAAACATGACGAGCAGACGTCCCAGAGTTAGCTTTGTAGGAAGACGTATAAACTCATAGGAGCTTTTCACTTCTCATTAGCTGTACCAGTCAGTGATTCAGTAGAAATACAAGTTGTATAGGCTTTATTGTTTATTGTTGGTTTGAAGACCTTAATAAATATGTAAGTATGTATAGGCGGGGTGTTTTTAACTGTGATTATTGTACAAAATGAAATCTTGATCTCAAGAAGCACATGAAGTTTGCAGCTCTTTTTCCACCCGCTCATTTTTGTAAGATAACAACACACGAAAACATTTATCCCGGAAGACCTTTGTAAGCAATTTTAAACTCAAAAACCAAGCTGTGATAAGTGGAATGGTTAACTGTTTCTATACTGTGGTATGTTTTTTGATTACAGCAGGCAATGCTTTTTCAGTGGTCTTTGACAAAATTTAAGGAATCTATCAGATGCAAATGTTTGTGTAGCATCTTGTCTCTCTCTTTTCTTTTCCTTTTGTAAATACTGGAGACGCTTTGACCAGTTTGACCTAGAGATGGAATGTAACTTTGCTTACAAAAAATGCTATTAAACTCCTCTGCTTAAGGTGTTCTAATTTTATGTGAGCACACTAAAAGCAAAAATAAATGTGAACAAAATTTGAGCTGCATCTGTCGTTATTTGTGTGTCATGTTTTGTAGTGTCAGCTCTGAGTGATGACATCCGAGGTGGTGCATCTCGACAATATGTGGACACCTGAGGACAACACCTGAATCTGATTTCTGAAACTGTTTTTCAATTATGCATGAATTTGCTGCGACATCAGCCTCTGCTCCTCTGGGAATTCTTCAGAACATGGCTGCAGGTAGCTATAATGTTAGCATGCTAAAAGTTTCCGGTGGTGTTCTGCTCGACAGAAGCGGATAATCATTAAACACTGAGCTGAGCGATGACAAGCTGTGTGTGAGTGATGCTGCAATTCACAGTCTGCTGGTTAAAGTGTAAAAAACAAAGCACAGCGTCAGAACTGCTGGAGTGATGGCAGCCGCGCGGTGCTGCAGTGGCCGAGCACGTCTGCACAGAGACGGGGAAGCGGAGGTCTGAGGTGAGAGTCAGTCAGGGTCACACAGGAGGAGGCCAGTTCAGACTTGAACGGCGTGAATACTTTGACTTGAGCCTCCTGCCTTCAGCATTTGCAGCATCTGCTGACGAGTGCAAGCATGACGCACTGTGACAGCAGGTTCCACGAGACGAAGCTGAACAATCCTGTGCAGACTTTGTCTATTTTCAGCCTGAGTTTTGTACGTCTACAAATGTTTCACAGGAAGAAGTTCAAAATCTATTTTATTTGGGGACAAAATTTAAATAACTGATTATAACTGGGAATAAACCCCGTGGGCGCAATTTACAGCAGACATCCTGAAACTGTCGCTGCGAGTATGTGACAGAAACTGATCAGATTTTAACTTCAGACCTGCACACACACATGAACACCTGCATGCATGCAGCCTTTTGTGCAGCTGACCCCGACACACATGCTGTCAGTTTAAAGTTTCTTTTAAAGCTGCAGTGGCAACATTACTGACAGAGTCCACTGTCAGGAACTTTCACGTCCTCACAGGACACTTTTCCCTCGACATTCCTCAGTGCAGGACAGATGATTGTCTGAGTTGCCAGTATGTTACATCGGTCTGTAGAATTAATCAATGCACGTAAAAAAAAAAAACAACCACAGACAGACACCTCCAACAAATCAACAGTCCACCTGCAACTATCTTGACATGCTATCTCTTGAGTTAGAGTGCCCCCATGTGGCCATACAATTATTACACAGACCTCAAAGAGCAAGTAGCACATCTCAAGTAACTGTTAAATCAAGACATGCCAGAAGGAAATAGTATAAAAAAATTTATGGACAAAGCAAAATATTAAAATTTAAACATGAAATCTTTTAAGTTCATCTACAGGTTTAATCAAAGTTTCCCAAAAACAAGAAAGTCCAGGTTTCCTTCAGAAGATCGAGCACATTTGAAGAACATGGTTCAACTGGTATCAAAGGACATAGTATGGCAAATTCAAGCGGTGGAACACTACACAGACACAATTCACACGAGATTTACAAGTAGAAAACCAAGAGTCACAATAAATATAATGCTTCTGGCTGGGATTCAGTGAAGAGTGGGATCCTTAAGGGAGGACGGCACCGTCCAAGTGTGTGTGTGTGTGGAAGAGAAGAATAATTCAGGCACTGCTGGTCTGCTCAGTCTTCACACCGACACAAAAAAACAAAGAAGCTGATATCAATTGGAGTTTCCTTCTAAGGTTTGGCCATAATTTCAATTTGTCCATTTAAAGCTCGAGGTAATGAGCACGTGGCAGTGACTGACCCTGCACCTGCATTCACACACAATGTGAAAAAAATCCACCGTGTGTTATCAATCCTCAGAGGACGGGCACTTGAAGTGTCTGCTCTGTCCAGCAGCAGCAGGAGTCATGTTTTCTTTACTTGGTCGTTTAAATCTAATGCGCGCACGTCATTTGAAAAGTTAAAGCTCACACTGACACAGATCGTAACTCTTTAAAGACCTTCACACCAAATTTAAAACAGCAGCGAGGAATCCCTTTCAGAGGCAAAGACACAAAACTAAGTGACTCACATCTGCTGCAGTCTCCCTTGATGTGTTTGATTTCAGGTTGCTGCTGTGACTGATAAGCTTGTGACACCATGTGTAATCCCCAATGCACCAGCGTTACATAAAACAAACAACAAAAACAACAACAAACCACTCACTATCTCTGGAGTGCAGTGTTAAGTTACTGCTAATGCTAACTGAACATTTCCTACAGCTGCAGCTTCACATTAAAAGCACTGGATATAAAAAACAGGGAGAGACTTTTATTTTGAAATACGCTCGTCACAGGAAATGGATTGTGTTCTGTTAGTTAATTTACAGCTGTGGATCATCCGACATGTTTACAGAGAAAAACAACGGTTGTTTTCAGCATGGTGTTGATGGCGGATCGATGTTAAATCTGTCCGGCAGCCGTTTTGTTTTGACTGAACTTGGTGCTCTCCTGATACCAAGTGACATCCATCGATACCTTTTGTAAAATGTCTGGTGTCATTTGCAATTCCAGTGATAGTAAAGGTTGTGTGTGTGGGAGGCCTGTGCAGACAGCTGAATGAAATGCGTTCTGTGAGACACACATGAGACAGACTGAGCTGTCTGTGTTCACACCATGTCAACGGTAAACACACCGTCACACTGAACAACACTGACACGCATCCAAAATAACAGACTGCAGTGAGAGCCGTGACGAGGCCTTCGCCGACTGTTCACTGGGAAATTCTGACACCAGTTTCATGTTCTAATGTGTTTCTTTTTCATATGTGATGAAACTAGAAAATCACAAGAAGCTGCAAACTTGCCAGTTTCTGGACATCACAGCCTGAATGAGGACCAAAGTATTTTTCCAATCATATTCATGATTTTGCGTTAGTATAATAACCTGAAAACCTTGAATTCTGCAATCGTGACTAAGTATTATAACACAGAAACCAAGTACTAATATCAGCTCACTTTCAACAGAAAACTGCACGCGCACAGTGTGAGAGGAGCGAGGGACAAACACTGACTCGTCTGTCTGTCCGTCTGTCTGTGCGCTCTGACTGTCCTCTTTTCATGCCCCGAACATTCAGAGGACGGAAGGACACACAGACAGACAGACAAACAGAGACACAGACAGACAGATGGGCAGACCCACAGACGGACACACAGACAGACACACAGGCAGACAGACAAACAGACCCACAGACGGACAGACAGGCAGACAGAGATCTGTTCCTCATGTTGTGTCCTCTCAGCAGGCCTATATATTGCATATTATATATATTCTTGGAACAAATGCAGACCCAATGTATTTTGTATTTGAGTGATAGGTCACATTGTTGAAAAGTCTGAATATAATGAAATAACACTCAAATACATTTTACTCAACAAAGTTTCTGTTCCAATAACTGTATGGTTTAACAGGCTAAAGAAAGGGAGTCAAAACCCACCCATGCCACTAGAGAATGCTGGGCCAACTTTGTGAACATTTACTTGGCTTCAAACCTACTGACACATGTCAAAGAAGCTGTGCAAAATTTAACACGGATCCCTATCCTCGGAGGTCAGAGAGCTGAATGCAAAACATTTGTTTTTGATGCTCGTATGTGTGAGTATGCATTTAGGTTGGTGCTGCTTTCTCAACAATGGCCAGTAAGTGTTCAAGCTCGAAAGCTCAAAGTGTTGCCTTGTTTGATGTTGTTTGACTGTTTATTTTGTAGAATAAGCTGTTAAACTTGGTGCTATGCTGTGCAGCAAACTTAAGCCTGACATGACACCAAATAAATAGTTACAGTAATAGATTAGATGCTGTTTTTGCATGCGGCTTTTGTCAGACTTTTAAATTGCAGTGACATTAGCTCAGCTAACAGCTTCTTCGGATAAGAATTAAAAAGGAAAGTCCAAATCACTGGCTTGGTTTCCAGCCAGTCAAAACATTTACACGCATTCATTTAGTGTGTGTATTCGTGTGTGTGTGTGTGTGTGTGTGTGTGGTTAGCTGACGGCTAATGGCCACTACTTACACAGGTGTGTGTCGCACACAGCACGCTCACTTCACTTCGTCAGTCGTCTTACAATACACCGAACACCGTGCACGAATACCTCTGCAAAACCTGCTCACCGGCAGCTGAAGTTCTCCCTTTAAAGAGAAAGTCCTGTCAGTTCTCGTGCTGACTCTCTGCATCCTGTCTCTGACAGCTGCAGCGCCCACCGCCAGGGCACGTCAGGGACGAACCAGGTTAGAGGTCATCATGTGACCAAGGGCAGCCAGGTCATTTTTATCTGTCTAAATTATTATTAAATGATCATTAACTGTTAAATGTCATTCTCAAAGAGCCACAGGCAGGCCTACTCACACGCACACACACACACTCACAAAAAAAAGAAAGAAAAGGCCTTGTCAAAAGGGCAAAAGGGCATCAAGGAGCCCCCCCCCCACTTCCACGCTATCCTGTCAAGTGTGTTGTGGTGTTGTGGCGACACGGGAGCAGCTGTCAGATATGTGGTTGGATAAGAGGACTTGGATGCAAGCTGTGACAGCCTATTGATGTCCATGCTGTGGGCCCACCGCTCCCTGTAATGGCTCCACAGCATATTTTCCGTCAGCATCATTGTGCAGTGAGTGGCAGTAGTCGGGGCTCCCGCAGGAAGCACGGTAGCATGCTAGGCACACAATTTAAACAATTTTAAACAATTTTTGTTCAACTAAATGGTACCTCTTTCATTGTACATGCTGCAACTGCACCAGTTGGTTTAACTAACAAGTCCTACAAATTAAGTTATGTGTTGAAGAACCCTGCCAACAGCCTTTTACAACAAGAATTAAATTATTAAAGCTACATCCCTTTTTTGTTTGTTGGTCGGTTTTTCTTGGCCACAGGGGGGCAGAACTCCACAAGAAGCCAAATCACGTTGGATATGATGGCCTGATAAGGCATGCTAGTATGATGATATGGTTAAATTGCTGGCAAACTTTTGTTGGCTTACACAAGCTGCAGACATGCATCAGTGTTGGCACTCATACAAAGAATGAAAACAAAGTCAAAAATCTACTTGATGTTTTGATCAAATCAAATCCTGAGAAAATATGAGCATTAGTGGCCTGAAGCCCTATTGTTTTCACTAGCTGGTGGAAAATGAACCAACAGTAACGTAGCAGGTAATCCAAACAAAATGACAACAACAATTTCAGAGAGATACTGAAATGTGTAGAAGGGAGCAGCAGAGTCATATAGCAATTCTGTCCAGGACTTTTCACTGCAAGTGGCACAGTAAACATGTCACCGACCCAAAATAACTTAAAAATATAAATTAGTGCTTCTTTAAGGATGTAATGATAAAAGGTCACGGAATCCTTCATGCCACTGTGTGCAATTTTTTTACATTACAGCTTTGGCACCCCCAGTGGTAGTATTTGAAAAGAGGACTTGACCTGAGGATGGATGAAACTAGGAAAAACATGGGCTCTTGTCCATTGGTGATCTATATAGTGCATTAGATTGGGCTTGGCACTGGAAGGAACCATAACAGAGTGGAAGCAGGGTGGCAAGGCAAACAGTCATAAGGGCCTGATTTCATGAGATCACTGCCTGGCTCTGAGAGTCAGATGATGTTTACATCAGCGTGAGCAGATGGAAAACTGAGAGCCATTGTCTGAGTGAAAATAAATTGTAGTCTGTCCCTCCTGAGTCGCTCAGCCATCAGTTCAAAAACCTGAAGCTTCAGAATTTGAACACAAAGCTCCATAGTCTGTCATTATAATGCCAGCACTGTTGTAGATCTGAGTAAGATATTCTGTACTGCACCAATATACAACAACAGAAGTGATGTCGATTAAACTGAAGGTGTATTATTTATGAGTACAACCTCTTAACTGTAATAGTGTTTTTTCTCTCAAACCTAAGATTTGTAAAGCAATCAGCAGACAAATCCAAGAGGATAAAGGCAGCACCAGTGAAAACCGGTCAAGAATCGTTAGGAAAGGTTTGGTAAAAAAGACTGAAGCAAGCAGAGCAGGAAATAACTTGTGAAAAGTGTTGGTAAATAATGTGGTTGTTAGCTAAACAGTGGAGCAAACTTGGCAATGTGACCAACAACAGCATTTGAAAATTTGAGAAATACACTTCTTTATCTAGAAATTGGCTTATTACTGATTACTGCTTTTCGCTGAATGCAGACAAGCAATATCCCTCCTCACTGCTGTTAGATTTTTGCTATATAAAGATCAAACCATTACAAATTCAGATAGTGCATCTGCAATCACAACCACAGATAACTGATATTTATGCCTTAATAGGATTCGAACTCAGGAGAGATGGAGGTTAAATGTTACAGAAGTCTTTGTGGATTCATGCTGCATTCTTTAAAACAGCCCACTGACTCATCAGGTCACCCTTTACATTTTTAGAAAAATCATGCATATGGATGAGTTCAAAACCACATAATTAAAAAATGTTGCCATGACTCATATATGACTCCTCTCCATCTCTGACATCTCTTTATCACATAAACCAGTGCCATGAACAAAACAAATTATGTTGTGATGTCACTCAAAGAACAGAATTAATCACTTTGAGCCTAAAGAGTCACATTCTGCATTTTCTGGTTCAGCTCATTCATTCAGTTTCACTCAGCTCTTTCACACACTGTGCCACGCCTCCTCCTCACTCTGATCCACTACAATCAGTAAAAATGACACACACCTGTTTTCCATTGACCCTGCCACGATATAAGCTCCATCTTCCCACATGCTCACTGCCAGATTGTTCTTCGCTGTTTCTCATGCAAGACTTTCGAACTCACAGTTTGGATCTCCTGCTGCTCACTCAGCCTGTCTTTGATTCTCCATCGCCTGTTCCCTGGTAAATGGTCGAGCCATCCGTACCCAACTTTGAGACTTTTTGTCCTTAAGTTTATGTTCGCCTATGTCTTTCAGTCGTACTGCTGCGACATTTGAAAGTGAGTTTTGCTGTTCTGCTGTGTCCATATGGATATGCGTTCAGTGTTAATCCATGCCTGTGTCAACTATTGTTTGCTGCCCACCTGTTTTATTGACTGTGTGTATGTTAAAGGATAATTCCAACTGTATTCTGTGAGTAATGTCTTGCATCTGGTTCTACCACCTGGAGGAAACTCACGTGAACACAGGAAAGCATGTAGTAGTCTCCACATAGAAAGGCCCTGCCCCAACCAGAAATCAAACCAGAGACCTTCTTGCTATGAGGTGACAGTGCTAGCCACTGAGCCACTATGCTGATGCAGTTGGGATGTTCTCTCCTGTCTGTAGAGGAACACCAGTGCCGGCACCACAACGACCTTTGCCTTCACTGTGGCCAGGGTGGCGATTGTCTTGCCAGCTGTCCAGCAAAAGGGCACGCTCATCAGTAACTGAAGGAGTACTGCTGAGCCACACTCCCTCTGAATTTTCCTCTACTGACAAACCTCTGATCCACGTCGCTTTCTTCTGCCCGTCGGTGCCCACATACTTCATCAACTCAGGAGCTGATGACAGCATCATGGACAAAAATCTCATTACCTAGCGGGCCGGGCTGAGCACCCCTGCCCCAACCAGTGCCAGCCAGAGCCCTGGACGGCCGTTCGATCGGAACTGTGACCCATCAGACAACCACCTTGATCTTTGGCAACCAATACGAGACTCTGCAGCTCCACACTCTGCCGTCACCCCTGCAGCCCTTGGTCCTGGGTCTTGCCTGGCTTTCTCACCATAAGCCCCACAGCAACTGGTCTATGGGGGCCATCCTGGGGTGAAGACCCTCTTGTCACCAGATATGCCTCAAGCAAGCCTCCATGACTCAGTCCCTCGTGGGCTGAATACTCCGACTTCCAGGAGGTACTCGGCAAGGCCAAGGCCACATCTCTCTGATTCATGAGAGGCACAAGTGTTTATCTGTGCTGTGTCAACCATTGTTTTCTGTCTGCCTGTTTTAGTGACTGTGGTGAAAATTAAAGGATTATTCTAACTGTATTCTCTTACTAGTGTTTATTGTTTATTGTTTTATTTGGATCCCCATTAGCTGTGGAAAAACAGCAGCTATTCTTCCTGGGGTCCGCAGTGTGTTGCATTGGGTCTACCACCGGTCTGAAACACGTTGGTGTATAATGATTTTATTTCGGTCAGACAACTCAAGTTTGTAATGGTTTGAAATGTTTATTGCAGCAGCAGAACATATTTTGAGTTTGGTGTCCAGGCTCCAACTTCATCACTCCCTGCAGATAAGTTTACATAGCTATAGAGGAGTGACGAGCAAAACATAATGAATCCCCAGTCGGAGCCAGCAGGTGGATACTGGGGTGACAGTGGGGCTGAAAGAACAAAGGATGGTACCTGAGGTAGAGCAGCAGTTGCAATGACAGCAGAGTGAAAGAGGGAAGTTTCTTGCCCTTTAAATGGACCCACGAAAGGTAGATGTGTAGAGTGGGCCATGTGATGTGTCACATGTGTACAGCAGCGCAGCTCAAGTTGTCTGCCTGAACTAGCTCGCAGGCGTCGCTCCCTTATGAGGATATTTTGAAGTCTGTTTCTATATAATTAAACTTGAAAAGAATAACAATTTGATTCAGACATTAAAAAATAAAAGACTATGTCATAACATTACACTGCACTTTTGGATATTATAACCTCAGTCACAACCAGGGCATGAAATTGGCACCCGCCCACACGCCAAATGCGGGTAACTTTTGTGATTGGCAGATGAAACTGTCAATCTACCTGCCACGTTTGGCGGGTAGCCAATAAGCACTGAGAGCAAGTGTTGTAACTTGTGTTGTTGACCAATCAGGTAGCCATGTGTGTTGTTGCCATGGTTGTTGTTTATAAAGCAAGCTCGGCCCGCCATTTTCTTGGATTTTAAAACCAAAATGTGGCGGCATATTGCTGGCGTTAAGAGGCCGGCTGGAACAGAGAAACAAAAGGAGGACGAGGAGGACGATTCAAAAAAAAAAGATGTTTTAATACGAAGTGGAAAATAGGCGGGGATGGCAGGGTTCGCGACTGGCTGGTTTTCGATGTGAGTACAGAGGAAATGTACTGTCAGGATTGCCGCATGTATGGCTCGGAGAAAGCGAAAT
>JAQFJA010000010.1:2046216-2057331 GCA_029874485.1 Naso brachycentron | reverse complement strand
TGCTAACACATTTAAGAGATCATATTTCCCCTGTTTTAGCTTCTCTTCACTTTCTCTCTGTGACCTGAGGGGGAAATAATAGGAGATACTTGGCAACAGAAACTCAAGCCCCCCAGTCGCCAAGCTCCTCCCTGCAAGCAGCTTTGGACACACTGCTTGGTCTCATTAAACAAAAAATGTGGGAAATATATATGAGAAATACATAATGTCTCATGTCACATCAGCACGATTGTCAGTATGAATGACAGCTGTTTTCAGGGAGTGTATCTGTTTGGAGCAGGACAAATGTTTGAGCCCCCAAAGTGCTGCAAGCATAGTCTAGAACTTTTAAAGATATATATATGTATATATATATATCACGTAGTTTGGGAAATCAGGAAGTAGCCACCACCGATACACAACTTGAGACAAGAAAATTCATGCTGGTCGGTTGCAGTCAGCTGTTAGCTTCCAGGCTAGCTTCGTTAGCACACTGTATGTTGATTGAATCACTCCATTACTCCGTTCTCTGACACCATGGTTGTAGTCTGTACAATGTACTCATTGTGTAAACTCTTTCAAAGTAATTACTATACAAAATATGGTGTATTATAAAACATATCAAAAAACAGCAAGAATTTTATGACTATATATACAAATATTTTTTAAATTGTCAGTTAATAAAAACTAAAAACAAAAAAACTTAAAAAACTAAAAACAATTGAAAGTATACTTTTTTTATGCAAACGTATGTTTATTATTATTGCAGCTATCCAAATCAATGAAAAATACTGTGATAAATATTTGATTGAGCACTTTGTGCCCAGAAACATTTAGTAGCTTATATGCAAATTAGCCACGTGCTTTTTATGCAAATTAGCCATGCGCTGAATGATGACTGCAACAGAAACGGTCAGAGATCATCATGACTGGACGGGAATATTAATGATGTTGGTGAGCAAACAAACTGTTAAATTTATTTAGCTTGCTAACTGTTGTGTTGGTGAAGCTGAACCTGCAGGACAAACTGTGATGGAGAGACGATGGAGACGGAGAAACGTTAAGCAGGTCAAAGTAATGAAGTGGTGTCTGAGTTCAGAACATAAGACCGGTAACAGACCTGTTGACTCTAGTTTTGGTTCATGGTAACTTAACTGCAAACATCAGCTGCTCATTCGTGAGCAGGATTAGGGTTGGAGTTTTATTAGGAAAAAATTAATTGCAATGCACTGATGAATCAAGTTTTTTGCCCAGACAGAATGTGCATGCGCTAATCGCGTGTTAAAAAAGTTAACGGCATTAAAATTAATTAATTAATTAATCCATTTAATTAATTAACGCATCATTAAGGCGTTAACTTTGACTGCACTGGTAATTAGCAATTGTGTGCTAACACAATTGCTGCAATAATTTTGTGCAACATTAACATGTCAGTGTTTTGATTTGCTGTGAATGTTTTAACTTTACGGTTTCAATTCGAAACAGCCAGCGGTAAGACTTTCTGTTTGTGATGTTTCTAAGCTAGAGTTACAGATTTTGCCTCTCTCAGAAACTTTGTGATAAATGATTAAAATAAAGCTAGGCAAGATCAGCCTCTTTTGTTTTATTATATTTTGTATTCATATTACGTTGACATTATGGTATGTGTATTGTAGTATTTAATCACTTAGTCTTCTCAGAAACAATGTAGGAATACTTCTAGTTTAATGCCAAAAACATTATTTTGTAGTATTAGTCTTTCAAGTAAGACTGTGCTGCTCTGATGAGTAATACTGAAGTTGGCAGAAGAAATATTTCCAATGCCAATTTATGGAGCTGAAACATTAATCCTATAATTTTCTATTCTACAACACATTAGTCTTTTGTTGAGTTGTAAGGCTTCTTCACGTCAGCTGAGGATTTATCAAAGTAAATTCTCTGAAAAACACCCAAATAAACTCCTTGTACAGCTGCAGCCAATGCACTGAGCCTCTATGCATGAAGACTAACGAGGCCAGAAGACACATGACGCTGCAGACTAAAAGCTCTTCACAGCTGGCAAAGGCCGGGTGCAGATATGGTTTGACAAGAGAGGAACAGACTTAACCTACATTCTGACAAACAGCTGTACGGCTCTGCAGCCTTTAAGCAGCAGACCGTTGTACATGGTGAAATATGTTTAATTACTGGAGTCGTCCGGCAGGCCTGTGCTCATTGCATTGCACTGGGAGCAGCTATTGATTTCAGGTTGTCTTCTGCCTCATTAGACCGTGGTGGAGCTGTGCCCTGCAAGCTGAAAGGGAACGGCTTCAATCCATAAATAAGTCGACTGCTCAAGATCTTCTGTTGTGTTGGGGTGAAATATCAAGAGGCCTTTAGGTGTGGAAGAAGCAAGTGTTCAGCTTTTTATAATTATTGGGAACATTTAAGCTGCAACATCTTTGGTGCTGTTGGGCTGATGGAGCGCCGTGAGTCTAAGGTTTCCTATGGCACGACATTTGCATTGAATTAGAGGTAATTATGTCATTATAGTTATTACCACCACTTGTTCCCAGTGGCCAACACAGGAGGCCAGGGCTTCAGTGAGGACAGGCAGGAGTGGGAGTCATAACCAGGATCAAAATGATGATTCCTGTGAGGACGTGTGCTATTGATCTGCATCCATCTCTCAGGTTGCTCGGGGAAAGATGCAGACCTCACTTTGCACACGGCCAAAGAGCAACGCATGCTCCTGCATGCTCCATCGGTTCGTTAGAAACGTACGGCTGAAGTAAAGGCAGAGGGATGAATGACACACACAAACCTCTGCCTCTCAGATTCATTTCATAACTATGCTGCACCTCAGTTCCTTCTTTGACTCAGACATTGATTAGTTATTGTCTCTTTCATACCTCATAATCATGTCGACCTCTTTCCAATCTTAAAACTAGTAATGGAAATGAAGCTTGTTACAGTGTGACACTATGAGGATAACTGTGTTCAGACTGAAAGAAAGGCAAGTTTTACTGGGTGCAGTGGCATCAAGTCAAAGCTTGCTAACAGCTCCAGTGGACTTCTGTATGTCCACACTTTGGTTGTATCAGTGAGAAAAAAAGAAATGTCAAATTCGCCTTGAAAAAACTGAGATAAACTTACAGTACCTGACATTTTCACAGTACAATGTCTAAAAATGACTACATCTGTGTCATACATCTTACTAAATTGTGTGCATACAAATCAATAAATCAATAAATGTTTCCATCAATGTTTAAACCTGTTTCCTGTGTCGAACTTTCAGGGTAAGACCAGTCAGAGCGTGAGGAAGGAAGTCAGCAAATGTGACTTAACGTAACGTGAATAAAACTTAAATACTTTACCTCGTCTGTGAACATTTCTGCCTGAGTCGGTCAGGTAGATTTTCATCCTAAATGGTGGCTGTTTTACAATGAAATAAATAAATCCAATGATTCAACACAACTTCACCTTAAACCCTGAACATAATCAAAATGCGTCACTAGTAGCGTCAATTACATATTGTATGTTTACAATTTACTGGATTTAGAGAAAGTTTATATGAGACGAGAATTTACCTGAAAACCTGGCTATGTTAGTGTATTTGTTGTTATTGTTGACTTCATTTTTAGCTGGCTAATTTAAAAATCTCCTACATTCTCTTCTTAGTCTCTGTGCAGAGCTACCTGAGTGAGAGCTAAATCCCTGTGATCTTAAAAGGAAGGGAGAAAAATTGATGGCCAGACCTCCGTTGCCTTTATGATGGATGACGGGGGAAGGAGGGGAGGCGGGTGATTTCTATGCCAGATCTGAACATTTTCATTCCAGCCCCTTCAGAAGCAGGCTACATTGGTGCTGACAGGTAATAATTTAAACACAGTGGAACAGCTGGTTTCAGAGCTGCGCCTTACATTTAAGTAGATGTGTGTCCAAGAGTGTGTACATGTGCTTTATCTTGAGCCCATACGTGTGCGCTTGTACATAGAGACTTGTCATATTTCTTTTCAATCAATTCCACTGGCTCACAAAGTTTGACTCCTCATATGCAGGAGGGTCAGCTGCAGGAGCCAGAAGCCAGTTACCAGCTGTCTCGTCCTCAGCAGCCTGCACACACTCATCTCAGCAGCTCCACAGATTTTTTTCTTTTCATTCAAGTGTCCTAATGTGTCATGAAACCTAGTTTACCACCACAGCAAATAATCCCACCCTCAGTAACACCCAGTGGGGATTTTCTAGTCCCAGATGAGTGAACTCTGAGCTGATGTTGATGCTGAATTGATGTTTTGGAATTTCCCAAACTACATTAATACTGCACAAATCAACACGAAAATGTGATTTATTGTTATCAACCAAGTTATAACAAAGATGTTGAATTTTTTTTCTCACACAGATGGAGCTTCTATAACCACAAATTTAGCACGTATTTTGAGTTACAGCGCCGTGTCACCGACACAGCTGATGGAGGAAGCCAAACATTTCAATTACTCCAGACTATTACAAAGCCAAAAGTCGCAAAAAATGAAAAATTAAACAAAAAAAAAGCAAAAAACAACAACAACAAAAAAGTATAGAGGTAATCACTTCCAAAATCCACAACAGGATTTTATCTGACAAAATATTCAGTTTCAGTCCATATTTTAAAAACATTTTCACCGCGGTCACAGCTAGTGTCTGTCCGACTTCGTACACACGCGGGAGGAAATAACCTCTCGGCTATAACAGCCAGTTTACAAAATGTTAAAAAATGATTTTAATTGTTCTATGAATGTGAGTTTGACAGTCGACAGGAACACCCTACAGGAAGTCGATGTGGTTTGTGAATTATTTTCATGAGTAATAAATAACTTTTCTTAAAAAAAAAACAATCCCCCGCTCTGACTTTTATCCATAAATCACATCTCGTGTATATTTTCATGATGATTTCCTCCGAGATATTCCAACGAGCAGATTTTAAGTGGCAAGCTTTTGCTAATCATCTTGTCGGGTTATTGTCTAAGTCACAGGCCACGTTAAAATAAAGAACAAAAACTGTTCCACATTTATTACTTTACTTACATCAGTGCATTCATAAATAGTTCGCCTACATGTTAACCTATATAATTTCAGCACTGTGACTGTGTTTTTTCCATAGATAAGAACAAATGAATGAAGCGTGTGTGTGTCACTGAAGTCAGTTATTCTCCCGGCAGTGCAGCAGCCTCTGTCACAGCAGCTTCACAGACCTGCAGCCAGGTGTGTGCGTGCTGTAGTACTTGTATTTGGGGGCTATTTATAGAAATTACATTGCGTACTGCCATGAAGATGACAGTTGTTGAAACAGCCGTCCATGAAGTCCATGTGGGACCTCTGCCGTTCAGCAGGTGATACTGATCTGATCGAGGGGCTGACTTCTGAAGGTCTTGGCTCCACCGCTTTCTGTTATCCAGAGAAGGTGCCCAGCAGCTCTGGAGGGAACTGTCGGACCCGTTGCCATGGAAGTGGTGTGAGCATCACAGAAGTGCGGAGTAATGTTTGTAGTGATGAGTAAGGCGTGCTGATTTAAGCACGTTCTAATTGTCTTGTTGTATAATAAAACTTTAAAAAAAACATGTATCTATGTTTGCTGTACAGGGCTATGAGTTTTTTCACAAAATATTGTTTTTTTTTCTTTTTTGGAAAATTTCAAAAACATGCACGTTATAGTTTTTATATTTCAATTCAAATCAGTTGACCTCAAGCAAGTCGCCTAAAAGTTGAAAAGTGAAGTGTCCTTAAAACATCTTTTACACAGCTTACATCATTCTTGCATATAAAAGCAATTGCATCAATAAAAGGCAATTCAGATTTCAATGTTAATCTGTGACCAACACTACAGCAATCCTGTTTGTGATTTATGGATATGTTTTTAATGAACTAATGCAGACAACATTACAAACATCATCAAGAATGAGTGGTCATCTGAGAGCTGACTGATGTAGAATCAGCTAACAAGGCTCAACCACACAAAACAAGCTTTCAGTGTTACAGGATCAACAAAGTTTTAATAGAAGAGTTAGGCATTGGCCTCCATTTTGGTTTATGTTTTTTTTTGGTGTATATTTGCGTTGTTTACACATGCCAGCAGTCTTAATTTGGTGATATTTCAGAGTGGAATTGTCACTTCATTTCACTATGAGCCTATAAAGCAGCGAAGGTGCTGACACATGAGAAGAGATATGAGAGGAAGGATTAATCATGTGCCACAGAACGTGTATGAGGAGAGATGTAGCTCAGCTAAGCTGGAGGGAAGGAGGCAGACGGAGGGAGGGAGAGTGCAGCGACACGGGCACGGTGATGGATGAGTGTGGTGTGGATTTACTGTTCTGCCTACCTACGCTCATCCAGCTGAGGTTGGTACTAAACTAACAGCACGCACCGCCCGAGGCAGCAGAAGGTCTCATCAGCCACCTGAGCCGGACAGGTAAACAGAGCAAAGCCATAGCCAAGGTCAGGTAGGGAAGTACATTCACCTGCTGCGTACCAGCCACAGATGAAACTACACCAGTATATTCGTCTGAGTTGTGCACATGCAAAACGTGACTTCCGACTGTTTTTGAATAATCCACAAAGTGTAAATACCAAACTTTTTAAAAAATACTGTTTCCCAACTTGCATGAGGAAAACAAACTACAGGCAGTTGTGACGGTTCATTCAGGACCTCAGAGACAGCAGGTGACAGGGACCCTTTTAGCCAACATGGATAAAAAAAATCATTTCTTGGGCTAAGCAGGGTATTCCACATGTCCCTCTCCCCAGTAACTCTTTGTAGCTCCTCCTGCAGCTCTAAGAAGATCTACTGGTGTTGACGATGGATCAAACAGAATATGTTTTACGAAGTGCAGCAAAGCGGGTGGCAGAAAAGAAGTGGCGCACTTGTAAGGAAAGCGATAAATAATATGTAAATCCGGAATGAGCAGTAGCAACAATGAAATACATAAAAGAGAAAAAAAGAGTCAGTGCAGCCAACCTGCAGCCCCCCTTGTACCCTGGGACAAAGTAACAAGGGCTGAAATCCACCCCCACGAAATGGGACACCAAGTCACCGGTCGGCTTCGATGGCTTTCACAGCAGACGCAACATATTTTTGCTGGAGCAGAACGACACGACTTTGTGCACCTCCAGACGATGAACACAGGTGTGATGCTGTTTAGTTTTTCATTGTGTCTGGGACTTCAACAACAGATACAGCGCAGCAATAATGATGAAATCAGCCGTAGTTAATGACAGAAAATGGAAAGTGCCCCCCTCCTCTGAACGGGCTCATAAAAGTGCGCTGTGTGCATCCCCTGCACCTGCATGAATGATGTGTTTGAACGCAAATCATGAGCTAGTGAAGTATACAGTGGTCGTCGTAATTTCTAAATATTTATCAACAGAGAAAACAAGTGAAGTGTGCCCCTGAAAAACACACTTCACCCTTCCTCTCTATTTCAGCAAGCATTTCGACACCCCTGCACCCATACGTGAACGTGCAAAGGGCTAAGTGGTAGAGTCAAAGGGGGGGCCTTGGTCTCATGAGGAGCTCTGTTTTCACCTACAAATCACGATCAGATTTTCTTCACCTAAGGAACATTGTGATGATTAAAAGTTTTGTGTTCCAGGCAGACGTGAAATCTGGTGTTGTAACTCTCACTCAGGGCTCAGCCACAGGGACGTGCCCCGTGAGAACTCAGCTGCCGGACATGATCACCTCACCCACATACCTGCAACACTTCACTGGCTATCCGACCAATATAGAACCAATTTTAAACTTTCATTAATTACTTTTAAAGCTTTACATGGCCTCGCCCCTGCTTACATTAGAGATTTATTTGCACCCTCTGAGCTGAGTTGCTGCCTTCGTTCATCAGGCATGACCCCTTTTTACTGCTCCCTCAGCACGCCTCGCTTCAAAAGGCCTCCGGACGACACCAGTCAGAGCTCCCAGATGCTTACAGAAGTAGATGAAATAAGAAATTATGACAAATAAATGAATTTTTTTGCAGCAAAAACTGCAAAAAAGACTAGTTTGCAAATTATTGTGTAAACTACAATGCATGACAAGGATTGTTTTTCTGATGAACTGCTTCACCTTGATTGTTTGTTTTTCATGTTTTTATCATGACCTTTGTGTACTGTTTTATTATTTTGACCTGTTAAGCACTTTGGAACCATGTTTTGAAAAGTACTACACAAATAAACTTTATTGTTATTATTATAATCATTATTATTATTATTATTATTATTATTATCATCCAGAATTTTACAGGCAAGGTTGGTGGATGTTGTCAAAAATTAATTCCACTACATAAATAATCAAAACAATAAATGTGAAAGCAACCTTCTGCTTCCGTTAGTCGTATAAGATGTGAAGCTGACTCTTTTCTATTGGATTGGATGTGAATCAGGCAGTAGACGCGCGTCATGACGCAGCAGCCACTTGTGTCATTAAACCGCTTCCTACAGCTGGAAGCAGTTCTCAGGGAAAGAGCTATTATGGCGACATCTTCCCAAGCCAGTCTGACCTCATCAGCTCATTGAGGCTGACAGGTGGTAAATTCGGTGATTATGAGTCTGAACCTCCCTGAAAAGTATGTCAGTTTCCTCCTGTGTACACTGGGGCTAGCAGCAGCTGTCTGCTCCTTCTTCGCCATCGCAAGATTGACAGTGAGTGGCGTCACAGTGGTCTTAAAGGAAGGAGCTGATCTGTTTGGCCATGATTGATATCAGCTGTGACACACTTTCTAATTGTCTATTTTTCTTACCTTAAGACTGCACCAGGCTGCAGCAGATGCGCCTGTGTTTATGTTTACCAAATCACCAGAACACATCTACCTGCACTCCCTGCGCCCAGAGCTTTGACCCGCGTCTGCGCGGCACACAGACTGACAAAAGCAGACAGCCAATGTGAAGTCATGCTGTCTTTGTCTGCTCCCTTAAAACTGACAAATCCTGCTGTATTGGGACCCAGTTTTCCCCTAATATCATGTCAGAATATCTTCAACTGTTTTTAACATGTACTCAAACAAATTTAAAGAAATCCAGTACACAAGGCGTGCTGCTCAGGCTGCACATTCAGTTATATAATGTCTAACCCACCACAAATGTGCACCTTGAAGCCAGTGTTAAAAAGAAATACAATTCTTATTTTTAGATTACAGTAAATTTGTAAATTAGAGTGTTAAAAAATAAAATAAAAATAAAAAAACATAAAAATGTAAATTAAAACTCATACGGAGAATGTGTGCTGTCAGAATAAACCCTAATCTGGCATGTTCGTTAATTACGATTAAATATGACCTCTGTTGTTAAATTACTGGTGTTACTTTATAAAGGCTGCAGCGCCTGCATAGAATTACTTTTTGATCATTCAGTTAGTAATTCAGCCATTCAATTGTTTGGTCTAAAATGTGAAACTTGTGAATATGACCAGCTGTAAACACCTAAAATTTATTCTGTGTCTAATGACCTGAACCAGAGGGACATCACAAAGTAACTATTTCAACCCATCAGATGAGGTGTTTATTAAAACATACCATGGCGCTGAAACAAATTGGCAAGTGAGGTAGGGATTAATACATAATTTATTTTGTGGTGTCAAAGAGTTTTGAAAAAAGTGATGGAAGGCAAACAAAAACCTCTATTTGATTTGACACAGAACAACCTGAAACATTGATGTTCAGCTACATAAATAAATCATGAAACCCATTTTTGTGTCCAATTTGAGAACTCTGTGGAGATCATTGTGAATTCTAATGGTCCTTATTTTTTAAAGATTTTAGTCTCTCTCTCTGTATTTCACTTCTCAAATCAACAATGAGTTTGTTGAGCTGCACAGCAGGAGGGAGGGGTGAGGTGCTTATTCTTACCCTCTCTTCCTCATGACTCCCACAGGTGGTGATTTGCACCTGGATTCGTCGTTATGCCCATGCACAAATCCAGTATCTAAAATACAGAGAGAAGCACATGGACAATCACTAAATGTACACAGAAAGAAAAAGTTGAAGAGCATATGGAACAAAAATTTTGTTTAGTGCTTTCTAAAATAAACCCACAGATGAGAATTAAACAAGTCATCAGTGTGAAGTTCTCAGTTAATTACAACCAGCCCACTAAGTGTGTGGACACTAAAGGCACAGAGGAGTTTTTTACTTGAAAATAACAGTGACCACAGCTGCGTAAAAATATTGTCTTTGAATAACTGTTTCATACAGCAAGGTTTCCTCCGGCTTTAGATAACGATAGTAGACACTCCTGTGTTCTGAGAGCGAATTTTCCCATGAATTTGCTTGTACTGTGGCAAGAGCAAAGCACAAGCACTGCTGAGCAGGTCACAGCCCGCCGGGCTCAGCGATGCTAAAAATGGGAGCCTGACACCGCCAATACTGTGAACACTGGAACAAACAACACAACAAAAGACACTGCAAGTCGTGTCATGCTCTATTTTACCAAAACAAGCAGAAATGTAAAATTTAATAGGACAAACAAGTTGTTTTATCCTAAACCACATTAATATGAAGCTGAAATGTCTTAAAGGTCACACAGTCACACTCAGACACTTTGAAGACATGCTGAAGATGCTTTTCATGATAGAATAAAGGGAGATGGTCTGTTTTTCACTCCTCTCCTTATAGGAACTGGATCAGCAAATTACCTTACTTGACTTGCGGGTCTGTACGATAACTTGTTGAGATTTGGGAGGTGTGCATACGTGTCTCCTGTGAATGTCTTAGCAGCTACTGTTGGCCACAATTCCCCTCTCCAGCCTCTAGAGATGTTTATGTGCATCTCGAGCTTAAAACATACACGACTTGTCCTGCACCTTAGCTAAGAGAGAAAGTGAACAAAAGAACAACTACTGGAGAAAGACACAGCTACAGTCTGAATGCCGCTTATCTTATTAGCTGGTCAGCTGCAGCACAAAGCCACCATGCTGCTTAGTGATTCCGCTGGACTTTAAGTAGCTAATTTTTTAAAAGTCCTTATATAACAATTGTATGTGTTTATTTAAAAAATTAGAGCCATTGTTGGGTTCTAAACTGACAAGTACTGATAACATGTTGGCCTCAAAAATCCAATGTTGTCTGGGCTCTAACAGGCACAGTGTCCAAGTATTTTGTCTTAGTTGAATATTATTATATATAAGAAACTTTCCCTTCTAGTCTACAA
>JAQFJA010000010.1:2029580-2041783 GCA_029874485.1 Naso brachycentron | reverse complement strand
AGACAGGGACAGAGACAGGGACAGAGTCGGGGACAGAGACAGAGTCAGGGACAGAGACAGGGACAGAGTCAGGGACAGAGACAGAGACAGGGACAGAGACAGGGACAGAGTCAGGGAAAGAGACAGGGATAGAGACATGGACAGAGGAAAAGACAGAGTCAGGGACAGACACAAGGGCAGACAGGGACAGAGACAGGGACAGAGGGAGGGACAGGGGGAGAGACAGGGACGGGGACAGAGATGGGGACAGAGTCAGGGACAGAAACAGGGACAGAGGGAGAGACAGACACAGAGTCAGGGACAGAGGGAGAGACAGGTACAGAAACAGGGACAGAGGGAGAGACAGAGACGGGGACAGAGATTCAGGGACAGAGACAGAGGGAAAGACAGAGACAAAGTCAGGGACAGAGGGAGAGACAGAGAAAGACAGAGAGAGAGGCAGACAGACATACAGACAGAGATACAGAGAGAGAGAGACAGAGACACAGACATAAAGAGAGAGACAGAGAGAGGCAGAAAGAGAGAGGGGGAGAGTGACAGACAGAGAGAGATACAGAGAGAGAGAGACACAGAGAGAGAGGGAGGGTGAGAGAGACAGGCAGACAGAGAGAGACAGATAGAGAGAGAGAGAGAGAGAGAGAGAGACAGAGACAGACGGGGGGGCAGAGAGAGGGAGAGACACAGACAGAGAGAGAGACACAGAGCGAGAGCAACAGACAGAGAGAGACACAGAGAGAGAGACAGAGAGACAGACAGATAGGCAGAGACAGACAGAGAGACAGAGGCAGACAGAGACAGAGATACAGGGAGGTTTTTTTGAGGAAACTGCGCTGTCACCACTGTTAGCCCTGTGGCATCAGGTTCGTGTGTGTGAGCAGACACAGCTCTGGGAAACAGACGTCCTTGTGTGTCAGACTGTAATCACTGAAAGCTGCAACCTGCTGCTTTGATCAAAGCCGGAGCAGCACAGCACGTATGCATGTAGGTTTGATGTCTTAGTGACAGACAAGTGGACTACATGCAGCAATACAAGTCAGCAACAATCAACACCTGCATTATTTAGGATGATTAGTCTTTGTGTGAGAGTGGAGAGAGACAGCAGAGACGGGGTGAGAGAGAACAATGCAAGCTCTATAACAAAGATGAATAAGACATATCAGACCTCAGCAGCGAAGTCAGGACACACATTTTTCCTTCATACTGGGGAACAAAAAATACTATGTAGTATGTCCACATTTTAACAAGCCATGCTGAGCAGCACTGAGCTTCACTGGGACTGTCAGTAAGGAAGTTTTGGAAAGAGCAAGAATGATGGAGAACAAGCAAACATGACGTGCCAGAGGAAAAAAGCTAAAGGTAACACGGACAAAACAGGGATCGCTGTATAGATTTTTAGTAAACACCTGCAGGGTCTTCACAGATTCACACACCTTCAGGCTAGATGCCGTGTTACAATAAGCAGCCATCAACAGCTCATCATGATGAGTGACAACTTGGCGGAGTGAGATTAGGGAGGGGCTGATAATGTCAATCCTGCCTTTGGCTGAACGCTGCGTACTGCGTCTTTAAAAATGGAAAGATCAGCAGCTCAGAACCCATGGAAACCTAAATTCAAGTTCAGCACAAGACTTGTAAAAAAAATAACATGACAGCTTCACGGCTCATTTTTTCTGTTGTTGTAAAACTTTCAACACTGAGCTCATAAGGACAGAGCAATCCAGGTCCTGATGTTGGCCTGGGTCTCCTACCAACAGCAACATGTCTAAAGCGAGGCGTTCAGGAGGAAGCGTTTGAATGCCACATCCATCTGACTCCCTCAGTGTGAAGAAGCAGGCTTTCTACTCTGATCTTCTGGATGTCTCAGCTCCTCATCTCGTCTCATACCAGTGGCATATCGTGCACTTAAAATACACCTGTAAAACACCTGTACCCATTATTTATATTTTTTTTCTACAGTATTCCATTTCAAATTAGAACATTCCATTTCAGGATATTCTATTATAGAACTTTATATTTTGCAATATCACCTAAATTTTGTATTCTTTATCTATATTGTATTAGGAAACATGCCTTCTAGAATACAGAATTCCATTCTAAATAAAAAAAAATCTATTTCAGAACATTGTAATCTAGAACATCATATTTTAGAGGAAGATTTTGAAACACACCTTGTAAAAGGTTGTTGGTTCCCCAACTCCTCCAGTCCGCATGTTGAAGTGTGCATGGGCAAGATACTGAACCTTTAACTGCTCCAGATGGTTGTGCCATGTGTGTGTGTGTGTGTGTGTGTGTGTGTGTGTGTGTTTCTAATGAGCCAGTTGGCACTCTATTTCAGCCTCCATCATGAGAGTCTATGCAGATGCTGAAGTCTTACTGGACGATGTCTTAAAGCCAGGTGTGACAGCAGACCTGTACTCAGGGCTCAGCTGAGACATGACTGAAATACATTTTTCGCAGCTCCCCATCTTGTCTGCAGAAATACCTCAGCTGGAGAAAGATTTCAATGTTCAGTAACTATCAAGCCAGTTAACTGCCATCCTGGCACCACAAAGAAAGTAATTATGCCTCAAGTTAATCAGTTTTAGCATGCCTGTGAAACAGGGAGCACAAGTTGCAATAACTGTTAAAAAAGCATCGGCTTTTAAAGAGGTAATTCCCTCTGCACATGATTGGACAGGACACCAGCAGGCAGTATTTTAATGGGATGCCCTGTCAGGAGTGCACATTGTCTTTCGAGGCAGAGTGACGGTTGAGTGCAATGTGACAGTGAATCTTGGAAATGGGACCCCTTAGAACATTATCTGCCATAAATTTCCAGAAGGATCTCTACTCAAGGTCAGCTGTAAAAGTGACAGCCTTCAAGCAACGCTCCATCCGGCTCACCATCATCAGCCAAGGCTTCATCAGGAAAACACCCTCTGACTTTATCAGCCTGTCCTGTGTCTGTCCCACCGCAGCCAGCTGAGATGGATGCATGATTCAGCCCCACGTGAAGGCCTTTTATAGTTGGGCCAATAAAAGATGGCCAGTCTCCAAGCAGACATGCAGAAGACTCATAACTGAGGACAGCCAATTACTCGGCAACTTCAATGAAGACTTAAAAGGTTGAACTGAGGATTGATTTGGTCTCTGTGGCACCCGGTGAAAGGTTTTGCTGGGTTTACTGATCCCTTAGGAGCTAAAGGCCATCTACTGTATGGATCTGGATCTAGCAAAGAAAATCCATTTAAATTTGGAATTTTAATTTGAAAGGATTTGTTAACAACATTTGCAGTCAATGGTAGATTCATAAAAATATCAATGACTGCTGAATCGACAAACAAATATACAACAACTATAGTAATTTGTTGGACTGGAGGCATTGATAAAAAGGCTGCCGGTCCAATCAGCAAAGTTCCACTGTATATTTTAATTGGCCTGTAACTGAGACTGATGGTGGCATCTTTCTAAAAAGCTGTTCCTATCAGAAGTACGACCACAGTGATCAGTACCACTGGGCTTCACGGGATTGGGCAGCTCGGATATTCTAATCGAAGATATGGAGCAGAAAACATGAGCTGTTGCAAACAAAGCTGGTTGCCTCTGTTCACAGCCTGGAGCTTTACTGTTTAGTTACAGGTGGTTCCTGTTTGTGTATCTGAAAACTGTGGAAGGACCTGACTTGCTAAATCGTCCTTTAAATTATGTCTTTTGTAACTGATATCTCATTATTCATTCAGCACTTTTGTCTATTTTAATGGCCTTTGTAATGTTCAGTCACAAGTGCTATACAAGTTAACTTATTTTTATTATCGTCCACAGAGCAGAAAATTATTTGTTAAATCAAGGCACACTGCTCTCAGCCTGTCACTGTCACACTATTTCTCAAATAAGAATTTGTGTGTTACCTCTTGGTTCACGGTTCGTTTCCAAGGGGCAGCACCAACAGACGCAATCAAAACTGACGCAATTGGACAGACATACAGACATACAGCCAATCAGAGCTGTTTATCTCGTCCGTCCCCTCACAATCCAGGCGAGCCACCGCCTTGTTTGTTTGGAGAGGAATTCTTGTTATTGAAAACTACACAATCTTAACTAAAAGGAATATTCCAACAAAATGGAGAACAACCTTGGAGCTGCAGCAAGTACTTTTGTGTGTGCGATTAAGACACACAGGGAAGAACAGGAGCCTTTAGCAGGAGTCGTTCTACTGATCTGTGTGTGTCGAACTGAGACTCAGCAGCCTCGGTACCACACAAAACGTTAAAAAACACCGGACAGCAGCACTAAAAGTGACATAAATAGCCGATATCACAACACAATATAACATCTATGCCATTATTTGTCAGGTTGTTGAAAATTCACGTTAATAGCCACGCCCCTCGTCTGTCTCTAGGCTATCAACAATTCATGTCAGCTGCCGTGCACACATATAGGATCTGCCGTCTTCGGCCCCTTCCATCATCACATAAAGCCCACCCCTTATGAGATAAATGGTTGTGATTAGTCCGTCTGGTTTTTGGACGGGTACAAACGGCTGTGAATCGGAGGGTTTCCAGACCATTTTCACAAAGCGCATTAATTCATGAAGTGAATGGGTCTGGTTTACCAGGCTGCACCACTGCTTCAAGTTACAGAAATTAGCCTGAAATAGTCTTTATTATAGTGGCTGAGTGAGTAAAAAACAGGTGTAATCACATCTTTGTCTCTGTAATGTCAACTTCTGAAGGAATACAATTCCACAACCTACAATCAGAAGAAGAATGAGCGTATCTCTCAGAAAATGAGTCTTTTTGAATATACTACAGTTGTGTTGGGCAATCAATCAATCAATCAATCAAATTTATTTTTGTCTGGCTCAAAATCACGTTACAGACGTGCAATAGATGTCACATGTACAGAACACAACAATAAAACAATCACAATGTTGCTGTTACGTTTTGAATTGAATTTGATTCACTTTCATTCACTGACTGATAAAGTTTTGTTCAAAGCAATCTTTGCGATGGTGGTGGGGGCCTTGGGCCCCCTGCTCATCTCTTGACTGTGCCAGTGTCTCATCGTTCTGCTTTCTCTGATGTGCAGCTGTTTGTTTAAATTGGGGCCCGCTGTGTGGAGTTCACTGACATAACTCTTCAGGATGTGACTGTTTGCTGATGTGCACAACATTCCCAGCTGCCTCGTGCAGCTTTAATGGAAAATGTAATCCCTCCCTATCTCAGACGGCACTGTTACATTTGCCTTTTGACAGTCCCTCAGACTTGGACGACGTGCATATTCCTGCTTTATTCCTCAGCCTCCACTGATAATGTCCACAGGTCGTGCAGACAATGAAGCTGCGCTGTCTTGCCACCAGCAGCAGCCTCGGCCTGCGGTCGAACTGCGTCGCCTTCTTTTGAGAATAAGCACCACCTGCTTTCTGTCTCCTCACCGTCTACATGCTCCTGATTACTGGCAACAGCTTGTCTTGTGACAGCGCAGTCTTGTTTGTGTGTGTGTGTGTGTGTGTGTGTGTGTGTGTGTGTGTGTGTGTGTTCTCCTTGCATGTCAGCATCACAGACAGTATGTTTAATAGTGGACAGAGCCACTGTGACATCTCATGCCGGTTTGAGAAGTAAGTTTGGCATCATGACTGCCACCATCTTGGTTCTGAAGACAGAAGTGACCATATTTGGAGGAGAGGGAGGAGCTGAAGATGATACACATCTACCTGTGACTGTGTGATGCCTAGCACAAGCTAGCAGCTGCTGTCACTCAAAGAGGCCACGCCCTTAATTGTGCCTAACTTTATGACTTTACAGGCCTATAATTTGAATGAATGAGTTAGCGTGTATAAATATTAATCTAGTACAGTTTGCATGAGCACGAAATTTTCTTTAGAGACCAAAGATGCATTTTGTACCATGCTGTAAATGTGTTTCTTTCTGCTATAAAGTTGGACATATTAATATGGGGTTATATGGGAATTGACATTCACAGAGCTGCAGGTTTTGGCACTTCGGTTTTGGCTTCATTTTTCATCCCCGGAGGTTGCTACTTGGTCGTCACCCAGAGCATCAGTGTCTTCTTAAGGCTGCCAGCCGCTGAACTAAGCGGTTCAGAGCAGCCGTCTGGGCAGAGAGAGAAATCCCGCAAAATCATTCTATTCTGCGAGGCCAGAGGAGACACATTATGCTCTCCAGTGAATGAGAATCGTCTTCTCCTGCTCACAGAAACAAACATCACAGCAGTAATCTCAAGCAGTGAGGAAGGAAGAGGACGTCCCTCTCACTCAGTCACATGAAAACGCAGATACATTTGCATTTCCATCCAGCAGCTGTTGCTTAATTTGAGGGTTGGAACAAATAAAACCAACACGCACACATGCACACACATTATTCATATCAGGACTATCCTGCACACACAAACACGCACACATATGCACAACACAAAAGTATTCAACTGGCAATAATTTGCTGCCACATTAACAGAACATGAGCTCTGTTCTTGATTTCAGAAATCCTGATCTGAGCTGCAAACTGATAAATCTTTCTCTTTGTTCATTATCTGCCTCTTTTCTTCCTTTTCCTTATAATGAACAGTCACCCGTCGTCTTTGATCTGTCAAAATAAAACGCCCCCCTTTCAGGATGTGAGTAGGTGAGTGGGCGGACTCAGAGAAAAACACCAGCAGAGAAATAACAGCAAGAGAGGAAAGAGAAACAGAAGTTCTGTGTGTTTGTGTGCAGCAAAATAAAGCTTAATGAACTGGGTTGAACGTGGACTGAAGAGTAGCATTTTGTGTGCAAAGACAACAACACTGAGGATGATGACAATAATGAAGAATTTAATTGGATCAAATAAATATCAGTTAAAAGGCTGTCAAAGAACATCCGAAACATTTAGAAGAAAAAACAAAAAAAGCAGCCAATCGCAGTTGGAGATATCTGCGCCGACGTTGTACCACCAAGCACACGAAGTCTGTGTCCTCTCAGGCAGCCAAAGCCTAAAACAAAGATGAACAACCAAGGAGAAGAAGTTGCTCTTCCAAAACAAACAAACAAGGGCAGGGGGCGGTGGAATTGTTTCCTTAGAAGTCTCATGCTACAGCTAGCTTTCCAGACGTTGCTGCACTGTATCATATGTGTCCCAGACACGTTGGAAAACTTAACAATGTCATGTCTGGGTTCATGATATCATTTGGAGGTGTACAGTCACATTGTGCAGCTCTGTGTATCTACACAAAGCATGATCGCCATGTCTGATTCAAAGTCCGGACGTCGGGACATTAATGACATCGTGACACAGCTTCACCTGAACTCACCTGCAAGGTTGAATATTTTCAACTTGCGCAATGACGCGATGGAGACAATGGACGCCATATTGCGTGATTCACATCCTGTCTGCAATACATTGTATGAAATCTTGACTCGCAAATTTGGGAAAAATCACATTCTGTCTGAACACACCTTTACACACAACGATCAGCTCTTCTTCAAGAGTTCCTCTCACGTCACGCTCACATACGTACATACGCGTGAGTGCCCTCACTTCCTGTTCAGAACTTAATATTTTTTTTGCAGTCTTCTCCAAACTTCTTATTGTTACAGCCTTTGGGGAGAACACTAATAATCAACTGCGAAACTGTTTTGAGTAATTAAGTAGGATGTGTGGAGTTTAATTGATTTCTAATTATACGGCCTGGTGGGTGCATCATTTCATGTGCAAAAAAAACAAAACAAAGGGGTTTGTTAGCAAGGTCTGCTTGAGAATGCATCAGGATGCACTGCTTTGTTTCCCCTGTAATTACACACTCCACTCGTCTTGCTGCTCATATTTTACACACACACACGCGCGCGCGCGCACACACACAAACACCCCTTTGAAAAATGTATTTTGAGAGGCAGGTAATTACTTGCTTTTGCTATCACTTCCAAACCACTGAGTAAGCACTTTGGAACAAGACTGAGTGATCCATGCAAACTAACGGACAAACTCTATTCTAGGTAGGAATTAACATCACTAAACTTGACTCAAATTAACAGCTACACTGATTTTATTATGATGATATCAACATTAAATGAGGTTTTACTCACGACACACTCCTTTTAACTCCTGAATAACTGCAGCCTGACGCTCTACAGACTCGCCTCTCATTAAACCACATGAAAGAACTCGTGGATGGTTGAGATGCTGTTGAGTGTTGAGTAACAAGTAAAATGGCCTCTCTAACAGCCTGATGGGTTAAAGCAAGGTTAATCACATTTCTTTACACACAGGGGTTGCAGGAAAGGAGAAGGGAATCCGTTCTCTGAGGGGGAAATGGTTACCGTCAGAGAGGCAGGGGCGGAGCCAAGGGGTGGCCATGGCAACTGGTGATTGTATGTAATTCATTATTAGCAGAATTTTAATTATTTTCAAGAGAAGAAACCAGTGATGTAACAGATTACTATTTTTTAATTAGCACAGCATTGTCAGCAACTACTATTTTTCCAGCTGAATGATTTTTACAGAATCTTTTTTTTTTTTTCAGACATTGTTCCAGTTCAGGCTCATTTTAACAGCCAAACCGATGCCCATTCAACCACATACAACCAAGTAAACATGCAACCCTTCCAGCCAGCTGCAAGCAGCTGCCTGCAGCCTGAAGGGAGAGGAATAAGCTGTGTAATCGCAGGTGAACTTTTATCAAGAGAGAACTTTGTGTCAGATGTTTCATGTTTAGTATTAATTAATTTCATGAAAATTAAATGCACAATCAGTAATCTCTACCACTAGCGAGTTGCTAACTTAAGAGCAGCTGTGACAGGGAGAGAAAAATTGGGAGGAATTTATTAATTATTCTGCAAAACTCAAACACAGACCTGTGTTTTAGTTTTGCAGAATAATTAATAAATTGTCTCCGTGTCAGTGTCTGTTTACGGTGATGTTTGTGTTTGTCCATGTCTACTTATAACCTTTATCACTGACTAGTTTTGGGTAAAAACAAAACACAAGGAGCTTTAACCAGCTCAATTGAATCCTTTAATTTTCATTTTAAATTCACAGTATGTAATTTCTGCCACTAGAGGTCCCTCTATCAAAACAATGAAAACAAAGACCCTCTGACTGGTGTTACACTGAAAGTTAGCGACAGGACACAAAATGAAACACACTGTTACGATTAATAAAATTACAGATTTTTCTGAATTTGAACATTGTTGGAAACATTTTGGATAATGTCAGAACACAACTCAAAAAAATATAAAACAAAAATATATTCGTTTGTGGACATTTTAAGGTGGAAATGTTACATATTGTGAGAAAAAGAACATCAAATTCAGAGGACTGCACAAAAATAATTAAAAATAATTCATGCGACCAAAAAAATAAATAAATAAATAAAAGATTATTGTGCGTAAAGTTCCCAGCTTGGGTAAATATATATAAATTGCTCTATTAAATAGCTCTATTGCTGCAAAAATTTAAGAGGCAGAATTATTATTATTTTCTGTCATTAGATTCCAACAGGATTTATTCAATGTGTGAAAAATAATTTGCAGCCTCTTCTGAATAAAAACAGTGGCTCTACTTAAAATGTGTCTTGATGTTTCACAGTGATCTTTATAATAGCAGCCCCTGTGTGGTTGGTTAAACACCATAATATGACACTGTTTATTTCTCTACCTTAAAATGAAACAGAACAGTATGATAATGAACGTCTCCATCACACCTGAGCTGCAGCGACAATAACGTGAGATAAAATAATTACAGTGAATGAGCTTTACCCTCTGTATCCTGGAAAGTTCCATGACAACAGCCCGTTTTGCCTTCGCCCTGTGATCTTTTCTGTGTGACGTCTTCGAACCCCACAGAGAGCAGATACTTTTGTCTGCAAACCTGCAAATGCCAAAGTGTCAAGTCCTTTGCTCCCTGGAGAAAAAATGACGCAAATGGTTATTTAAAAGCACGAGACTGAGATTTTTTTTCCTTTTGTTTCTTATATAATAGTCTGATTTGAAAATGGAGATTGTCCTCTTTGGATGTGTTCTTTACTTGAAGGTTTTGGTTAACTCATTATGTTTATGTATCACGACACTGAGCTTTTTAAGTGGCTACATATTGTGGGTTTAGTGCAGTGATGGAATAAAATTTACAAGTACGAAGCAATCAGGCGAACATTGTGTGGGTGTTAAAAAAATATTTTGTGCTCATCGTCTTATGATGATATCGTACCATTATAGTCACCACAGAAAGTCTCTCTGATCCTCTCTGTTCAGGTACAAACACGCTATCACAGCCTGTTTTTTAAGCATTAAAAGGACCAAACTGCCCAGTGTGACATGAACCTGATGATGCTGTAAAATGCTTCAGGGCTGTAACCTTCCTCCTTCTTTCACTTTCTTTTCCCATCACAGGAGCGAATTGAAGGCAGAGAAGTTAAGAGGAAAGATGCAATCTCTGAAGCACTCTACTCTTAGTCAACCACTGCTTGTGTAACAATTGTAAGACTACAAATTTATGAGCACAAAAAAAACAAAAAATCAGAGCAGGAAGTCTGGATAAGGCCGGCCTCATTCGAAGATTGACGGGTGAAGCGCTGTGGCCATCAAAGGTCACAAAAGTAAAAATCCTCCTTGTAATGCTTTGAGTTTCATGTTTGCCACATCAGTTATATTTTTATTGCTGTTTTCTTTGCTAGATTATAACTTGTTAGCATTATTAGCAGCGCTGAACAATATACCGGTTTGTATATCACAGATATATCGGTATCAGCATATACGTTCTCTGATATGGCAATATTAAAATTGTTTTTGAGGCTGAAAAAAATGCTTGGACTACTGACTTAAAATGGTGTAATTATGCAATTTATCCAGCAGAGGGCAGTCCGTTATTAAATTTTAATAAGTGAAGTGTTTACTGTTCAGTGAACTGATGTTCAGACTAAAGTTTGTTAAAATGTAGGATATGCTGCCTCCATTACATGTCTTTGTCACAGCTATTTAAAAAAAAAAACATATAGCCGATATTAAATTTATAATAATGGCTGATAGATCAGATATTTGTATTTTCTTGCGTCCTGATATTGGTATTGGCTTCAAAAATCCCTTATCGGTCATGCACTAATCATTAGTCTGGGTCTCTGTTTCTGTCTCATCACTCGTCTCTTGCTGCTGTTTGAGTGTTTAAACCTCTTATAAGTTTGGTTTGATTTATGTTTTGTTGAATCAGGTCTCTTCCTCTATTGTCTTCTATAGTGACTTATGGTTGACACTGTTCATGCTCTGAAAATTATATTTTCGTTTTTTAAAAAATCCTTATGTTTGTGTATTTAACACAGAAAAATGCACATTATTTAACTTAAGCACTTCGTCCTGTCACGTAAACGTGCCAGATTTAGTTACACAGGCAAATTTTTATCTGCAATCTCTGGCAGGTTGATAACATAAAAAACGTTCAAAAACACAGATGGACAAAGGCAAGAAAGTGAAGACTGGTCATTTTTGAAATGGTGTGTGTGTGGTTGTGTGTTTGTGTGTGGTTGAGTGGGTGTATAGATGCTGTCAAGCACATACATGAGTAAGTGAAATTTAATGTAATGAGGCAAGTGTGGGCGGCAGTATAGCCAGAGACCATCAGTCAGAGCAACATGTTATTACAGAGAGGTTACTAAGCTGACCTGAGGACTGGAGGGAGTTTATGTGAAAACACACAACAAGTGACCTACAAACAGTAATACATAAAATCTGTGGGAAAAGAAAAGTTTCACAACATCTTTTGTTGTGAATCCACAGAGAAGCTGAATGTTCAGAATGAACAGAGGGAAAGAGGGTGGAGGCCTGGAGGCTGATGGTCGCTTAGATGAGAAACAACATTTGTGGTCCATACCAAGAACCACAGTGTGCCTACGGTGAAGTGGAGACAGACCTTTCTGTTACAAAAGAAATGAACACTGACTCCATTTATCCCTCAGGTACAGAATCAACCAGTCTTACGTCAGCATGCGAAGATAAATAATGAAATGATGACGATCAGAAGTGCTGGGGATGTGACTCAGTGAGGGGTTCAGAAACACTGTCTGTACTGCAGGAAGTGACTGTGCCAGAGAGATATGAAGGACCACCCCAGTCTATTTCTGATATGTCACCATGGGCAGAGATTGCCCCTATCTTCTACAAATGTTGTTAAAATGTGACCATGTGTTTACTTTAGTAGATGTCAGACTGCATTTTTAAACCCCATTCACTGCCATTCATGTTGAAA
>JAQFJA010000010.1:1949200-1961116 GCA_029874485.1 Naso brachycentron | reverse complement strand
ACCATCAAGCTGCTTCCTAGATGATCTTCCTGTGGGGTCTAAGCGCCAAAGACTACTTTTCTGAGCACAATAAACTCCATCTCATTTCAAACCTGTCATTCTCTCTTTTCTTATTAGTCTATCCTGATTGAAATATATCTGTATGCATACTGTTAAACATTGTGAACGTCCACCTTTCAAATGAAATGATTTACTATTTGTTAAATAAACATTGTTGAACATATAAAACAAACTGATAACTGATTAAACTTCAGTTAAATTATTCTGAGAAAACATATTTATGTTCCTGAACTGTCCCATCTTTCTGTAGATTAGTTTAATATGTACAGATAAAGTAAAACAACTGGTTGTTGAATGTTAACCAATAAGCTTTTTAATTGTTACAAAAACTCTATAAACTTGCTGTACCATCCAAATATGGTGTCATCAGAAATAAAAATAAGAACAGAGTCATGAACCAGTCCATACATCATCTACCAAACATAAAATGTTCTAATAAATTTTAAAACACAAACCCATGTCGTGCATCAGTCTTGTACAACCAGTTTAAAAATGACATTCCGTATTGAACAAAAGCCTGCAGCCTGGAACATATGGTTTACTACATGCTTGCAAACACTGACTCTCTATTAATAATGAATCTAAATATAGATACACCTATGCTTTGCTCTCCTTGAAATGCCACTCAAAACAGAATGAAATATTTATTCACCTCGACTGTTTGTGCATCTAAAAACAGACTCAGACTGACTCAAGTCTGCCTGACCCTAAAGCACTTTCACTTGTGTTTTCTAAACAGCTGCTCTTCGTATAAATCCATACGTACTATATGTATTAGTGGTGTTTTGCATCTTTATCAGTAAGTTTCTTTACTAAGGATTATATTAGCTTCGGGAGAACTTCCCATGCCAGAGTTCATTTATTAGAAGAAGGTCAGAAATCACAGGGTTTGCTCCTGCCCTGCCTGCGCTCTGATCCCTTGCTGGGACATTAGGTGTAGGTCCCACTTATGATTTCTTATGAGAAAGCATTTCTCTAATTGACAATGAGGGCATGAATACATCTAAAAAAACAAAAAAAGCCTGGCTTTATCTTCAGAGAAAGAGCCCCTCAGGTTATAATTCACCTATTTTGGCAGACAAGGCTGTGATGGATTTAACATGGTGTCCTTACAGATCTTCAGAGGTTCACAAATTGTAGCATACTGAAGCTACACTCACTGCCTTTTTCATTCAAATAACGGTTGTACTGTGTACCGTGCATTCTTGTTAAATACAAACTCCATAGGATTAAAATAGTCCAGATCTAACACAGCCACACACTGGAAGCCTTGATGTGGAGTCACAGAGGGAACAAAGCTCAGCTCTGTTATTAATGTGCTCCGCCCGTCTCGGACACATTGGCCATTTCTGTGATGTCACGGAGC
Organism: Naso brachycentron; assembly: GCA_029874485.1. Taxonomy (NCBI): domain Eukaryota; kingdom Metazoa; phylum Chordata; class Actinopteri; order Acanthuriformes; family Acanthuridae; genus Naso; species Naso brachycentron. The sequence goes on along the minus strand of JAQFJA010000010.1, from coordinate 1,959,690 downwards.
AATGAAGGAGGATGCAATAAAACACAGAGCCTGGAAGCTCCACTTATTACAATTAATAATTCATATGACTGCATTAACTTGGTGAAATCCACAATTTCACATGGCAGCAGTGTGCGTGCGTGCGTGTGTGCGTGCATGCGTGCGTGCGTGTGCATGTGTGTGTGTGGGGGCTTGGAATCGAAAAGCCTTGTTACAGCCAAAGAAGACTGCAGCAAGTACACAGCCATGAATAATAAATCGAATATGTTGATGTTGAATGATGGGCATCTCCTTCGTGCCCCCGCTTGTTTTGTGTATGAGCACAGTGCTCACAGAACATTTTTAAGATACATACAGACTCTCTTTGGTCTCCAGAGAATCACTTCAAACACATGAGTTGCAGAAAATGACTTCTCCCTGCAAAAAATACATCATTACATCATTTCTGTTTGTGCAACATACTAAGATCTCTCTTCTCTTTCTACTGCCAGAAAAGTGTGGAGCTTTGTTCATTTGTTCAGACTGTGGATTGGGTACTAGATCACAAAGCAAACTAAAACAGTTAAAGAAGAAGTTCAGTTTCTTGCACATTAAGCCTTATAATAAGGATATTTATGATCATATACGATGTTCTATGGCGTTATTATGATGAACGGTGCAGTCCTGAGAGCTGGAGCTCATTGCTGATGTCACTGTTAGCTGAAAACAACGGAGGAGCATGTGCACTCAGACAATCCATCAAAAAATAAAATAAATAGTAGTTTGAAAAGAAGTGAAACTCACCAAATGTTTAGTGGCGTCCTCTCATGTGCCAACACTGAAACACAAAGGTAAACACAGATACAGTATATAACCCAAAAGCGTCTCTTTCAGCTGCTTCTTGAAACAAACAAACAGCTATTTCTGGGTTATATATCCGTGTTTAGCTTCGTGTTTTAGTGTCGGTACATGGGAGGATGCCAATAGACATTTAAACATGGCACAAATTTCACGTCTTAAAAGGAGCATTTATTGTATTTTTTGACGGATTGTCTGAGTGCACGTGCTCCTCTCCATTGTTTTCAGCTCATGCTGATGTCAGCAACAAATGCCAGCTAATGGGACTGCACCGTTCATCACAATAATGCTGTAGAACTTCATACATAATCATAAATATCCTTATTATAAGGCTTAATGTGCAAAGAAACGAACTTCTCCTTTAATGGCCACCTCTTCCAGTTTTGCTTAGGATGTTTGTGCACTATGACACTTCATGTTAATCTCTTCTATTTATGAATTATTAAGTATAATGTGGGTAGTGTGGACGTTTTGGTGTGCTTAATGTTTTAATACTGTGCAATTTTTTACTTTTATGCACCAACCAGGAGTGGCACCCACAAAACAGTGACATAGGCTTTCTGTTCTCTTCTTTGTCCACAACACACCATATGACAAAGTAGTTTTAGCATATCATCACTTTGAAATTTCCTCAATGGTAGCTATGAGCCTGCTTGTCATGACTTATCTCTTCTCAGTGTCTGAATGTCATTTTAGCAAATTCTAAATTCAACTCAGACTAACCTCAGCAAAGTCTAGTGGAAAATCAGGGGCAGTGCACAGCTCCAGCTTTCATAGCTGCTCAGAGGAGCATAACCCCAGTCTACACAAAAATTAATGGCCTTTCTGTGTGCAGCTTTGCCCTTGCACACAGGCCAGTAGCTCAGATTTTTATGTGCACTGTTTGCATTGACTTTTCACTTTAGCTCTGTTTGCACCATAACTGGCCAGTCAGCCTACTCATTTTAAGGTATTACTTGACGAGACTATGGTCCTGAGAATTGCTGTGTGAACACTTTCACTTCGTTTCAATGGGATTGTAGAGAAAAACACCCCGGGGCCAAAATATGATTCGTTACCTGTGCTTGTTGAAAAAGGCCAGGGTATTGTTTTTGTGACATTTGTGCCTGTCAGGAAGACAGATTTTTAGTACACCAAAGAACAAGTATACAGGTATTTAAATGCATGAAAAGAAGTTAACTCTTGTAAAAAAAGGAAAGAAAGGGCAGTCGAAAGCTTCCTGCAGCGGATGTTTGAGCCCCTTACCTTGGTGGAATACTTATGGCTGTAATCTTGCTGGTGATCCAAGAGGAATGTCGAGATGATGGAATGATGCTTTACATTTTGGAGAGAGGAATTGACATGTATGCAAATGCTGACAAGTAGAATGTATGAAGAGTTACATTAAAGGAGAGTGAGAGTGGAATACAGAGGAAGCTGACTCCTCTCCCCACAGTCCCACCAGGGCCCATAATTCCCCTGGAAATCAAGGCCAGGGCTCGTGGAAATGAATCACATCACTGTTGTTTGCTCATTAGACAGAGGGGATTTCAGCACGATGTTAACAACCACATCACCTTGTTCCTGTGCTTCTGTAAAACTTGTTTATGCAACAGACATTTATTTTGGTGGGTAGAGAGAGGGGAAGATGATCCATCATGGGCTGCAGTTAATAAAATTACATCTCACACTGGCTCCAGCATCCCCTTGATTTCATCACCTATATTGTTAGCAGCTTTCTGCCACACCCTATCAGTCTTGGCTGCTAAAAACCTCCAGTCTGAGACTTTGGGGAAATCAAAGGCAAAAAACAGTAATGGGATTTTGATTAGCAAATGCTTCCAGAGGTGATGCTTCCCCAGGATGTGTGACAGTTACAAATGGGTGCCCATCTCCTGCCTGAGGCAGCTGGAGGATGTGGGAGCAACTGAACAGGAAGGCCCTGCTGTCTTGGTAGGCATTCAGTGCCACCATCATGGGCAGATGGGGGAAGGTGGGTAAGGAGTGATGAGCAGACGGAGGCAGCTGCTGCAGCCCAGGGGTGACCTACAGGAGAGAATAGCACATCTGTAACAGCTGACGAGCCAGTAAGGGTCCGACATCCCATTATCATCATCAGCAGGACGCATCGCGGCAGGCTGCACAGATCACACTCAGGCTGAACTGACTTTCATCTGCTGTCAGCAGCAGGGCAGCTGCCATGCAATTGGCAGTTATTTCACTTATTGATTCCCTCAAAACTTCCTTTTGCTGCTTTAATAAAATATAGTTTGGACATTATCATACCAAGGTCATTTTATTTGTCGTGAAAATCAGGAGAAAAGAGCAGCAAATAGGACAAAACACAGCAGCCTAATAGCACTAATAGTTTCTCCATCAATGGTGACATGTAACAGTTAGATAATAATGGGCAGGGACAAGGGGGGTTAAAAACACTGTAATGACAACAGCAGCATTTTTTAATGAGCAACAATGGCAGTAATTGTCTCATACAAAAACAAAACATCTTAATCAACAATAAACAACAAAATGATGGAGAAGAGGCAGATTATTCAGCTCCACTAAACATGATCATTACTTTATTTGTGACAAAAGTAGATACCAATCTTTTCTGACAACAGTTTAGAATCCTTCTCTCTTAAAAACTGAAAACCGTACACTGTGTCTAGGGAGAGATGTGACTGCTGAATTCTGTAAATGCACCACCAACAACACTTAATACACTTAGTCTGGTCTGGTCTAAGAAACCTCAGAGAAAGATTTCAAAATTTGATCAAATAAAGCTGAACTTATCTCATGACATTACAAAGGTTAGTGGAAAATGTGCTTTTTTTGTTATTTCAGTACTTCTCTAAGAGGAGCTGCAGACTTACTTTTTTATTTTATTTGTGTGCAATGATCTTCGTGATATGAGAACATGTTGACAGTGGACAACTGATTGGCAAACCAAACTACAGTGCTTACAGACATTTTCCTTTAATATGAGAAACTTATTCATTATCCTATCATTGTGAAAAATTATTTCACAATTGCTCATTATTTGGCAACTTTATTAAAAACAGTTTACAATTTAGATGCTCTAGTAATAAAAAGCAAATTTCTAAGTTTTGATGTAACTGCTAGCATGAAATTTGTGCTGTCCAATTTAGGATTACTTTCAACCTGTAGTCACAAAGTTACTGAGGACTATGTCATATCAAAAGTTAACAGCTTTTACGTGTTAAAGGGATAGTTGACCCAAAAATGTGACAAACCTTACCTACGAGTAAATAATCAAGTTAAATAACAGCAATGGTTTTACCACACCTGCACCACGCAAGCCGTTAATACTGTAAAGCTGGCAGAAAGCACAAAGTACCATCAAGAGGAGGTGAATTCAGTGGAGAAGAGACAAAAGCATTTATAGTCCCAATCCTGTGAATCTCTGTTCCGCTTACAGGGATGGTTGGAAATGGCTCCCAGCCTCTCTACACTCATTGAAGCATGGCAGAGCAGCCAACTGCCAGCGTGGAGATGTGTTGACACAGACGAATGACGACGTTTTGTTCTCTCCGTGTATGAAGTTTCATTGCCACACAAGAGGAGAAATAGGGGAGTTTATAAGAACTAAAAGGGGCTTACAAAGCACTGTTGAGATTTGCCAGGTTGCTTCCTGTACTGTTACTAATCAGTAACAGTATTCTGCTGCTGAAAGAGAGATGGACGAGACAGCCACTACAAATCAATATGAAAAGAGCAGATGAATAGATTTCCAATTCAAACACTCCTGCAGTAGCTCTGCTAATGACCGAGAGGGCTGTAATCCTAGGTGATGGACATGGGAATGCACTTTCAGTATTGGATGCCATTAACAAATCATAGCCCAGATGTCCCAAACTCTCACTCCGCTCACATTTTTTGAAAAAAATGTAAACAGCCATACCATTTTTATTTTATTATTTTTTTCATACCAAGGGAGGTGATATTGCAATGTTTGTCTTCCTTTCACAGGAGAGAAAATGCTACAAATGCTAGACTTTATATTGAAGATTAAACACCACCTGAACAGCACTGCACAACATCTGCACAGAACAGAACAGTGCTATTTTGTCCCAAAACTCGTGAGATCCAAGAAACATTTGGTCTCTAAAATGATTTTTGTTAAGTTTTAAAGACTGAAATAAGAGTAAGTTAAAGCTGCAGTTGGTAACTTTTGCTAACAAACTAACAAGCTAACGTTAGCTGTAGCATGAGAATGTTGGGAAGCAACTTCAATGCGGCCATTTGTGCCAGCTTGCGTTTTATTTAGTTTGTTGTCTCTCTCTCTTTTAACGGTTGCAGGGAAAGTTGCAGCCGAGTAAACTGGTCCGTCTCAGCTCGAGCACGGTGAGCTAATCAGCTCGTACCCACATCACCTGTCACTAAGAAGCACAGCGTAGACTGACCAATCAGGACAGAGAGTGCAGAGAGCGTCACTGACTGGGCAAATAGAACAGGAGCGAAAGGATTTTTACCAATACAGAGGCATGATGGGAAAACACAGCGATCTGACGATACTCTCAGACCACGTCACTTACTAATAGCTGTCTATGAATGTTCTGACGTTTTTTTCCAAATAGATTACAAAAAAAAATAATGATGTTTACCTCAAAGTTACCAACTGCAGCTTTAAGTAAAAGTAACACAGTTGTCAAAGTACAATAATATCTATGTTAAAAAATGATTATGTCTGAAAGGGCCTTTATTTTACACTTCCAGATTTTTTCTTTTTTTTTTTTTTAAAGAAATAAGCATAGTTCACCCTTAATTATGTTGACTATTCACAGTTAACACAAATCGTGGAGCTAAAACTTTTAATCCTGAGTGGGTTAGTGTGTCATATTCCTGGCAAGTGAAGGCTTACTGTTGATTTAGCATACACAGATATAATCTGACATTTACTATTGATGCAGAACACAACCATTGCCTGCCAAGATGCAGTCTCTTGGGTATTATTAAATCGGCCCTGGGTTTCATGGCATATCCATCCCCTCGCAAGTTGTGAAGGCTGTTACAGGTAGTGTTATTTAGGTTCTTATTTACATACGTTTCCAAGCACTTTACTGCTGACAGCAGTAGGGTTGGGCATCAGGATCTGGTTCAAATGAGAACCAGTTCCAAAATTTCGGTTCTCAAGGCATCATTTGAAAAAGTAATTTTGATTCCTCCTATTAGCTCCTGAACACTCATGCTTGCTGTCAGCTCTGACATCATGCACGCTTCCCCCTTTCTTAGCAATGCTGCACGAGGGCAATGCAGGAAGTAGACATGTGTGAAGTGAGCAAACTAGTTTGGCTACAATCATGTCAGACAGTGGCAAACGCTCTAAAGCATGGCTTTATTTTGTTCGAAAAGATGACGGGTCAGCAAACCTTACTGTTCTGTGAAAGACTTATCACTTGCAAGGGAGGATACACGCCTAACATGGCAAAATACCTTTGCCTACATGGTGGACAAACCGACGAATGAACCGTGTTAAATGTAGTACGCCGGTCGCCCTCCCCCTCACCTGCCTCGTTCTTCTCCGGCAACTTTCAGTAAGCAGCTAACGTTAGCAGCACCTTGTCCCAATCAGGTAAATGGATTTAGTAATGTGCATTTATCCTCAATTAAAAGACAGAAAACTGGCTAAATGTAATTGCTATTAACCGTGTTTCAAATTTGTCCTAATGTTTTTATATTTGTGTGTTCCTATTGGCTGTTCTATGCTACGCAGCAGCTGTGTGTGTTGTGAAGCTGTGTGTGTGTGTGTGCTGTGCAACTGTGTGTGTTGCAGTAATGTATACATTGTTGTAGAAAACAGTACAGTGAATGAAAAAGACAGGAGGATTTTGACTGAATCATATCATTAATAGCAGCAACCACATTTAACTGTGTTGAGGTATTCACAGGTTCCATGAACTATATGAAGTCAGTTGTAAAAAGATTGTATAAAGTTATTTAAAAATAAAATTTATTTTCTGAGAAATAAGTTTGTGACCTGTAATGACCTCACCCCTCAAAGAATCGGAAACAAGAATCGTTCAGAACTGGAATCGATAAACAGATTGGGAACTGGAATTAGAATCGATATGATACCAACCCTAGACAGCAGTGAATAATTCGATAAAGGAAACAAAGCATCAAAATCAGGTCAACATCCTGCTACATTTTAGTGAGGATGAACACTGGCGCTAAAGCAACCTTGACCTTTCTGTTGACACCCTTTAATTTGGCCTGAGAGGTAATTAGCTGGATGATGGATGTCTTGCTCTTTTATTGTGTTGATTCATCTACTGGATCTCAAAGTGTCCGTCAAGGTTCCTTTTTATAATGCTCCATCATGGCCACTTTGAGCTAACGATGTTTTATCGAGACTTTAATTGATGCCTGAAGAAATTAAATTTCTGTGGGAGAAGCAGCTGAAGCTGCATTGATGTTGTCTCTGTGACGTGATGTTTGTCAGTGAAATGCGCCTGTTTACTGTATGTGTTTTACAGCACACAGTAGATTTAGTGCACATTTTTCCCACACTGATCAATGCAGAGAAATGTTTTATGATGTTAAAGCAGATATCTACAAAGAGTTGTGCAAAAAAATCACAAATAGAAAATAAAAAATATTTGCTTGCATATGTTTACATTCATTTGAAGGAGAAGTCCAGGGTTTTTTGCACATCAAGCCTTGTAATCAAGCTGCTGCATTGACCGCAGCTCTGCAGTTGTATTACAAAATGAATGATGAAATCGATGTATGAAATGAATGAGTGAATCGATGTATTTTGTGGGAAATAGGGGCGGGACTCTGATAAGCTATTAGCTTCTCCCGTACCCTTGTCGGCCATGTGCTGCATTGTAAAACTGAAATTGTGTGTGATGAAGTCTGATTATATGAACATGCCCGAAATAAATAAATAAATAATAGTATTTATCCATTAATATTTATTTAAAATATAATGATATTTATGATCATATACGATGCTCTACAGCATTATTAATGATAACCTGTGCAGTCCTGAGAGCTGGAGCTCATTGCTAATGTTGCTGCTAGCTGAAAACAGCGGAGGAGCATTTGCACAGAGACAATCAGTCAAAAAATACAGTAATTAATTCATTTTGAAAGACGTGAAACTGGCCAGATTTTTAGTGGTGTCCTCTCATGTGCTGATACTGAAACACGAAGCTAAACACAAATATATAACGAAACACACGGAATAAAGTCAAATGAATGAAGGCTTTCATTCATTTGACTAATGGCCCATCTCCAGTGTGCCTTACCAGCCCATCCTAGAGCACCGTCATCCTGCTCATAACAGAAAGCACTGCATTCAATTTCCCATAAAGAGAAAGGCTCTGCAGCCCAAAAACTGAGTAACAGATGACAGTGTCCAGTTTCCACTAGTGTGGAAAATGCAGGCTGCCCGTGGAAGTGAGAAAAATCCGCTGGCTGTGCCCTGAGTGCACTGACTGGGGGGGGTCACTGTCGCGCCTGATAGAAGACACTGCATTAGCATAGCGACAGGTTCTTCTCAGGGTCTGCCTCTCTGTCTGTCTCCTCTGTGTCTGTCAGTCTGAGCCTGCCCTCTGGGACAGAAGGTCGAGGCCTCCCTCCAGGTTGCACATGAGAAGATGGAACTGACAGACATGATCCTGCTGCTCTGGGAGTGGCAGAAGTTTTTTTCTGATTTGGAAATGTCGTAGAGATGTATTGTCCTGCCTGCTGCTATGATTGAGAGTGGAACCCATCTCAGCTCTTCTGTGCAAATGAGCTGAATTTATTTCAATCGTCCCTCCCACTTGGAAGGGGCTGATGTAATGTTTTGTTGTGTTCTCTGTTGATACTGAGACATCTAGCTACAGCACCACCAGATCTAGTGCACATGTTTTTGCCTGTTGGTGTGTAGTCCAGTAATTGGAGTTAAAAAATTTTTAAATGAATGGTCTAATAGCCTATAAGATGATTCTGTGGATTATTAGATATTTAGTTTCAATGCCATAAGCCCAAACAATGTTGAGGGCAAGTCTGGTGTAGCAATAACCAAATGAAAATTAATATTATTATGTCAATATTAACATTAATTTAGATAAGAAATTTTCGTTGGGGCACCACCGATGTTTAGTCTTCAGTTGCGCTTTCACCGATCCATCGGCAATCAGTGAAGTTAATTCTCAACTGATGATGAAATAGGTCAAAAAGGAAAAAAGGATGAATCAGTCAAACCTCTGAAATCGTGAATTCTGATCACACTGACCGTATATTTCTTGACAGTGAAAGAACCACAGCATAAAGAAAACAGACTATGTTTTAAATGTTTATTTAACAAATAAATAACAACCGATAGAAATAGTGGCAGCACATAAATGAATGCAGACAATTTAGGTGGAAATAAATGAATTATACCAGCATTTTCTAATGAGGTATAACTAATATAACAAGTGTTGATTCACAGATGGTAGGGAAATTGAGCCTAGCTAACAGAGTTTGGATCAATTTGATAAAATTTGGGGACTGACTTTAATAAGATTGCTGCTAGAAAATAAAGGAACATAACCTCACATCAACCTAACCCAGCAGAATATTTCTTGACCTCACTTTGAGCCGTGGAAACAGAAGTGGACAGAGGTAACCTGTTAGCCGGCCGTCGGTACTCTGGACACAGCTCCTTTCCTCCCAGGGAAGGCGTGAAAAGTCGATCTTCTTTGTGAGACGGCATGAGTCGTGGTTCTGGTCCTACTTTGAGGGTCGATTCTGCCGACCAGCAGAAAGCAGCAGCAGCTCAAGTTTCTGGGTAACCAGCGTTAGTTTCAGCTGCCGTCAGCTTTGCTCAGGTTGAAGTCGAAGGTAGTCGCAAGTTGACCGAAGAAACAAAAAAAAGGCATATAAAGTAATTGTGGCTGATTCATTGGTTCGCTAACAAAATTTGTTCTTAAAAACTGGAGCTCGATCGGTCTGAGCACAATGCGCCACAATCTTGGAGAAAAAAAAGAAAAATCTCTCAGGCAAAAACTTTCATGCGCAAAATAGCAAAGAATGAAATATGTAGGCTGTGTAGAGTTACAGTGCAGAGCGCGACTCACTCCGCACTTTAATGCGTACTGTGTAAGTGAGAACCGCACGTTGTCCCTACTGAACAACGGTGCAGCCCCCAAAGGAGAGCGAACTCCCAGGGCAAAGTGCCTGCAGCGAACTCCAAGAGCCAAACTCTCAGAGCAAAAGCTGAACTAAACTGAGTTATGCAAAGTATTATGGGATCGAGTGTGTCGGGCGTCACCGCTACCATTTACCAATCAGAAGTTCATACCCAGCCATCACAGTGTCTCAAGACCTCTTAAGATGTCTGAATAAGCGAAATCAAGACGTCTCAAGACATTTCTGCACATCAAGACGTCTTAAGACATCTTAAGACAAAAATTTGAAGACATGCACCCATGTCTTAAGACATGCAAGAGCAGAACATGGGATGCTCTCAGACAGAATTTTGTGTCTTGAAGACACTGAGTGTCTTGAGACATCTTAAGACATAATTTTTTTGTCTTAAGACATTCAAATCTTAAGATGGCTAAAGACACTGTTTGTAGCCTACACTCTAAATAGTGTATTTCAGCAATAGTTGAAGTAACGCAAAGTTCTGAGTGAGTTTCTTTCAGATTTCTGCTTTAGTGGAGGCAGTCTGCATTTGTGGAGTAAATCAACTTGGA
>JAQFJA010000010.1:1838324-1850051 GCA_029874485.1 Naso brachycentron | reverse complement strand
TGACACATGGAAGTATGTGGGCAGTGACAGTTACAACAGTTGATACAGGCGTAGTTCATTTTGTACGTAAAGGGGACATAAATGAGCCTTTATGTGATCAAATACAATTGAAACCATATGGAACTACCAAGTCTTTGCAACTGATACTTAAGGACATTTCTAACGAAAATCTTGCTCAGTTTTTGTAGTAAAAAGTTAGTTACACATGTAATTGCATTACAGATTTTACTGTGTGTGCATGTTCGTATATTCTGTATTGTATGCCCTAATAAACTGTGGTCAATGCTGACAGCTGGACCGCAAACCAGACCAAAATGCCTGCAGACCCGTCTGTGCCAGGCTCAGAAAAAACTCATTTTTTCTGATATTACAGAAAAATTAGTGCAGCCACAGCAGACTAATAGTGTGACAATCATTTTTGATCAGATGATTGACGGTGATATGTTTGCCTTTACAGATTCTGACAATCGTCGTCTCAGAATATTGGAGTTTCACACACGTTACCATTTATACACACAACAGCACACCCACTGAAACCTAGACCCGTAGCCAAGTGAAAGCCGAACAGTTGTCCTTGTTCTTAAATTAAAATTTATTTTCTGCTGAGATCTTGAGTTCACAGCTCAGCTGCCAGTTTTTAGAGGTTTAAAAAAATCATATGATCTATGTGCAGAGTCATGGATTTGTTTAGCCATAAATGAATACAATCTTGACTAAGGTTAGCCTGCAGGGAGAAGTGCTTTTGTATTTTTGTAATGTTAATGAATGATAGTATCAACACACCACTGGAAGAACACAGATGTTTTCATCAGTAAACTCCAGAATTGAGGACTTTGGGCTTGTTTGACCAATTCTCAACTTAGACTTGGTATTCATGTTTTGAAACTTGATGTAGAGTTGAGACAGACGACTCAAGAGGACTTGACTTCACAAGAGGCAGCTAATTTTGACAGGGTTAGTCCAAAAAAACCCCAAGAAACTTTGGATTCAAGTATTATGTTGTTAGTAACGGTATTAAGGAGATGACAGTGGTAAAGACCAGTCTCAAAATCTACACAGTATCTACCTTAACTGTCATTCCCAAAAAAAGAGGTACATGAGTGTGTTTTTATGCCTCCATGCCGGTGATAGCCAGGGCCAGAGGCGTTACGTTTTCGGGTTGTCCGTCCGCCCGGCTGTACACACGTCTGTACTTCCATTTGTCCGGATTTCTTCTGAACACGATATCTCAAGAACGCTTTAGGGGATTTTCCTGAAACTTTGCACAAATGTTCACTGTGACTCAAGGATGAACCGATTAGATTTGGGGGGTCATAGGTCGAATGTCGAAGTCACAGTGGCGTCATGTTTCTATGGGTAATGTTTGAGAACATCATATCTCGAAAACATCTTGAGGTAAATTCTTCAAAGTTGGTATAAAGGTCCTCTTGGACTCAAGGATGACCTGATTAGATTTTGGAGGTCAAAGGTCACTCAGATGTCCTATTCTGTGAATGGGATGTCTCAAGAACGCCTTGAGGGAATTTCTTCAAATTTGGTACAAAGGTCCACTTGGACTCAAGGATGACCTGTTTAGATTTCCACCAACTGCATGTTGCGCGGAGGCTTATAACCGCCAGGCGGTAGTTCTAGTTTTATCTTAGCTATTGTTAACATTGCTGAAATCAGACTAGGTCAGACTTGGCTTTAATCGTGCATTTTATTGAGAAGGTATTCTGTGACACCTCTACGATATGGTGAATTCAGCTGGAATAAAACAGTATAGATTACCATGGAAAGCAGAACCAGACTAAACACAGGTAGAACAGGCTGTTACTTAGCAGAGTATCCTGTCGTGCCTTTAGCTCAGTGATGTTAAAAGGACAAGTTTCTGTGGGTCTCTGACTTTCTGTGTTTTAACTGTGATATCTTACAGCACAGTAGTTGTCAATGTCCTTTACCCATTGATTTTTTTAAGATAGCACAACAAACACAAAATAATGCCTGATCAGCTGGACTGTCTGTCCTATTCTTTGCCAAATGTCAGTTGTGACACAACTTTGTTGCCCTCAAGTGGCCAAAAAACAACAACAACAACAAAAAAAGGCTTTTCATATAGTGCTACCAGCTAATCAGATTTTCGGTTGGTCCAATATTTTGGTTTGTGTCCAAATAGCTGCAAAACTAATGGCATTCCCATCAGCTGTTCCTTTTGTTCATGGGTTGCTGGCAGATGTCAGCATGCTAACACTCAAATGCGAGTTGGCAACAGTGGTAAACATTCCCTGCTAAAATCAGGATTTCACGTTATTGTTTTTGTTTTTCCTGTGTGTCTGTTGGCATGCTGACAGTAGCGTTAAGTGTAAAGCACAGATGTGCCTAAGTACAGCCTCAAATGTGTTTACATCATTTTACTGTGTAATTTGGGGTCTTTTACAGTGTAAACAAAAGTTTTATTGTGCTGTAGCACTGTTTTACCACTGTACTTTACATGCAGTTATTTCAATCACTGGTTGCTGGATGGCATAAAAAACACAAGAAACAGCAATCTTGTTCTAAGTTAGAGTCTTTCTTATACGCAGACATAAAACTTGTGGAAAAAATCTGTAGTCATTTTTCACAAGCTTAGAATGACTGGGTGTTTCACATGGCTATGACATTTTCGTAGAGTAAATATGAGGTTTTGGAAGTGTTCCTGTCTGACACGTGGTGTGTTAGGGGGTTGTGCTGAGAAAAGAGGGGCATTGCCGGGTCTGAACGGACCAGTCATCACTGCTCTCCTTTCACTCACAGCCTGGTTTTTCCCTCTGCTGCTGAGCTGAGGCGCTGGCTGCTGGAAAACAGTATGCATTAACACAAGAGCTTAGACATCTTTGTACAAAGAGAAGCTACAGTAAATTAAATAAACACACAATCAACGTAGGTTCAGTAAGACCTTTTCCCTGATGCTATTTTCTGTAATTATATGTCTTATTTACTACTAAATGACAGTGGTGTGTCATTATTTACTTAAATGCCATTCAGCACATCATCTTTTGAGACAAAATTATGCTTTTGGACTGTCCAGCCTACAACGGTGCTGTTATGTTGCATAAACCACTTTTTTTCTCAGCTTAAAATGAGCAGCTTAAAATGACAGCCAACATTATAATTTCTGCTTATCGCCACAGTTAAAAGTGCAGCATCAATATCATCTTCATGGCGAACCTGTCCTAATATGTGACAGTCATACGTGAATTGGATCAACAGTTATAAAGCATATATAATAGAAATACCGAAATAAATTATAAGTCTTAAGTTTCATACTAATTTATTTGCACAGAATCATGGCAACATTACACAATTCCCTTTAGAGAGGCCTTTGACCCCTAGACTGTCCATATAATTCACACTCTGCCCGCGCTTTTCTGTATCTTGTGGTTTTTCTGGTGAGTTCTGTGGTGAAGTTTAGCTGACAAGGTTTGTTGCTGAAGGACTAGAGACCGTGCGGTCGTGTAGCACCTGACTGTTTGGTCAAGCTGTGGTGTCTGATTCTCCTTCCTCTCTTCCAGTTAGTGACGTGGAGGAGAGCGAGGGGCTGCCGTCGCTGGACAAACCCGGGTGGTACTCTCAGGGGAACTGGCCACATCTCCACGAGCTGCTCAAAACCATGACGGGGAAACAAGAGCCCAAGGTAGGCCAGCCTGTATTTTATTGGAGCAAGCAGTGGGAGCTCTGGCTGAACAACCACTCAGGCTCGCTTTGAAGTTGACTCCAACTTTGGTCTTTGGCAGAGAGTGCGAGAGATGAGGTTTCATGATAAATCAGCTCAGGGAGATTCACACTGGTGTGATGGAGAGGAGGAACGTGGCCCTTGGCAGGACTGTCGACAGGGCTGCTGAGTGCCAGCAAGCTGGATGTTCACTGATAAAACAGGCCAAACAGTGAAGCCAGCTGCCCTCATACTTGTAACCGTATAAACAATGCAGCCCATTCTTAGCCAGTACCTTTACTTCTCGGGTATAATGGAGAACTCCTACAGCAGGATCACATTTTTTTATGAGTTTTCTTGAATTGTGCGTGACTTTCATTGTGTTTACATGACATGAATAATCTTGAAAAAGAAAAAAAGAGAAAAACATCAAAACAAGTTTTTTTGTTTTGTTTTTTTTAAACAACCTGTGGCCTGTTTTTCTCATTTTGGTAATTATAGTTATGATAAAACTGTCACCAAACTTCTTAATAGATCTGGGAACCTGCGATCGTCACGATGAGGTTCACTAAGGAAAGCAATACAAGCTTCAGTTTTACAAAAAAAAAATTTCCAATTTACTGAAATTCTCTTAGTTTCATGTTGCAGTGCTACAGGGACTGTGAGATATGCTCAGCTCTACTTTCTTCCTCATTTTCTCAAATGTACTGGAAAAGCTTTGCTAAATTTACTTTACATACATTTTTATTTCACAATTTTAGCCACACCAAAAGCAGAAATTTATAAATAATAAAAAAAATTTATATATATACAGAAATGGCACATCGCAATTACAAAATGAAATGTATTTTTAAAATAGATATGACATAAACATCAAAAGCAAAAAAAGATACAAAATCAACATCAAAGTCATTCACATTTAAAAACACTCTAAAAAAGTGCCACAGCTGCAGTTTATCAGATAAATGCTTAAATTTGCTTGATAATTTGTCACGCAGATGTTTTCAGGAATAGGTTTTTCACAGAATTTATTTTTTACGTTCATGTGACAATAAAATTAACCATTCACTTACTGAAAACAGAGTACATATAAGGAAGGAAAAAATGTTAGAATGACTTCAAGAGACTTGAAATTTTGCTGACTCATCTGAACCCTGAGCAGTCTTAATTTAAGTCTGCAACAAAATCCTTAGACAGAAAAGTGAAAGCTGCTACTTGAACTTGGCTTGAGGCTTTCTGTGGGAAAAGGAAAGCTTGCCGCCCTGCACTGGAATTCCTCGTCTGTAGGGAAAATCTATCAAACTGCGCAGTGGTCCAGAATCAGGGGAGTGTTTTTTATGTGGGGGGAAAAAATCACAATGAAGTGGTGCCATACTTTCAAAAAGTCTGGGAACACTGATCTAAGCCATGCATTTTGAAATATAAATACGCATTTGTGTCTGTTAGATGACATAAAATTAGAATTTGGTCTTCCTAAACATCCTAAAAGCGACCCTTAGTCATATTATTATTTAATCCTGCCCAGAGTTTTCTTCTTCCCAAAAGGAAATGAACTCTGGGAAGTGAATTCTGATATTTCATTGTTCCTGTTGACTTCTGACTCCCTGATAGAATGAAATAGTACATCAGAATCTCTCTCCTAAATGAGAAGCAGTATTTTAATATATTTGTATAGTTCAGGTGCCCCTCCATCTTTCTCGATTTGTCTATTAGTGAGGTTAACTAATTATCACTGGTTGTTTTACCACAATAGCTTGCCATCTACCCCGACAAAAAATAAATACCAACCCTCCAGCACTACCTACATATTGTGCTTGACATGCAAAGTAACCAGTGAATTTTACTCCTGTTTGGTTTAGCTTCCAGCCATGCAACGGTTTGTGTCATGTAATATATGTGGTTATGGTACAATGATAATTTCCTCAGTGGACTTAACAAGAAAAGAAGATAACATGACAGTTGAATACTCTGCACATGACCTGACTGTACACGAGGCACAGGCAGAGCTGCCTCAGCCCGACTTGAAGTCGGCCCAGAAGCAGCCGTCATCGTCCACATCCCGAGCTCGTCTCCCCCTCCTCCCAGCCCTCAGCTCAATGCCCCCTCTGTTCCCCAGCCACGTGGAGAAAGCTCTCGCGGAATTCAGTGTCAACCTACACTTATAGCTGCTTTAAACACTCCTTCAGGGTGACCTGAGGCACTCTGTGTTTTCACTTCTCTCCACTTTCACCTGACAGGACTTAATGTAGGTGGGCTGAATAGAGGCTTTCAGGGAAGATTACAATTCCCTCTCTGCACAGTGCAGAACCTGATGGGATCGGGTGGAGCTGATGGGGCATGATCAGAGATTCAGACCTGAAAAGGGTGATCATTCGAGTGGGGCTGCACAATTCATCGAAATTTAATCGATATCGCAATATGGCCCACCGCAATTTTCAAAGCGCATCTAGATGCAGTTATCTTAAAGGAGAAATGTGTGTCAAAAATGTCTTCTAATTAAAAAAATGTGGTTCTGCAGAGTTGTCTTGGCCCACACTTCACATTCTGCAGACTCAAAAAAACATTTTTGTTTGGTAAAGACCCCTGCAATAATCACACTGGATTTAAAAATGATAACTTCTTATATTGCAGTGCATATCGCAGTCCCAATATCTGTCCAAATAATCACAATTAGATTTTTTTTCAAAATCGTACAGCCCTAATCCGAAGGTTTCTCCACTGTGGTTTTAGTGATCGAGGAGTTAGCTTTCAGGTTATCACAGTTAATAACTGAACTGTGACAATTAAAACTTTTCTTTCTCATTGACTTTAGGCTGCAAGGCATATCTGCCTCATCCCACTTGGTCTCATCAGCATGACAACATTTGTAATGATCCAATTCTGCTGGCTGACTTTTTCACAACTTAAGAGGAATTTAACATTTTGGCACTGAATTTAAAACTCGATAAACGCAGGGTTTTGCTTTGCTGTGTTGTTGCCCTCCCTCCTGTCCCTGTCCTCCAGGCCCCACACAGTGTGCAGCACAATGGGCTCATTAAGGCCCCTCTGCCTGCCTGCCGCTCTGTTTACCTGGGCCTTGCTTCAGCTTTAACTGCTCCTCTGAGTGATGAGCTGATAAGAGATCTTGGTCTACAGGCCCATATGACATGTCATCTTAAAGCTGCAGTACTTTACCTTTGCTTCCGTAGACTCAAGCATGGGCCTCTGTAAGGACCAGCAAACATGATCAAACAACATAACACTAAAAACAATGTTTTATCTTTATGAGAAACTGTCCTGACGTAGAATATTTTAAGGGCAGTCAGAGAGCAACGGCCAATAGTCCCATCTATGATGATGTGCAAATCTCTATGAGAATTATGTCAAAATGTGGTCACGTCAGGCTGAAGCTTATCATCTCCGCTCTGCATTCCTTATGTACTTCTTAATCAAAAATATTTACATGCATACATACAGTATGTGCTTCACTTAGGTAACTGTTTACTTAAAACATGCATCTATAATGCATTATGAACGTCCTCATAAGCAATTTTAATGCACCTATAGTGCTGTTAATCATAGTTTTGAGCAGGGTTGGGGTTAACTCCAACCATTTCCACCTGTAACACATTATAAGTGTTCATAATGTGTAACGTATGTTTATAATGTGTTATAATGCACTGCAGAGATAAGCCTCGTTGAAAGTGTCACCTTAATTTACATTTGTGAAAAGCAGAAAACTCTTTATCGTCACGTACATGTAATCAAATATAAACGCTGAGACTGAAATACCCTTACGGCCTCTCATCTGCACTCCGAAGGGTTTTGGTGAGGCCAGCGTTTTTTAAACTCTTCATTAAAAGTCTTCCTTCCTTCTTGCAAATTTTTGACCCAATAAAAATAAGTCCATCACCCGTTTTGGGTCCTGACTCTAAGTTTGGGAACCGCTGCTCAGCTGCATAAAGCTTACTGGAGGCTCTCACTTGCTCTCTCCTCTGAGGCTGGCTGGTGCCGTTAGAGCAGGTAACGCAAATAAGAGCTAATTCACTTCGTTTGCTTGAAGCCAAATATAACAAATGAACATAAATTTGAAATGAATATATCAATAAATTAGGTGCGTAAACTTCTCCCCCCTCATTTATTCTGAGCAGCAAAATTGACACAAAAAAATCACCAACTGCATCGGGATTAATTTAGGATTAAAGCAGAAAAACTTCTCATGCTTTGTTTTAACATCTGTTCAAGCACTTCACTAGTCATAGCGTGGAGCCGTGGGGAAGTGTCTGAAAGTTTTAACAACATGATGCACTTTTCAGACAGCAACAAAATAAGCTGCACCGTGACAGAGCCGCTCATATTGAGGGTTAAGGATAAACAACCGAAGGCTACACTTATTGCCTGGATGTGTTTCAGAGTTACGGAGCAGTGCCAGCCCAGCAGATTTAAGCATAGCCTGCAGTCTGATTCACTTCATGGTGCTTTCCCTCACGCAGAGCTCAGTCTGGTTCAGGCTCATGCGTCTGTATCCGTCCACAATGAATCTCTTCTAGAATATGTTGTCTCAATGCTGGAATCCTTGGCCTCTGTAAATATTTATCACAGTGTTCCCATGACTCTGGCTTGCAGCACTGCTGAGCAATGAGAGGTGCAATGCTTGTTAGGGTAAGAAGCCCAGCTGTGGGCAGTTCTGGGAAAGTCTGGTGGAAATGTAATTCGTGCCGCCCCCTCCCCACAGGCCCGGTCGACGGCAGCCCCGATTAGCCCGTCTGTTTGTTTACATGTGGAAGGGCTAGCCTGAGACACGGCGCAGCTCTGAGAGGGGGAGGGATGAGAGAGCTACTGGAATGCCTTACATCCTCTTTATGGCCCTCTGACTCCTGCAGAGAGGTTTGATTTAGCTTGACTTACACACACATATAAACAGGCCTACACGGCATTCCTCTTTGTGATAAACAGAAAAAAGTTTACATTATGCAGCTTGCATAAAACTTTTAGTTGCTCTGAGTTAATAAGTTCATCTCAAAGATTTCAGCGGAGGATACGGAGTTGGATTTTCACTAGATGGCTCTCCCACACCGCCGTGTTGCACACTGAGCCTACAAATGCAAGTTTTGGATATTGAGATTTCATTTCAATGGGATATTGACTTTGGTTCTAAATAAAAGACAGACATATTTAAATTTTCAGCCTTAAGCTACAACCTGAAGAATATGAAAAGCCGATTGTAAGTGAGATCCAATTTTTGACATAATGAAGGCCTTGTTTTAGAACGTGGTGTATTTTTAAACATGCTATTGTTCAGATATTTGAATTTTTTTTTCACTTGTTCACTTGAACTTGTTTAATACATCTTTTGTTTACATTTTGCCGCAAAGACTTAAATGGCTATATGTCGTGTACCCTCAGAAAAATGTCAGTAACATTGACTGTGTCCCCTGGGCTTTACAGAACATTTTAGCCTCTTTAAGCTCAATACTTCAATTTTGTAGCCCACATCTCAGAAAAAACATGCTATAAAAATAAAGGGCGTGAATCTTTTAAGTTTCACAATTCAGTTCTATTTCAGTTGTTGGGGTCACGATTTGATTCAAAATGGATTCCTGATTCGGGGCGTAGGGGGTTTAATTTAAGAATCTACTCCAGTTTGTGTTGCAGGAGTGGCAAATTAAGGCATGAAAGCAGAATCAAGTCTGTATAAATATACATATTATGTTGGAGGTTTTTTTTTTCATATATGTATAAACTGTAAACTGCTAAAATGTTAACGTGCAAAGACAAACCTTGGACAAAAGGTAACCTTGCAATAAAAGCTTTTTGACCAAAAAAAAGTTTAAAACAGTTTTCTGCTTTTCAGTAAATTCAATAAGTTCAAGTTGTATCAAGTTGATCGGCCCATAATTGTCTTAGATATTCATCGTTTATATCAAATATTTACTGGCCGGCTATTTAGAAAAATAGATTTTTTTGAATTTGTGAATCAACTTCGATTTTTAGAAAATGAGAATCTAAATTCCCGTATGAATGTTTTTTTTTTTCCACCAACCCTAACAAAAATCTAAAAATAAAATGAATTCCATTCATTTCACATTGGTATTAAAATCTATAACCATTCTTAAAATGTACAAATGTGCAAACAACAACGATCAAGTCAGCAAACAAACTCTTGCTGTCAGGACTTTACCCGTTAACTTGCATATCTCACATGACAAAAACTAGTGCAAACTGTAGTTACTTTACTTAACCATGCCGGTCAAGAAACCCCCACAAGTCTCCTAACTTATCTTTTTACTGTACTGAAATTAACTGGAACCAGCGGATTAACGGGAAAAAATACTTCAGAAAATCTAAAACTAAGTCGAATGTACTGACAAATGCTGAACAAATAATTTAAATTGTAAAGGATTTGTACATATGTAGTAATTATTGTTTTTTAACTAAACTAAAAAGAGTTGAAGGTTTCATTTTGGAGTCCCCTCTTACAGTAAAGCTTTTTTGCTGTGTGTCAGCAGGCGTCTGTGTCTTTTCAATTTAATCTCCAGCATTCTTCCCTCCTCGCTCTGTTTCCTCTCCCCTTCAAGGGGAACAGAAATAAATGGCTGCTGAAATGTGGTTTAAAGCTTTGAGCGGCGGGCCGGCGGCACCTGCGCTTCAGTTTTGGAATGCGTCTCAGTAAAGCCTGTCGTAGCCTGCTTTTCTTTCCAGAGGTGGAAGACAAAAGAGTTGCGATGGTCAAAGAGATTGTGATGAGTTTTGCAGAGTCGTCGTGTCTGGTCTAGTTCTCCCTGGGGGGCTATAAGCCGTATGCCATCTGACTCTGAATGCTGCTGACAGAAGAAGTTAGCTTAAGTGTTACTTCACCATTGCACTTAAACTTTTGTGGAGCTGTCACTGTGTCACTTCATATTTTTGCTTACCCTGCAGGTTGTGTATTTTGGAGATAGCATGAGGTCGGACATGTTCCCTGCCAGCAGCTTTGGGAAGTGGGAGACTGTGATGATCGTGGAGGAAATGGAGGGGGAGGGCGTCCCGAAGAGCGACGCGGCTTTGTCCAATGAGGCTCAAGTGGAGCCGCTGGAGAAGAAGGGAAAGTTTGAGGTAAGTTCACCGAAGCAGCTGTTTCTGTTCAGCAGACGTTCCTCCCATACTGACCCAACCTCCACCTTTCAATCCCCACTCCCCACCCACAACTCTGTGAGCTTCTTCATCCTTCCTGTGGAGATGCCACCATACAGGCTTTGCGTCAGTCACTTCCTAAATGCATTATGGGTAATTTTTGAACAGTCAAATGTGATGGAAAAACAGGCTTGTTGACAGATTTATGTTCAAGATGAGATGGAAAGGAGTGCAACATATTGGTGTTTTACTTTCATCAAGTTGAAATGACACATTGAACTGTCCTCTAATTTTACACCTTAGCATCTGTTTCCAATGTTGGACAGTGCTTACGTGAAAAAAGTTGTGTAAAGCCTTTAATGACCTCAAGTGATGTCACTTGAGTCACCATTAGTTAAAGGCATATGGGTAACATTTACATGTAGGGATAGAAGGGTGCGAAATTTAAAAATATTGCTTTCCCCAAAAGAAACTATTATGACTGCAAATGAATTATTTTATACATTTTGTTGGGTCCTAAATTATTGTTTTACCTATGCCTAAGATGCCGAAAAGCTTGTATAATGACGGCGGTACCATGTGGTATCTCTGTGTCGTCAATTATAAAGAATCTCCGTTATCGCCAGTCAGCGTGGAGAGGTGTGATATGAGGTGATGTTTTGATCTTACACATGACTGATAGATAACAAGGAAGCATAGATGTCCTGCTGTGCATGAGATGAGGAAAAATAAGGTCCCTGACAGTGAACTGAGACCACAGCAATCAGGTAAGCAGAACTTGTTTCCTGCTTTTGAAGTTCAGTGCAGGCAAACAACAATTACGTTACGTTAATTACTAACTTGCGGCATCTCTCTGCGTGTTTTATCTGTTGGGACAACACGGCGCGGCTGTGTTGTGTGACAAATGTGAGGGTGAAATACAAGTTATGTTTGATAGAAGCAAACAGTGTTTATTAACTGCAGCT
>JAQFJA010000010.1:1815351-1829929 GCA_029874485.1 Naso brachycentron | reverse complement strand
CACTGAACTCAGATCTTCCTTAAAGGCATTGTAGCCAGCTGTATTTGATTCGATTCTGAACACTTACACCTTTTATTCAGCGGCATCTTGACACCTGTTATCGCTCCAAAAAAAAAAAGTTACTACATTTGTCTCCTAAATCTGCACATCA
Organism: Naso brachycentron; assembly: GCA_029874485.1. NCBI lineage: Eukaryota > Metazoa > Chordata > Actinopteri > Acanthuriformes > Acanthuridae > Naso > Naso brachycentron. Next base: position 1,829,778 of record JAQFJA010000010.1, on the reverse strand, counting down.
GAAATACTGCATCGGCCGACTCTCTCTGTCTGTATGGTACGGTGAGTGTCAGCTGTGGGCAGACAGTTTGTGTCACACTGAAAGGATGTTGTTACAGCCAGTGTACTCGGGATTGTGCAATGTGTTGTTCAACCGTATCTGAAGGCAAAAGTTGGAAATATCTTTAATGTGGTTCTAAACACAACCGATGCAGGGCAAAAAGCAGGCCAAAATTGAAAGGAGCAAGATGTGGTAGTGACTTAAACGTAGCCAAAACAACACAAACTTTATGACAGTCTTCCCTCGAAGACATTTATGATGTTGGTCTTGGAGGAAATGACGGAATTAGTTGTATGAAGAATAGAAAAGAGAGCTTGTAGGAAGAGTTCAAATTCAGCATACTTTCTTAGCTCCACACAGTTGGCCAACCACTGTGTGGAGCTGGTGTGAGCTTTGGAATGTCACAAAAAATGTCAGATTCAATTGGGGGATTGTGAGGGGAGCGGGTTTCAGACACTGTTACAGGATCCTGCATTTGCTACATTTGAATCATACAGACCCGTCAGCACGGCCAGCCTCTCTGTGGCGTGACAGACGGGTGGTCGAGGATGAAAAAGAGGTCAGGATGAGGCGAACAGTGGAGAAGTGACAATGAGAAGCCGCTTTTGGTCGATGCCCAAAAAAAGTGTAAATGTGTTAGCCATGCCTGTACCACTGTCATGTTTTTTTTGACCTGTTCTAAGATATCCAGCAGCTCTAACAAAAAAACTGCCAAAGCTGAACAACGTATTAAAGACGAGCTGAAATGCCTTTTTTCCAGAGCATCAACTGCCGTGTTGTCACAGATTCACTATTCAAACAGTTAAACAACCAATGAACGGGCTGTAGGGGTGGGACATAAGTTGGAGGAATACGACTGGAGTGTTGTTGGCAAGTGTTGTTGTTGCTCCTTGGCAACCGTTGCTAGGGCTTTGTTTGATGATAGTTAACTGCTAAATTTTAACACCACACTAGCTTTAGTTTATTTAATATTTACAGGTTGATATTGACAGGTGGATATAATGGAAAAAATGATTCAACCAATAACGGCCCGAGTCAACGATGACATCAGGGATCCAGGAGATGTTTCTTACACGAAAGACAGAAGTGGCAGACTTCAACTTCGTCCAGAAGGGTTGAATTTTTGACTTCAGCTCGACTTGAAAATCAAATATTAAAAATAAAACATATACTTTAAAGGAGTGTTCGCCTACAGAGGTTCTGTCTCTGAACTGTCAGTTTTTCATTCCACTTGAGTTTGCAGGCCTGTAATTTATGATTGTTTTGTCTCTTTGTAGACAAAAGATCAGCCACAGCTTAGTCCAACATTCTCTGGCCTGAGTGATTATTACATGCTGTTTAAAGCAAAGTGTTCTTTTCCACTAAATAATAAATCATTACACTTAAGCATTTGTGGCTTTTTAGCAACACTTATGCATTTCATAACAGACAGCTTGCAACTGTATTGTATAACTTAAACTGATTTACCTGTTTGATTTTACTCTTTCTAGATCTCCCTCTGGATTACAAATTCCCAAGGTTTTCTCCTGACAAGCCCTGCATCACCGGCTACTACCCAAGACCCCCTGATTCTTTGTTGAAGTGGTGCGACAGTTTGCCATAGAAAAAAAAAAAATGACATGAAAAAGTATGAAAATTAAGTCCTCCCTTACCCCTTTGCCTCAGGAGAGGATTGTGCCTCCATTTTTTGCCCGTAGTTTCCCACCTGACCCTCCACCACCTGTGCAGCACAGGAAGCATACACCTCTCACCCGTTCAGAGAAACCATGTGAATGTAAGCCACAGTATCTCTCTGTATTAACGCCAACATTTGAACGTTGTTTCGTGGTTTAGTGTACTGTACACGTGGAAATATGACATAATAAGTGTGCGTGTGCGTGTGTCTGAATAAGGTAAAAATAAGAAATTTAGTGTTTTAATTGTTTCACGTGAGAGGCCCTCTATTGTTTTCTATGGTGACTCTGTTTTCTTTTAATTTTTCCAAAAATAAGGTGAACATTTTGTCACTGAAGTGATTACCTCGAACGTTATCCACAGCAGGCAGTGCACAGATGATCGAAGTGTGTTTGTCCAATGAAAGCTCTTATGGAATCATTGTGTTAGTATTACCTTATGACATTGTAATTGTGAAGTCTTCTTTTATTAATAATGTTTTACAGTATGCATTTAATTAACCTTTACATGAGGTTTAAGGTCTAATGTTTCCCCGTGTCACTTTTGTAGAGGGTGTTAATCTTCAGGTCACTAAAGAACTGGCACAATACTGTCTTTGTGTTGGCTGTTTCAAAAACACAAATTGGAAAACACCTAATAGTAATAATCATACTAATAATATATGATGAATACTATGCTAGATGTTCTCTGTATTATTTTGGTGCAACGGTGATGTGCTTTTTGAGTGATTGTGTAAAAATGACTACTTGTGCTTCATTCATATGCAGTACCAGACTGAGATATGCTTTAGCCGACTTCTGAATGGTTATTTTTCGGTGTGCATAGTCAAGTTGTGCCATATTATTTAAAGAACACTCAGTTTGGGGGAAATCTTACTTTGGAAGGAGGAGGTTTATCACTGTCAAGTCCCAGAGGATTGATATCTGGATAATGCCTGTGCATCCAGAAGATGTTAGCCTAGCTTAGACTCAACCGCAACCAATCTGTTAGCCTCAGCCTCATTCCAACATGGAAGTGAGTTGGGAGACCAAGTCCAAATTATGTTCTGATTGGATCTTATTGCAGTCCCATCCCATTCCCAAGTCTTGGGTCTGCATGTCAATATGTCTAATACTTAACTGTGTCCAAGCCGACACAGTATTATATTTCATCTGTTTGGGTCAGTTCATGTTGACCTCATTTTGGCTCTGATTTATTATTAATTATTTTGAAAATAAAAGTGTACACTTTACTTTTGGGTAGTTTTTCTATGACTCTGTTTTAGATTCAAATTGAAATTTTGATAAGATTCCAAATATGGCAACAGGACAGGAAGACCACATTTGAGATAGCACATTGTAGGGCTGTCACTTTTTTATAAAGTCAAATTAAACATATAATAGCCCACAAACAATAAGTCTGAATAACTTGAACAAAGTCAGCAGATTTTGCCTCTGTCTGTGACTTTTGAGTGCCAAATGAAAACTGCTTTCAGGTCTCTTTTCAGAAGGTTTGGTTTCATCTCTTCCACACAGTTAGCCAGTTCACTCGATTTTGTGTTAGCGAAGGGAGCAAATAGCCTAGTTTGTTATGGAGCTGAAAATAGAACAGATTGACTGTATTTTACAAACGCCTTCCACTACAAGGTAGTCCACCTGCACACATACACTGTGAATTATAGCTACATAGAGATCATTACGTACCTAATACTTTTATATCCATGTCGGAACTGTAGTTTAAGATTAAAAAATAAAAATCATTAGCTCTACTGTGTACAGTCACTGCACTTAGCTCTTATTGGCTTAAAATTAGCTTGTTCTAAATTCATGAAAACACAATGACAACTCTTAAAAAAAAAAAATGTAAAAACTAGTTTGGACTTTTTTGGAAGTGCTTTTGATAGAGATAGGCTATCTTCTTGGCTAGCAGCTAGCTAGTTTGCTAGCTAATTGCTTTTAGTCTTTGTGCTAAGCTGGGCTAAACATCCTGGACTTCTACATGCTGAGCACACAAAGGGGATACTGGTTTCAATTTTCTCATCTGACTTTGAGTGAATCATAAAACAAGATAATATCCCAAATGTCGAAGTGTTCCTTTAAGATGACCATCATTTCACAACTGAAGGAAGTAAATATTACGATCTGTTAGCATGTATGTGAGATTGGTCATCCAAAGTGAATTATTACTTGTGCTGTGTGTGCAAGTGTTTTATGCATACAGCTGTTGTGATTGTACTCTTCTCATCTGACCTGAAAAAAAAAAACTGACATGCACATTTGCCTTATGTTGGATTCATTTGTTGTCTTAAGTTCTTTAAAACACAGGGAAAATTCAATTCTGTGTTCCAGTGATAGCATACTGTCAATTAAATAAAATGTTCTACAGTTTTCTTATATATTGTTTTCTCTTTCCTTTTTTTTTTCTTTGCAATCTTCAGCAAACAAAATCTTGTGCTGTCCACACACTGAGTAAACACATGCGTTGCACAGGTTTAACTGAGGCGTTAGCTAGCTAACTCCCATTCATGACAATAGCTAGTGTGTGCAAATGGGAAGAAAAAAAAACTATTTATAGCTGCAACCAGCAGCTTTATAGTCGGTCTGCGGTTGGTTGGTTGGTCAGTCCACAAAACTTCCCAACTCTTTGTTTTCGGCCTAGGAGGCTGAAACTTGGCATGGAGTCAAGTGTGTGAAGGTGTGTGTTTGTATTCATGCCAATTTGCTAAAAAGGGGTGGTCTATTGCAAAGGCAAATAACTTCCAAATAAATTCACAGACTTGGACAGACTTATTGCAGAGGTTCGTCATCATGAGCCAAAGGACAGTTGATTAACTGTTTGGGCCAGCCCACAGCAGTATAGGAGAGAGAGTGGCATCAACTCCATTCACTCCAATGGTCCAGTTTTTTCCAAGGCAACTTCTGGATTGTGGAGCATCGGTTCAGTTCTTGGAAGTTAGCACCAACACTACAGAGTGTAATGGAGCTGCAGCATAGCAGACTGATCTTGATGCACAGAATCAAAGCTTATACTATCAACACGTCTGAGTCAAATTAACATGCATTAAAGCATGCAAGTGAATTATCGCCCACTGGATTTGTAGATTTAGGGAACGTTAACAGACAGGCTAGGCTAACAACAGATTAGCTGGGTTCTGACCATGGTGCTGGACTTTTTTAAGAAAGTGGTTAAGATGATCGATTTTTTCCCCCCATTTGTTTTAACAGAATAGCTTTACGGATTTTCTTGTAAGACATGTTAATGAAACTAAATAAACATGTTGGTACGCTATGTAAACATTGTAAATCAGTGCATTAACTGACTAATAATGTCAAAAGATTATAGTTCTGTCTCTCTGTACAATGCATTCCTACAGCCCACCAGAGGACTTCCGGGAACTGAAGCTCGTCTATGTAAGTGACGGAACGATTGAGAATTTGGGACTTCCGCTGATGCCACTCTATCTCCTATACTGCTCTGGGCCAGCCTGCAGAAAGGGGGCGTGGTAGTGGGAGTGACCTGTGACAAAAAGGCGTATAACTTTTAAATGGATTCATTTAACATGGCCAAACTTTGTAGAACCCCCACCCCCCACCCCCCACACACTTTCATTGGTCAAGGCTTGCCCCCACTCTCCTCCATACTTTGTCAACTGTTTGTCTTATAGCTGGTAATAGCTGGTCAGCTAATACAAATTTGCCCATGTTTCTTATTGATGGACAGATTTTTGACATTCTATTAACTCGAATGGCTTTGAAAATGTGTATGTACAAGTAGGTACCATAAAGGAGAAAAATCACTCTGCCAGGAAGCATGCCACCAGACCAGCCAATGTTTTGGGACTAAGCCCCAAACCTTTAAACCTACATGTCATAAAAGAAGCGTTCTAGTTAATCCTGAAATTGGATTAAAGTCAATTGATGAGGTTTTGTTTGCTTGTTTTTAAGGATTCAGCATCCTGATTCCTTATTTCATGTTTCATTATTGTGGCTCAATCCTCTCAATAAAGTGCTACTACTACAAGATTACTGGCAGAATAGCTGATACAAGAGCGGTCATATTTAGTGTTTCAGAGGGTCACTCAAAAAGAATTTCTTTTCCTGAAATAGGCTGTTGTCATTTATTGGGTACACATAGCTAAAATACCACCTAACGCAACCCTAATACAGCAGATCTACAATAATCATCTTAATGTCCTTAAGTACACTCTAGCTAAGTAAAACTTACATTTAAAAAAGAAATGCTGCACACCAGACATTTCTCACGCAAGTTCTGTGGAAAAAGTAGCCTATAAACTTAGATTCATTTGCGCAGTGTGGTAACGTAACTATGTGGGTTATTGGTAAATGACTAATATGACTGTAGAACAAGCAGAGCAGAGTCACAGAGTTAGCAGACCAGCACAGAAATGTCAGTTACACAGATTATTGGGAAAGGGTTGCAATGGGGAGAAATGTGTCATTTCCTCTTTCAAAAACTTAGTTTATCATTTTCAAGGACTTTGGAAATGCCTCCAAAAACACAAGAGAAAAGTTTAGTCCAGTGAATACAGAAAAAGTCTATACTTTTGAGGAAAACAACAATACAATACTACAATAATCAATACTTGAAATCCATAAAATTAATGATCACACTGAGGTACAAAGTGAATCAAATGGCCTTACTCAAGGCACATTCAAATGAAATACTGATGCTGGGGATTATATGACGTCTTGAGGCCTAAAAAAGGCCATGGAAGGAGTGACCTCCAGCAACATATCAGAAACTTTTTATTGACTCGCTGTTTTTAGGCCAGCAGAGCGCGAGGAGGGCAGCTACTTAATTCATTAGGTCTCCTTTAAGCCTCCTTCTCCCATGCTGCCCCTCCTCATTCGCCAGCATGACGCTCCCTCACTCACTCACTCATTCTTTCCCCCCGATTACTGACTTTGTATCGCCACAAAGACAAACTTCTCAGCAGTATTGTTAATCTTTTTTTTTAATCATCCGCGTGACGGGACGAAATGACGGTTGTGGGGACGGGAACAGTGATTTGCGAGCAGCGCTTCTGACAGGTAACGTAAACTTTTTCCTTCACTGCTCCAAGTCTTCCAGTGGTCGGCAGGAACAAGGCAACTTTTGTGCGCTGCGCAGATTCAGATCATCAATAACATCGATAAGTCGTTTTTACTGTAAGGATTCTCCGCAGACAGGCTTGTGGAGCAGGCGCTTTCATGTGGTGGCGCTCTTTGTGATAAAACTAAAAGGCACAATGAACAGAGAGTCAGCACAGACTTTGAAAAAGTAAGTGCAAGATCTTCTGTCCATTTAAGTTGGCAACCATGGAGGAAAGATTGCCTTTAAGAAACATGCATGTCAGGTATTTTCAGGTGGTTTTGGTTTGTCTGGATAGATTAGGTAAACAAAAAAAAACTGATTACTAATAAATAGTGCCAGGTGTTAATAATTAGGCTGTTTTTACCACAGTATTTGTTTTATTAAACTGCTCGATGCTGCTGAAGAAGGCCTAATTGTAGAAAGGCTTCATCAATCCTGCAAATACTTTTTTAACAAGACTATTCAATGTTGGAGAGTAACTAGTTACATGTAACTTGATTACAAAGTAAATGTAACTAATCAGTTACAGTTCCTGAGAAAAAAATGTGTAGTTAAATTAAAGATACTTACGACAATGTTAAGGATTACAAAAGTGGGTTACATCTGAATATTTTGGCTACGTGTTGAATTATATTCATTTTGTTACTTTGCATGTTTTTGAGTGCACATTAACTTTTCTTTTTTTTTTTTTTGCCTTTTGCAGTCATGGACTTTGAGTAAAAGTTGACGCTATTCTGATGTTTTTTGATTGGTTCTCCTGTTTGAATTTACAGCGCCTCACTTCTGCCACTGCCTGGTTTAAACATTTTAAAATGCTTAACAGTTGAAAACGTTCTTCAGAAATTGAGAAAGGTAATCAAAAAGTAATCAAATGTAATAAAAATACATTACTTTGATAAAGTAATTGAAATAGTGACATTATTTATTACATTTTTAATCTGTAACCTATCACATCTATTTAACCTTTCCAACCCTGACTATGATTATGACAAAGAAGTGGACACAAACTTTTTACTGGCTCGTTGTAATGCTGTGTGCTACAGATGGTGACAGCTGGTAGGCTACCTTGAAAACACTGAGTGCTTAAACTCAGCCTCATAAGGACTCTAAACTTTTCTTCTAGAAACGTCTTACATTGCAGAGGCAGCTTTGAAACTTAAGAAGTTAAACTTAGGCCATTTTTGTAATCAAAAGTCATTTCCATTTTCCACTAATCTATTAATTGCTCTTTCTAATGATCAACCAATCACTAGTCAATGAAATGTAAGAAAGTACAGGGAACAAAACAGAGTTGTATTGATGCCGATTCCAGTCTCAGAAAATGTTTCCCATACTGCCGAAAATGCTGGTGTTGGTATCAGCGAGTGAGCCAGTCTGCACCAATCCAGTATCATGTGATGTATTAGCCATTAGATGGTACCTTGCTACTTTCCTGGTAGCCTAGTTAGCTATGACTGACATTACATACCTAAAATCAATTCCTCTTTGCCTCTAAAACAGTACACAAGGAAGTTGTGCGATGCTGCTGCTGTCAAGTACTATTTTTGAGGGCGAGATTTTGGCAAGAGACTCTGGCGATGTGCAGAAACAGTTCTTTTCTTAAGTGTTTTTGAATAAAGTTTGAGAAAAGAGTGGTGACGAAGAATGGAGAGTTTTGACAGAGCTAGCAAAATGTCTACATTTAACAATATTTTACACAGGAGAGTCCACCCACCACTCAATAGTAGATAGCAAATAGTAGTTTTTTTTTCTTTTTTATGTTGCCCTAGCACAGCTGGTTTGTAGTATTTTTAAAGGCATTGTTATTTTTATGCACGAATTTGAGTATCGGAATCTGTATCAGGAAAAAAATGATACTGGCACATCTCTTAAAAACAGCATTACACCCTCCCAGAGGCCAAAGGCATGCTTTCAGATGTCTTGATGTGTTGGCTCAATATCACAAAAAACCCAACAACATATAACATACAGTGTTATAAAACAGAAAAAGCCAATAAGTTCTCAAATTTGAGAAGCTGCATATGCTTTCTTAAATATAATGAAATGTATATAACTTTAAGATTTCTGTCAAATGACTAAGCAGTATTATTTCAGCACTATACAATTTAAATATATTTGAAAATTTCACTAAACAAATAAAATATTAGTGCTAGGTGGTGGGTGGGTGGTGGTGTGTGTGTGACATTACTTCATTTCAAAATCCCTTTTGAGTAGCACAGTCCCCATCAGTCCTTACCAAACATTATCCATTGAAAGTAGTGAAAATCGCCCAAAAGAAGTTTTACATTCGTCTATTGAAGCTTTCAGGCGGCCTCATTAAAAATAGTTTCTTGGCTCCTGACACAGTTGCAGCTCTAGTGTGATAAATTAGCTGTCCTGTTGGTTTGTCTTGGCCTCCATCCTCATGTTCACCACAGAGGAATGTGACTCCTCATAAGGTCAAATGTCAGAATTAGCTTCAGGAGAGGCAGCGTTACATTTCGTAGAAACCTTACAAAGTTCCCCTTGTTTATCAAACACAACACAAAACACATGCACACCCCGGACAGCTCACCGCATCAGCACGGACTCGAGTCTAGACGTCTTTAAAATGCCGACCAAAGAGTTTTCCATCAGGCCTTTGCCAGGAGCTCCACTAAGGTCATGGAATTTACTCTCATGTTCGGAGTAGAGACGGTGGGGTCGGCTCTTGTCTTTCTGTAAAGCACAGCAGTTTGGTTTAGAGGTTGTTTCAGTAGACCAGAGTAATGTTACTGCAGTAATGGGCCATTTATGACCTCCAGGCCTGCTCGTCTGGCCATCTGGGCTGGCATGGCTAGACTTGTCTGACAAAAGCAGCTCAGAAATAAATCAGGGGAAGGAATATTAGGTAACACGGCGTGCAGAGGTGAAGTACAACCCCCAGATTTGGCTGTGAGGTGGATATAGAAAAGGAAAAAAAAGAAGGGTGTCATTGTTCATCATCATTCTGGGTAACTATGAAGAAATTAAGCTTTGTAGGAAATGCAGTCTATTATATGTCTAAGTTTTTTAGTAAGAATGGCTCTAATCTAATCAGGCATAGCTGTGATTAGTTCTTAACTGTGCTGCTCAGTAATGACCTACATCAGTATGGAAAGCCTGCATCATCAGGCCTACAGCTGTATCTAATTATTCAAGGAATGCAGGGCTTTTGTAAGAAAAGTCTGTGCAGAATATGGGCTGGCTTTCTCAAATCCTTTTCTTCCCCCTATTTCTCCCTCTCAGCTGAGCTCCTTCGGCTATGCCACAGTCCCCTCTCCGATGAGACGATGAGAACCCACACCCGCGGGGCCCCCACAGTCTTCTTCATAAGTCTGCTGTGGCCCCTGTTTGCCCTGGTGGTGGCTGCGGCAGCAGAAGTGGACCCCAGCGGAGGAATCCCCTTCATGGGAGGCAACTACAATGGTCATCCCATGTTGTACTTTAATCGGGGAGATGTAGAGGAGATGCAGTATGCGGCTGCTGGTACTCATCGGGACATGGCGAGGAGGATCCGAGAGGCCGGTGAAACCATGCTGGAGCACCCTGAGGAGTACCTGCCCCCTGGAGCCCGGCGGAGTTCAGCGCCCGCTGGAACGAGGTGTATGGAAACAACCTGGGAGTGTTGTCCATGTTCTGCCTGCTGTACCCACACAGGGCCGGGGCCCTTGACCTGGCCAAGGACTACATGGAGAGGATGGCAGCTCAGCCTAGTTGGTACATTTTCTGTCTTTTTTTATATCTATTCAATATGACTCAGTTAGATTTTAGGCTGCTTATTGTAAAAAAAAAATCTACACAGGAAAGGATTGGGATTTCCTTTTTTTTTCTTACAGAGAAAAATAGACAAATTCAGAGTTTGCAGATGGTGCCTAATATCTGTTTCAGTCTCCAATTTTGCACCAACTGGGTGTTAATGTTAAATCCTCGGAGGTTTTCGAGGCAGCCCTGTCTCCAGAGTGCTCTCATTTTTCTCCGTGTGCAGAGCTCTGGTTCAGATGCATGTGGTCTGATAAGTCTGTGGTCTAGGAAATATGTTTAGCAGCTGTCTGCTGAGCATGCCCCCCCCCCTCGCCCCCGCCCCTGCCCCGAAAGGAAATGAAAAGTTCAGATGTGAGCAGAGTAGCGTACTGCAGTGGCCTGGAATGAGACTGAGGTTCAGGGTCCAGATGACCAGCGAGGGAATCACCCCACTCTGCTGGAGCTGCCAAAATGATGTAAACCAGGGTGTTCCACAGCTCCATCAGTAGCCTGTTCTTTTTTTGTTTTTTTTGTCCCCAATTTTTTATTTATTTATTTTTTATCTTTTGAAGGGGAGCTTTAGATTTACACAGTTTAAAGTATCAAATCAGAATACTTCCATGAAGAGCTTCAACCAGTGGTGCTGGGTATTGTTTACAATCGCACCGATACCTGCACCTCTCTACAGTAGCAGTCGCATTCCTAATTTAAGGCTGTTTGGAAAAGATCACCTGTCGAAATGATCCTGCAGTGTGAGGGGATTTAAAGCTGCTGACAGGATCGGAGCTTCCTTGGTTTCAATTTGACAATTTGAAATAGTTGTGTGAAAAGAACAATGACAAATAATGAGCTGGAACCCAACGAGTGAGCTAACTGGCAGTTGCCACCAACTAGATGTAGTTTACTTGTTAGCTTGTAGCATTAGCCCGCATTAGCCCTGCTGAGACTAATTAGCTTCTTCAGCTTTTAGATAGATTTGATGTTTGACCATTTTTTTTCTCTGCATGGTGGGAAATGAGAAAAGAGCAGATGATGAAGATGCCTAACGTGCACTTCATCTGCTGTTCTCAAAAATATCAGCATGCATCATGATTACCTCCCCCTGCTTTTTAAATTGTGTCAAACAGTGATTTTTGGTGATTTTTTTCATTTACTGTGTAATTTACGTTATGATAGGAGCAGCTGCTTTCAGTAATTTAATACATTTTCACGCATGCAGTTATTTCACTGCAGCAAATATTATGAGACATTTTAGTAGTAAAACTAATACGTGTGCTCACAAACTTGACAGGGCAGAGGAGAGTGAATTTAAACGTTTAGTTTCTGAAGTACATTTGTGGACAGCTTTGATGGAGCATTTATCAGGAGTATGGCTGCTTCACATCAAACACAGTGATAGTCCATGTTTTTGGAACCAGAGCCCTATTTGTATTTACTTTGCGTGCCATGTTAAGTAAATTTCAATGACCCTCAGTCCACTTGTACAGACAAGAGTTTGACCCCATTGACTTCTTACTGGTTTTGTGGCTAAGTATTCAGAGCTAGCATGATGAACGGCAAGTGCTGTGCTTTGAAAAAACTCTGCCCGTCAACAATATCATTGCTAGTTCACAAATAGGGCTCTGGTTCCCAAAAATGTGGACTATCCTTTTAAGTTGTGTGAACCTGGACTGTGCCTGGTTACCTTTTGAAAGTGTAGATAAACACAAAACTACAATCAATAGTAGATCTGACTGATCCTGTTGTTGTGTCAAGTGATTTACGCATGAATGAGATGCACTTCCTGGTCCTTTTTGCAGAGGGATCCCTGGATTAGAGGAAGGATCGGGCCGAGATTATCAACCCGGTACTCCCCCTGAACCTGAGTTGGTTCTGACCGAACCAGACCGACAACCCACCGTCATTTCCAAAACTCTGACTGACCCGACTGTCAGCCCGACAGCCTGATTTATATAAGCAGAGGCGCAACATACAGCAACAGATAATACTGCCATGCTTGCCATAAACTCAAAAAACGAGTCGTTTCTCACATGAAAAATATGCATCTCTAACGTTTAATTCCTCACACACAGCCCCACACGAGCTCACGGCAGAAGTGCGATTTCTGGCAGTCCAGCCAACCAATCATGTCTCTAAAAAGGCTATGGTGTGTTCGGGTGTTGTCAGATGAATCGGAAAAACAGAAATCCCAGCTCTGAACGGATAAAAAGAGGAAAAAAACACACAGAAAGTAGGTCACCGAACTCGAACTAGTTCTGACAGTCACTTCCAAAATACTAGCCCAAACCGGCCTGGTACCCGACAGATCCCATCGGGCGTCGGTCGGGTATCCTCTACCCTGGATTCAATAACTGGATAGTTTTATTTAACACATCAAACATGGCCACTTCTGTAAGCTACCTAACATATGTGATACGTGATAGTGGTCAATTCACCCAAATGACAAACAATTTCTTCCTTTCCTCTTTCATTTTTTTTCTTGGACCAGATAGATTTCTGCTTCCATCAGAATTACTTTTTATATTTCATATTTTTTCTAAGAATTCTCAAAGACAGATTTCCCTTAATCTTGACCAACGTAACCTGACTTTTTTGCAAAGCTGCTGTAGTCATCAGGGGAGGTGAGAAAATGTCATTCTGTTGATGTGACCCTGAATAAGTAAAGGTTCCAGTCCTGATGTTGGATGAAGCTGTGAACCTTCAACTTCCACATTGCTAACGTGGCCACTTAGCAATTCTGAATAAATTAAATTTCAGCTTTAGATTTCTTAATTTGACCTTTCACTCTGCCAACTAAGCAATCTTACCACAAGATCTATGTGTTAGAATTGATCAAAGATCAAATTTCTGTCTTTTTATTTAGTATTTTTGGGGCTTCTCATCCATTATGAGTAAAAAGGAATTCTTGACCTTTTAATATTTTCGTTTTATTCTTAACTAGTGAGTTTGTATTTTAGGTCATTTTATGCTTTGTATTCAAGAGGCTGAACACATCTGCAAAGCAAGTGACAACAACCATGGCTCTCACTAATCTCATCCAAAGAGGTCTTTGGTTTTATTTATTTCAGCATTTTTTCAAGTAAATCATGCACAGGCTTTACTGTTGTTACAGTAGTCATTTACATAGTCTTGTGAACATGGTTAAGATGACTCTATGTAAAGACAACACTTCTATAGTACAGGAAAACTTTTGGGCTCTATGCTCAAAGACGAGCTGAAATGCCTTTTTCCAGAGTGTCCACTGTGGTGTTGTGACCTATTTGCTATTCAAACAGTTAAACAATCAATGAATGGGCTGTAGGAGCAGGACATAAGTTGGAGGAATCTGATTGGAGTGTTGTTGGCCAGTGGGTGGGATGTAGGCAGCACAGTGACAGCGAGGTGAACATGGAGATGAATGCCAATGAATCTCTGCAGTCACTAAACTAACACTCAGTCACTCACTCTCACTAACGTTATCACTATCACTCACACTCTCACTCTAAATCTGTAACTATATCCATTTATCTCTCGCTGTCTGTCTCAATCTACAAATCAACTGACCCCCCCTCTTTAGGAACTGCAAAACGATTGACAAGGTGGATTGACGTGATATAACTGGTTGAATTCAACCAATAATGGCCCGAGTCAACGATGACGTCAGGGACCCAGGAGATTTTTTTAACATGAAAGACGGATGTGGCAAACTTTCACATGAAAATATGAAATAATTCATTTTTTGCAAATTTTTCATGATACATTTTCAAATTTGACTGTCCAAAAAGGTCGAAAATGCATTTTTGACTTCAGCTCGACTTTAAAAAAGCACTTTTCTTACTATTATTAAAAGCTCTTTAAACTCATTGAAACTGCAGATTTACAGATAAACAGCATTCACATTTACACCAGACCCCCTCAATA
>JAQFJA010000010.1:1667199-1677807 GCA_029874485.1 Naso brachycentron | reverse complement strand
AACCAGCTGCTGTTGGTCTGTGAGAACATTAAATGACTATAATTTTCACCTGAGTGCTGTCTAAACATTATATAAAACAAATAAAACTTCCAAAACAAATAAAATGTTAGCGTTACCAGCACATTGTAAATAAAATATATTTGTGATTATAGGTCAATAACTTAATGTCATATTATTTTTGTTAGTATATAATTTTATTAGGGGCCTCTCTGGGCCCCTGTCAGTCATGGGCCCCTAGAATCGTTCTCCTTATTCCCCCCTTTTCGGCGCCCATGATGGCAGACACCAAGGGCTCTGCAACGTGTGTCAGTTCCAGCTGAAGAAGGAGCAGACAGGTGCCAGTGAAACTTTATGCTGGTTTAAACTGACTTAGCCTATTGTCTGGGAGGTTCAGGCTGTTATTGGGAATTTACTTTTATAACATCACTGATGATGAGCAATGTGCTCGTAATGTCACTGATGTTGTGGTGTTAAAAGCGGAGACATTCCAGATCAATTTAGGCGATTTATATTCACAAACTTCACGAGTAACGTTAGACCTTTTATCACACTGCAACACCGATCATGCACGTAGATGAATAGAAATCCACAAACCTCACAGAATGCAAGTCCTCTCCTGATCCGAGCAAAGCCTTGTTTTTTGTTTTTGTTTTGTTTTTGTTTTTTAGAGCTCGTTATGGTTGAATTTAAAGTAGACATCGCGTACATGTTCTGTCTGTCCCAGGTCAGTTCTTTAAGTAATAAAAAATGATTTCTAATTAATGAGTAGCCACACGCCCCGCTGATAAAGGAATCTAATATCAAAGCTGAACAGCTTCGGCGTGATCCGAGTGTGTGTTTGAAAGTGAAAAAAGTCCAAATTTATTGAAAAGATGTAGAACAAATAATTTACAAAATTTCACAAAATATTTTTATCTAACAAAAATTTCTTATTGACCCACATTGTTGGCGTTTTCCCTTTCTCTTACTCATAAAACACATTTTCACTGCTATCTCAAAGTTTATTGATCTCTTGAGTTGATTGATTGACAAGAACCAAAGAAAAGACATATAGAAAACGTGTGAAAAGTTTATTTGAACGTGGAAAAAAATAATCAAAATGACTGAATGCAGCATTTTTAATCATTAAACAGTATTGTTTATTGTTTATTGAATACAGGTACTTGTATGTCAGCTCCTGCCTTATATCCACAATGGCTGCAATCAAATGATGGTGTGTGTCCACTGCAATGTGCATCAACTGCCTGATTCACATCCAATTCAATGGACAAGAGTCAGATTAATATATTGCACGAATAACTGAAATAGAAGGTTTCAATCAAAATTAACATTTTGATTATTTATGAATATGAATGGACTACATTCATCAAACCGGCCTGTAAGATTTTTTATAGGACTGGTCATGTGTGCTCCTGACCAGGAAAGCCAAGAAAATAGAGCTCCGTTTGCTGCGCTGCACTTTAGACCTCGTTTAGGATGGCAAAAACGCAGCGCAAATTCACTGCCAAAATCACACCAAAATTGCACTGCCACAGCTTAACGTTAACAACTCACCCTCTGTTGTACCGCTCCACCCGGCTCGGTGCAGCCTGGTTCACGTGAAATAGCAACTTGGCACAGGTGGTGAAAACAGCCGCTTGCGCTGCACAAAATTACCAACACACCGAGACCTGAGCTTAGACCAGCTTTGTGCCGGCATGAAAATAGAGCCCCTCGAATTAAAAGACTTGAACTGAGACTGAGACAAAAAACAAACATTAAAAACAAAAAAACTTGATCAGGTCATTTTATATTTTATTTATCAAAATATGTGTCATGTTTTATGTGTTCATAAGTGTTGAGTGTTCTGGAACATAAGTAAGCTGTAAAATAACTGTATTGTGACTATAATAAAGTAACCTCAGATTGTATCTTTAGTTCTTTGGTGAATGTACTTTACTACATATGACATGTAGTGCTGAGGTCATATTGTGTGTGTGTGTGTGTGTGTGTGTGTGTGTGTGTGTGTGTGTGTGTGTTTGTGCATGTGTATGCCATAGATTTGGATTCAGCTGGCATTATCTTTTGCCCACTCCTCTCCAGGGGTCCAATGCTGGTTGCATGGAACACATCCCCTGTGCTGACGTGTCCCCAATAGCTATTAGAAATGGTCAATATCAGCTGAGATGGAAAAATCAGTATCATGGTAATGGTGTCCACAGTTCAAAGGATCCTGCTCTGTCCTTCAGCAGGCAACACTAAACCTGCTGAACTATCCGTGCCTTTGAAAGCCACCATTAAAATTCAATATATTGCTTAGATGGAAATGCTGAGTTGTTATATAATGCAGTCTTCCTCGCCCTCATTGGGAAGCAATCATCCATTTTTGGTTGAAAATTAAGATAAATCCCGAAAGGCAGCTTTATTTTATTTATAAACTGAGGTAAGCTCCAACAGCTTGGAAGATATACTCGTCTGGTACAAAGTGACACACAGAATGAAAAGCTGCTGGACGCTCACTGAAAATGCAACACACTTTAAAAAGTCTCTTTGACTCAAATGAACTTTACTGGCCCCTTTGGGGCACTAATCCAAAATGAGGTTTTATTTCTTTTGTAAGAAGCTAATTACTCAATTTGTTTCATCTATGACGGTGCAATCATAAATGTCTTTTTTTGGGGGGGGGCCATTTTGTGCCTTTATTTCCAGGACAGGACAGCTGAAGAGTGGACAAGAAAAAAAGGGGGAGAGAGAGGGGGAATGACATGCAGCAAAGGGCCACAGGTGGAATCGAACCGCTGTGGCGAGGACACAGCCTCTGTATACGAGGCGCCTACTCTACCGACTGAACCACCAAGCACCCCTGTAAGTGTTGTTTGAGTAATGAATACCAGGAAACGTGGTCTCAGAAGGAATCAAGACATTAAAGCTTTTATTTAATGTCAGTAAAGAAACACCAATAAATTAGACAAAGGACACAGGTGCCTTAATACACAAGAAACACATGAATATTCAAGTCAAGTCAGATTTATTCATATTTTCACATTACAAGTTATCTAAAGACACTGCATATGTGTGCAGTGTAGCACTTACATCATGGAGCACATGCTAGAATTTACCGATACCTAGAAATCGACAGCAGTTCAAAAAATTTGCAAGCAATTGCCAATACTGATGAAGAAAAACTACTGTTTAATATATTCAATATTCAGAACAAAAGCTGGCTCACAGGAAGGCGGCCATCTGATGTGACTGGTTGGGTTGAGAAGGAGGTATTTTCAGTGACGTTATTACTAAAATGACTTGTAATAATGATAATATATAAAAGTAAAAAAGTATGTATACATAGAATTACTACTACCACTACTACTAATAATAATTATAATAATCTTCGATTGGCACCAAACTTGTCTTAGACTTTATAAAGCTGAGCAAAGTCACTTCAACCAGTTTAAATTCTGTTTGCAGAAGGAGAGGAGCAGTTATTGGTTATTTCATCTGCAGACAGCCTGCAGTGATTCAATAACTGGGCACTCAAAGTTCCACATATTGTCTCCCATTCACTGGACCTCAGTGTTAGTTGTTAGGCACGTTCATTGAGTAGGTCTGGATGTCTCTGTTCAGTTTAATCAAGAGACAAAAGGTAATCTTGAATTATAAGAAAATTAAATAATTAGCCACAGCAACTCATACCAACCCATTTAGAACTCCAGGTTTTAGCAAATATTTGGTTAAATAATTATATTTTTGGTGCTCCTTTTGGGTCAGGATTAAATTGCTTTGGTCGACATGTTCCCATCCATGGTCTGAGGATATAACAAAGATTTATGATGACCAAATAAAAAGTTGTTCAGTTACGACAATTTCCAGTTAAGCTCCGCTCAAGTCAAATTTGATTTGTTGATGAGGACAAGTTTTCCACCAATCTGGTTCATTTTTGATAGATTTTTTTTTCTTTAACCAACATGCCTGATTCTAGGGGTTCTCAAACTTTGTAGCCTGCGACCCCCAAAATAACAGTGCCAGAGACTGGAGACCCCCATCAACGCTGGAGGTGGCATTTAACGTTGTGCACAGCTGGCGCAAACGCACAGTTAGGCCCATGCAAAGATGGGCATCAACACAAAAGAAAAACAGCTTAATATTATTTTAAAATAATTTAGGAAAGAATACAAGAAAAAACATAACCAAAATGTATACAAAAATTTGTATACCCCGTCGGTGTCTTGTGACCCCTTGGGGGTCCCAACCCTCACTTTGGGAACCAGTGCCTTATTCCAATTTGGGTGCTGACATACTAAAAAGTTAATAAGTGCTGTTGATTTAAATTTTTTTTAAACCTGATGACGTAGAATACAATATGGAAGACTTTTATTTTCCCCAAAAGTTTTTTTGTAAAACACATTCAACATGACTTATGGGTCAAATATAAAGTTAATCGGATGTACGGTGTGAGGTTGGTGGCCTTTTAAAAAAATTGATGTTTGGACCTTGATTACAGCACCAACATCTGACTGAATGGGGTTATTTGCCTTGGTCGCCATTGTAATTCCAAAACAAGGCTGGGTTGGGTGGGTGCAGCGGAGACAGTTCACAGCAGAGTGACAACGCCAGAAGCATCACTTCACCTGCCAGGATGTCATTTTACTGCCTCGTCCCTGGGTGTGATTCTCAGAGGAGGGAGTCCTATCAGAGTTAGACATTCCACTGTTTTCCAGTCAATTCTAAAATGTGTCTCCAACCGAGCCTCGCTTTGGAATTACAATTATGATCTGTACAAAAAAAAAAAGGTGAATGAGTGACACATCCTTCCCGTTATTTTGCCAAGTTTATAGAGAACAATAGCTTTCTCCTGACAGATGAGACAGCAAGCAATTGCATCAAACTCAGCAGTACACCAATCTTGAAACCATCTCCAGTTCAACCCTTCTTCTAGGTTTGACTCTATGTTACATCAGATAGACGCGTAGTTAGGCATAGGTTGCTGAATGTTAAATAAAAAGCCAATTCAGTCCTCCGAAGCACAAAGACATACTCCTTTTATTAAGTAAACCAAATGTAGTGCTCTACCATGTAAGCTTGAAATTGCTCTAAAAAAGTTTCTAGCTAGTAGTTGCTCACAGCAAAGTGGGTCACGGCAATAAACAAACCAAGACAAATAAAAAAAGGCTAGATATTCTTAAACCAGCACATGTGTATATTAGGTATGTACATAGTGTTGGGTCGACATGTTTCTTCGGAAGACTTAATAAGTTTTTTTAATGTGGTTGCTATCTACTATCATAACAGCCGAGTTCAAGCTAACTCCAGTAATCCTTTGTGAAACTTTCAAGCTAGTGCATCTGAAATAGTTTATATGCTTGTTTGTTGGACTACAAACTTCACTTTCTAATATTTGAGGCTAGATACACAGAGTGATATGTTCTGTTAGCTGCTTGTCATCTTGTTGCTGGGACGAGGGATTCAGGTTTACTAACTTAGACTGCTGAAGTCACAAATGAGCTTTTTGCTGATCAGGAAAAATAAATATACTAGAAAAAATCTCGTCCTGTACTTTAATATCAGAAAGAGGAAGGGGCGACCCAGCAGAGCGAATCTCAATCTGCCGAGGGCGTTGAAAAGTCTGCGTCTGGCTTTGATAACATACTCAGGCTTTCTCTGTGCAACTTACTGTTGCCTTTATTGTCAAGGAGAACCAAACAGCCTGACTACTCTCCTGATCATGTTGATAGTGTGTGTGTGTGTGGGTCCGGACACTCAGTCTGGTCCACAGTCCTCTCTTTACTATTGACCAGCAGCAGGGTGTCTTTATCTCCTGCCATGCACCGAGCTCTTCACTCTGGCAGGCTGTTGGGCAACCCAGTTGCTCTGGCACGGCATCACAGCCTCAGTTTTGGAAAGAGCTCCACCGCCCTGTCACTCCTGGGTAGTGCTGAACTTCTGACCCCATCTGTCTTGGAGACAAGTGTCACCGCTCTGTAATCCCTTAA
Source organism: Naso brachycentron (assembly GCA_029874485.1). Lineage (NCBI taxonomy): Eukaryota > Metazoa > Chordata > Actinopteri > Acanthuriformes > Acanthuridae > Naso > Naso brachycentron. The sequence goes on along the minus strand of JAQFJA010000010.1, from coordinate 1,671,838 downwards.
TCCTTTTTTGCTAAGAATTTTTTGTAATAAAAAATGCTCTGTGTTGAAAAATAGGTACAGCCTTGTTCCTGTTTTTGCTGCACAGACAGCCAAACTTGTCTCCATTTCAAATAAGCATAATTTCTGTAAGTTTCAGTTTATGGTGGAAAGAAGATGAGTGGGCTCAATTTTTGCCATCTCTTCTTACCATCTGTTGTATCTGCCTCATACTGCCTGTGTGTAAAGTAAGCCTGTTTCAGCATGTAAAGCTGCGAGAACAGGCGGAGCTGAATGCAGCTGAGCGAGTGACCGACTAATCCCCTTAACACATGGGACAGTGCCGGCACCGGCTCTAATTGATTCCTGAAAATGACTGAGGCTGAACCTGCGAGGGAAATGAAAGGTTTGAGATTCCTGCGTGGGATGAGGCTTCCAACAGCAGGCGCCAGGATCTCCAGGTGCTACACATCTCTGTCCATAATCGGTAGATAAGAGATGCAGATTGCTGCTCTTGCTATGAACATAAATTCACGTTTATGCATTACTCTCCCCCTTTAAGACTACAAACATTTTTCAACTTTTGACTTTCCAAGTGAGGAGATGTTTTTGATTTTTTTTCCTTCCTCCTCCCTCTTGCTACCAACATATATTTTTAGAATCTCTTTCAGGGGTTGGGAAGGCAGGAAAAGAGATTATGACGGTTCCTCTGAGGACTGTCCTTCGTGCCAAACTTCTCTATTTTATTCCCTCCCTCTGCATCAAGACATCCCTCCTGATTAGGCTGTCAGATTTTTTCTCTCAGACATCTCAATTTGTAAACATCTGAAAACATTTCCATCTCACGCTGTGTCATTCTCGCAACAGATGCAAGCACACACTGCAAATGAAAGCACCACAACATTATGCTATCAAATTTGAGCACTTGGCCTTGGATCTTTCACGCTTACAAATGGAAATTCATATGTCACTTTAAGTGCGATGAGTGTTTGCATGTGTTTAGCGAAGAACAGCATCTTTAAAATGCTCTTTTATTTACAGCATTAATAGATGTTGATTGAAATTTTCAGGAAGTTTTCAAGCATCTTTTCATAATGCGATTTAGCTGCCAATGCAGCTTTTCAGCTGCAAATCTGTAGTGCACGTGTGTAATGTGACATACAGCCTCTGGATATGTTGCCCTAATTAGCAGTTACTGCACATAGTCACGGATCCAACAGCGCATATACTGCTGTCCTACATTCTTGTATACTGTCAATTCTTCCCTAAGAGGAAGTTAGTGAGCAATTGCAGTTGTGTTCTGTAACAGAGCCCCTAATGACCCTCATCACCTTCTTCACACTTATAGTTTATTCACTTTAGTGCCTTTTCAACAGCTTCTTTCTTTTACATATAATTTAAGTCAAAAACTTCACTGTGTGCGCTCAATTACAGTAATATCAACATTATTCTGGTTTTGTGGATATATATATATATATATATATATATATATATATATATAACTGAAAGATACAAAAAAAGCTCCTTTGGCCTCCAGGCCTTTAAGTGGGAGGGACTGTGCCATTTGATTGACAGCTGAGTCAGCAGCAAGACCATCTGGTATGAGTATTACATGAGAAACCTTCCACGCTGATCATGTCCATCCATGTCCGTCAAACTGACATAATATTAATTAAAATAAGCAGGTGATTATAGAAGTTGATGACCACTGAACTGAATGACTTGATTAGAGTCAGTAAAGTGGTTTGTGATCTCCATCTCCAGGCATCAAGGTTTGGTTGCGTTTAGATAGACAACCAAAGCTGGCTGGTGTTTGAAAATAACAAAATGTGGCCTCAACTCTCTGAGTCCCAAGCTTTGTACGCATTAATGTGCCTGACGTTCAAGTTGTAATACACCTGACTGTTGAAAGATATAGATGACATACTGTGTCTTATGTACAGACAAAACATGCGTCCATATTTGTAAACAAATGTGATATTAAAAGAAAACTGTGACTCGCGCGTGTCTGAACAGGGCGGGGGAGGGGCAGGCAAAGCGCTGTGTGTATGGAGCTGGCATGCTTGGAGCTGGCATGCCCGGGCATGCCCATATAAGGAAGTCCAGTACACTTTGACATCAATATAACAATAGAGTTAAAAACAAAAAAAACTCATGAAACATAGTGTGCAAAGCCAACTGAAACAGCTTGCAGGGCTCACTTCCAGAAGTGCGTACCTCATTATGTGACGTTTTGGCATTGCTTAACACGACTACCCAACATTGTAATAGCATTTATAGGCCAGAAAAGACGGAAAAGCACAACAGCTCACCTATGGTTGGCTGCAGTTACTTCTCTAATTAATTTAAAGGACAAAAGAACAGCCACAGCTGCTTTTTAATAAATCTTATGTTGAAAGTGTTTAATCAAAACTTGTTTCCAAGGCCAGGTAGAAATTTTAAATCCCAGCTTTTGAACCAAAATGGATGAGTAGCCCTTAAAATGCTCAGAATGATCAAAATTTTAACAATGCAAATAGAACTGATAGAAAAGAAACGATCACTCTGGTGAAAATGCACATAATTCTTTATTTGGGAGCAGAGGACATTCACGGTCATTTGCAGAGGATACATGTATGCTGTAGCAGACACAAAACATGCACTACAATTGCAGTTGAACTTTGGTCAGTATGATTTAAAATGTGTGTGCAAAAGCTAAGAAGTGTGTTTTAAAGCAAAGTAAGCAACTCACTTAGTAGACATAGCAGGCCGACATGACAGTACACACCTCAGCCTGACACGCTGAACCTCTTCAAAGATACATTCCAGATAAACACAGTTTATTATTTCTTACAGTTATTCTTTGGTGATACTTGAGATATTTGGTTCCCCTCCTTGTTGGAGAGCAGAATTTCATCAAATGCTGCCTTTGTATAAAGTGACTAATCTTTTTAATCCCCCAGTCAGATCGCCCTTTAAGTGGAGTGACAAACAGATAGGGTGGATTAAGAGGGAGAAAGGGCAGCCTGCTCTCCACAGACAAACACTTAAAAAGAACTTGGAGCACCGGAGCAAAAGCACAATAATAAAATTGGCTGTCCTTGGTATAAACATACTCCAGTCTGAAGATTTGGAAAGGTGGAAGATCATGAAGAGCCAGGTTCAAAACAATTTGATTGTACATGATTGGCATAATTCAAACACTAAGTAATGAACATAAATCAAACAATTTCTCAAAAGTTTCTTTTCCAATAATATCTCTGATTGGCTGATCACTTGTAGTTTCTGTTTAACGCAAAAAGTGTTTTCACGGACTAAATACTTGCAGTTGCTTTTATGTTGCTGTTTTTAATCAATGTTGGATACTGTCAAGAAGCTCAGTACTTCCTGTACATGTTTCATATTCAAAACCAGAACAGACAAACTGTAAAATTAGGAATTCTGTCTTTGGAGTCATTGGAAGGCTTTGAAATGCTTAGGATAGTGGCTTTTTATGTTTCTGTTCTTTTCAACAAATCCTGAATGAAACCTTCTAACAAGTATTGTGTCTGTGTGTCCAAAGCCTGATATACCAGAGCTCCATTTTTGTTCAAAAATTAAAACGTATCAGTGAGCCACGTTGTTGCCCTTGGGTGTCATGTTTCCTCATTACAGCATGAACACACACTGCAGTGTATTTGGACTCAGTTCCACACACACTCTCCTGCTGTCCACACACTCACTAGAGCACAAAATTGGATTGATCTGTCCAAAAAACTTTCTGTTTCTTCCAGTTGGAGTTACATTTTCTAAAATCTACAGTGACCAGCTGTTTTACAAAGTGAATCTTTGGAATTTAATGGAAATAAATCTTTTGGGAAAAAAAAAGAAAAGGTTTTTGTTTCTGCTCACTACAGATACTTTGGAACTTTATGTTTCTGTGTTCAATTTCATGCTATGACAACACTTATTTTCATGAATTTAATTATCTTTTTAAAGTCTAGAATTAGGCCAAAACAACCACTTGGTTAGGGCTCAGAAAAGATGAAGTTATTTGAGTTGACCACAACTAGTTATGTTACTGTAACTGAAATTAAAGCTTCCTTTTTGTAATCATCTTAAACTAGAGATGACCAGAACATTTATATAATCAGATTATATTATAGATTGTTTATACGCTATGGGCCTGACATACTGAAGAAAATGCAATGCAGCACGGGTGTTTTTACCCGACTGTGTAAAACACAGTGAAGAGAAAATAAAAATACATTAAATCAGCACAAGCTTTGCGTTTGATCAAGCCTGAAACCAATTTTGATGAATGTGAATGCGTCTGTATATAAATGTTTGAAAGGAAGGTGTTACTCCAAACAGTGTTGCTCACAGATGGCTGCTATCAGGGCGAGGGAGGAACTAAAAGAATGTGTAAAAAACACGTTCATAACGCTTGTGTCAGAATTTTAAGTATAGCAGAAGAAAAACTGATACATATCGCCTATCCAGCAATGCAACGGTAGAGCTCTTGGATGCGTCCATAAAGTAACGCCACCCACTGGACTGTAACGTAAACTGCATGTACTTGGAACAGAAATCCAAGAGAGAAATCCAATGAGCCAGGCTTGCCGTTTCCTCAATTCCAGTCTTTATGCATAGCTAAGCTAAGCATCCACAGAGTGGACATATACAAGAATGATATGGATAATCT